>OY744535.1:73986547-73991547 GCA_963556195.1 Sepiola atlantica
AGAGAGAGGGTGAAAGAGAGTGGAATTTATAATATTTGGATTAGGCATGGATAGCTACGGATATATGATCAGTGAGTGATGAAAGCTGTGTATGTTATATTTTGTAGCACAATAGAACTTACCCCTCTCAAACAACAGGTATCAATATCTAATTGAAACAAACTGACAGCATCATGTATGATATAGACATATATATATATATATATATATATATATATATATATATATATATATATATATATATATATATTAATCCAGAGATTTCTTTATTAAAATCACTTGGTGTTGTCTAAAGAACTTAAACACGATATTAATTAACGGTTTTCCCTTTAACCTCTTTTTTTCTCTCTCCCTTTTCTCCCTCCTTTTAGAACGCACGTCTTCAAACTCAAAAACAGTAACGGCCAATAATACAAATTCATAAAATTAGCTCACGGGAATTACATAGAAACTTTTTTATTTTTTATTTTTTATTATTTATTGTTTATTTTTTATTTTTATTTAATTTATTTTTCATTTTTTATTTTTATATTTTATTTTTTATTTTATTTTCATTTTTATTTTTATTCTTTTTTTATTTTTATTCTCTTTAATTTTATATTCTTATATCTCCCCAAAATCTCCTCCGGTTTTAAATCTCAACCGTTTTCTTACACTAAATTTAAATTAAAACAAACATACACAACACGCTGAACAAATAATGCGTTCCAACGAGTGTCACGTGACTTCACATTTCCAAAACAGATGACAACAGAAGTTGAAGAGAGCCGGATGGCTAAGACTTTCCGTGCTTGAAACCGACGGTACGAATGGTGTACTAATTTTTCTGTACCAAAATAAATAAATAAATATAGATATATGTGTGTGTGTGTGCGCGTGTGTGTGTATATGTGTGTGTGTGTGTTTGTATTGATGCGGGAGTAGATACGTGTACTCAATTGTAGAGGCAAGCAGTTGATATGTACTTGATGACTGTCGCCTTTAGGTAACGCTTCAGAGAAGTCTACTCAATCCCAAATTTAATTAATACAATGTTGGAAATAAACAATGGATAACCTTATTTTCACATCTTTCATCTTTTTTCATGCCATATTCTCATGAAATTAAATTTAGAATTCTGTAAATAAATAAACGTGTTTTTCAATGTCATCTTATTGGCTCTTGAATGAAGCGAAATGATGAAACATGTATTTGACTGAAAGAGTATGAGGTGCTGCTTTTAAAACTAGCAAGTGGAAAAAATGGAGTCCGTTAATATACAGAATGCGTCTTTACCTGAAACCCCTAGCGTAACACGTGACACCAGATCGTGTTCATGTGTGTGTTTGGGAATCATACGCAATTTAATTTCAGAAAAGGAAGGGAATTTTCCGCCTAAAATTTAAGGTTACATATTAAATTAACATGTCAAAGTAAGTGACGTAAGAAAGCAGGAAGTCCAGATAAGAGAAGTGGCAAAAACTAATTCGTGTTTTGCATATTCAAAGATTATATATAAATGCTTGCTGTTATTTTTTATCACAACACTAGTTAAGTATAAAATGTAATCACAATTAACTTTAGGTATAAATGTCCTTAAAAGTTGTTTTAATCGTCATCATACTTTATAACGAGGAAATTAACATCATTTAATAAAACAATAAATATTTAATAGCTCCTTTCATAGTTTTGATTCATGTCTAGGTAACGATGAACTATTTTCGGTGTAAGGGACAAACTCCCCCCCCCCCCTTAGTGTTGCATTAAATAGAAACTTACTACTTAAGTGAAGGAATCAGGGCTATCAAACTTATCTTAGTGTTAATTCAAACGATTTATAAATAAATAGTAAACATCTTCCACAAAAACACCGAAGTATACCTATCTTAATAGTTGCTTGAATAGATGGCTCTCAGCTGATGAACTAAAAAGAGACCAGCTCTGGAGTAAGCTTCGTAACCAAATGACCTAAATAGACATCTGAAGGCTAAATGATGTTAATTTAGGAAAGTAAAAAAATTACCACTAAATTCGAATTATTATAAATAAATTATCAAACGTATTAAATATTTTAAGTAATATTACTGAATTAAAATGTATAAATGTTCACACAACTTTCACGATGTACTAGCTCTGAACTGAAAAATTCAAAATGGCGTACTAGTGGTTTCCCCCACATGTGAGTTTGCTCTTTTCTTTGTTTTTGCTTGGTTTCACCCAAAAATGAACTCCTGTATAGTGTAGTTTTTTTCAAGACACTTTAATATAAGAACATTTTTACTCTTTGTGATTTTTTCTGATGATTTTGTAGTGTGCAGAGACGATATTGACATAAAAATGTTGTTTTCCTTACGACAAATAAAACGGACCGTAAAATATACATCTACATATATATATATATATATATATTTATATATATATATATATATATATATTCAGACAGTTTTTCCTCATTTCTCACTTCCTCACAAACTTTCTTAATTTTTTTCGTTTAATACTACTTCCATTTTTTTCTTCCTTCCGTTCTCGATTTAATTTATTCGTCCCTCCCCTCTTCCCTCTCTTTTTATCTTTTCAACGCCTTTTCTTAACCCTTCCTTTACCATTTCTTATTCTCTTCCTCATCCCCCTTCTTGTCTTCCTTTTTCATCCACTTTTTTCTTCATCCCTTCCTTCTTCTTCCCTTCATTTCTCCCCCGCTTAACCCTTTTCTGTCTTCATCTCTACTTTCTGTCTTATCCCTCTGATGAGTTTTTTTTTAATGTAAATCGCTCAAGACAAATCATGGAGATATTCTTCCCCCTTTGTCAGACACATCGCTCATGGATTGTGAGGACTAAACGACTAAATAAAGGAAACGAGAGTTATGAGGCTGCCAAAAGTAAATCCAAGGTCCACATTCTACTCTCCTGAAGAAAGTATTATTGTTAGAAATCAAAGTAACTTGGGAATATAAACTAATAACTATGTTAAGTTTGGAATAATATTTTATGTTTTGCTCTTATATATCTCCCTCTCTCTCTCCTTCTCTCTCTCCTTCTTTTTCTGTCTCTCTCTCTCTCTCTCTCTCTCTATATATATATATATATATATGTATATATATATATATATATATACATATACATATATATATATATATTTATATATATATATATATATATATATATGTGTGTTTGTGTGTGTATCTACCTTGATATATATATATATATATATATATATATATATATATATATATATATATATATATATATATACATAGATAGAGAGAGAGAGAGAGAGAGAGTGAGAGAGAAAGAGAAAGGTAGAGGGAAAGAGAGAAATATATATATAGGGAGAGAGAGAGTAGAAATACATGAAAAGTAAATCTTTGAACGTATAGGTTTCATTTGATTTGCCGTTCAGTAATTTACACCGGAAATACCTAAACCGGAAATGAGTGGACGCTTTCTTGGACAAAGTCTTTTCAATTACCGCCATTTTACTTCCAATAAGCAAAATAATCAATAAAAGAAGCGAACATAGAAAACAAAATTCTTAAGATGCGTCCATTCAATCTGAACGATTAGAAATGCTATTTCAAACTCAAGCGTGATAGACAATAAAAACTTGGCATATTGACGCTTCTAATTAAACACGTTCAACATCAACACATTTAATTAAACACGTTTAGCAGTGACTATCATTTCAATCTTAAGAGTATCAGATAAAATCAAATTGTGTTTCAAACTTTCAATATATATATGGAAAATTAAATATTATATATATATATATATATATATATATATATATACATACATAAATACACATTTATATATATATATATATATATATATCGGTATAGCTTAATAGATTATGTTTTATATGAAGTAAAGTGAAATATCCCTCTATTTCATTGACCGGTATAGCGTTATAACTGATATATATATATATATATATATATATATATATATATATATATATATATATATATATATATATAGGGCTGTTGTGCAGTTTAGTAAACAGCAACGTTTTTGTTTTCAATTTTTAAATGTTACATTAAAGACAACGGCAGAAAATCTACAAGAAGGAACTTTGACTCTGAATATATTGAATTTATCGAACAATGGGTTTTAAGAATCTACATTTTAAAGATTTTATTCATTTAACCAGTGAGCCCCCCAAAACGATTGACTTTTTTACAGGCGCACCAACCCGTTTTTCCGAAAAGATGTGCCCGTCCGAAATGAAAATGAGGTTTTTTAAACTAGACAGAAACAATGCACTTTTTACGGCATCCACAGGTTCTGGGAGGAGAAGGTAGCTTCGTGGAGATAGACGAAAGTCTATTTTCACCAAAGCATAATACAAGCCGTATCCGACGTAAACTTTGGGTGTTTGGTGGTTATGAAAATGCTACCAAATCTGGTTTCTTAGTCGCAGTTTCTTACAGAGATGCCGATACATTTATCTCGATAATAAAGCAATATGTGCGCTCAAGTACCATAATCATATCAGATTGTTGGCGCGCTTATGATCGACTCGCTTCGGAAGGATTTAACTATTTGCATATAAATCGCAGATATACTTTTTGGTCCATCCATTGGTCCCATAACAAACCATGTAGAAAGTATGTGGCAAAAAAGTATGTGGCAAAATTCCAAGATAAGGAACAAAGCAAAATGTGACACCGATACGCAAATGGTAGAGTCATTCTAATCTGAATTGTTTGTGGTGGCATATTATCTGCTGCTCTCTTGAATGTAACGCTTCAAAATTGAAAATAAATAAATTCTGGTGTTTACTAAACTGCATACGTGCCATATGAAATAAAAAGAGTTCGTTCTTTTTACATTGTTTGGTATAGGTGCCTTAATACTGTTATATATACAGTAAATTATGGTTTCCCTATTTGATTGACCGATATTGCATCATTAATTATAGTATATACAAAGTAAAAGGAATTCTCTTCAATATACGTGTACGGTATAGGTACATTTATAATGTTAACTATATATATATATATATATATATATATATAT
>OY744535.1:74001547-74016547 GCA_963556195.1 Sepiola atlantica
CCATAACAAAACTATTTATAGTTTAAAATATACCTTATTATGATATGCGCTTTGCTTAGGAATATAATTATATGTTCAAGCTATACCATTCCTGCTAGATAATGCCGGACTTATTCTCTCATAGACATTATCTTCTAATTATTTCAACCGCTATTAATCAAAAATAATTCACTCTATTTTTTATATAACAAACATTACATTGACTATAACATCTTATATTTCTCATTTTCCATCTTTCTCATTTATCAAGTTTTTCCTCGTCATCATTTTTTTTTTAACTAACTGTGTTATTTAATTGTCCCCATCCTTTTGTGTTATTTCAAACTACGATACTACTCCAGGATATGCGCCTAATTTCCGTAACTGTTCGGCCGCAGCGATCGGCAGGTCGCGGAAGCGCCCGAGAGCTGCCGAGTCGAAAACGAGGCTGTATAAACAAAACTGGTGGAAAAAAACTTACGGTGAACCACAGCGAAAACTTCGTGGACCCGACAACGGGTGCCTGCACCAACCACGTAGAGAGGATGTGGAAGGAAGCGAGGCAGTGAAACAAAAATGAGTGCGGGACGTGCAGGGCACTCGTAGACGGCTATCTGCGGGAATTTATGTGGCGTCAGAGATTTAGAAACGACCCCTTCGACGCCATATTGTCGCAGATAGCAGAACTCTATCCCGTCGTCGACCTTCCTTCTGCTCCTTCCACATCCTCGACGAACCTCATAAGAGGACCTCCTCTTCTGCCTGTCTTTCGCTAAGCCCCCCCCCCAAAAAAAATAAAGCGCCAGTTACAACAGCAGAATACCCTGAACCTCCCCCCCCCTACAAAAATTATGAAAACAAAAGACTCGCCTAATTGAAAAAAAAAATGAATAAAAATGGTTCAAAAATTAAAAAAAAAAGTTTATTTATTTCAGCTATGGGTTTGTTCATTTCTGTCATTTTTTTTAAATATATGCATTTCTTTCTTTCCGTATTCATCGCCTTATATTGTCGTCTGCCAACCTTCCATTTTTGCACGATTTTCGGTTTTGTTTATACAGCCTCGTTTTTGTCTCGCCAGCCTCGTTTTCGACTCAACAGCTCTCGGGCGCTTCCGCGACGTGCTGGATCGCTGCGACCGAGCAGTCACGGAAATTAGGCGCATAGACTGGAGTAGTACCCAAACTACTATTATTTTTTGACTTTGATCTACGAGCAATAATTATTAATAGTATAATCTTACTACTCTATTTCCCATATAGCCTCTACATATATCAAATCTAACTCCAATCCATTTCATTTTATTTTATCTCTTTTTATGATATCTTAATTGTCTATCATTGGGAAAAAATGATCTTATCGCTTCTAGTGAGTTCAATTAAACCTTTATTCACATTTCTATCCTACTTTTTGTTGAAGAATGTTCACTAATGTATCTTTAACCACTATGCACTTTTTTCTGCTCCTCTATTACACCTATATGTGAATACTCTGAATGTTTTGAATGTATTTATTGATTAATCAGTTTGCTGTCCTCCTGCTCGCAAGAATTATGCCAGTCGGAATTAATCCATGTTATTGATATCTGATGCTTCTTTTATGTAACTTATTCACGCGATGTTATAAAAAGCGCTGAGGAAGACGCATTTTGGTATTATCAAAGAATAACAACACATAATGAACAATTAAATATTTCTAAAAAAAGTCTTTGAAACGATCGTATGCCTAATGCTTGTTGGTTTTGAATTTTTTTAGCAATGTTCAAATTATATTGATCACAACTAACATAATATATTGGACATATTTAGAGACTTCTACAAAAATACTTTGCCTATTACGTCCATATATTGCCTTTTCGGTTATAATGGCGATATTTAATCTCCCTGTTTTTGTTCTCTCCACGTTACTCTTTTCCCCGTTTTTAAGCGATATTCGCCGACGTTTCCCTTGAAAATGTGTCGGCTGAAAGGTACCTAGGGGTTTAGTTTGTTAATTTTAGTCGATCTTTTTATTCATTTAAAAAGTTTTTAATCGAATGTCTTCCGACGATTAAATATATTACTATAATTTTCCTCTATTTTTTATTTTCTTGTGATATTGTCCTCGACTCGCTACGCCTCCATTCATCCTATTTAAAAGCTTGATAAAATTATGTGCCACAAAAAATGTGTTCATATATATATATATAAAGTTAATACACCAAAATATATAAGAGGCAACTAATATCTTTAATTAATGAACATCTGGATTACCTGCAGTAATGTCATTGCGGTAATGGTCCTCTGAGGAGAAGATTTTCTTTGAAAACTCATGAGTTGAGGATTTTAAAGTACTTTGCCTGAACATTGAAGTGTAATAACATTTGATTCGCACCTTATTTTATTCTTTCACTTCATCTATTGCTATATATATATATTATTTCATTTTATTTTTCCTCCCAATATGTCTACCATACATGTATCTGTACTTGCATGACATTTTTCTCTATTTTATCATCCTGATGAAGTCTTATAAATAAAGACGAAACGTTGATGTACACATAAAAAAACATCCATTTTTTGGTTTTCCTTTTTCATTTTCCCATCACGTCGGATTACCTTCATCCTTCTCTTCCCATATATATATATATATATATATATATATATATATATATATATATATATATATATATATATATATATCAAATGTCACACTTTACTTATGATATATAACAAAGCAGCAGAAGGAACAGAGAAAAAATAATCTAAGAGACAAAATATATACGGATCAATTTTTGACATGTCAATTGAACCAATTCTTGCAGAACGTCCCATACGATTACATATAAATATACTCATTCCTACTAAATTTTATGTTCGTAGACTTCATAACATAAATGAAGTTCGCAGACACGCAGACTAATATACAAACGTATGTCTTATTATTATAGATCTATGATTCACTATTTCCTATTTTGATTTTTGCAGCTGTTGATCTTCTAGAGTAAAGTGAAGACGCTTTTTACCAATCAATAACTTTCATGTACAGCTGTTGACCCACCGAGTGAACCGATAGTGATAAACGAATACAAAACATGCGAATCAGAAAGAACGTCTCAAGAGAACAATAAGTCATTTGTAGGAAAGGTTTCCCAAGGGGGCGTGTAAATATGCAGGACACAAACATTTCTATCGAAAGTATCAGTGAACATAGCTTAGAAATCGAAGGTCACCGGGACATGAGTATGTTTACTCTTATTTTATAGCAAAATGAATTCAAAAATTTCGAATTTCAATGTTAAGAAGATTATTTAGTTTTACGTCTATTTTTGTCATCTCCGTAATTAACAGAAAACATGAACCCGAGCAAATCCGGGTAACCCTGCTAGTTTACTGTTATTAGATTGCCACATCTCGGTGTGTGCCGTTCAGAGCGCCCTTTCCTGCTCTGAAAGAATACAAAACAAACTTCGAAATCTAGTTAGCGATGTCCTCTTCTATTCTCTATAACAACTTTCTAACAGAAGAGATGTTGCTAGTCTCCCGCTGCTCTATCGTGAATTTCATGGTATGTCTCGGCTAAGCCCCAAACGATGGGCCCCCTCTCTAAAAACAATCATAAAATAAACTTAATAATTTCTCTTTCTCCTTATGTGTACGTAAAACTAAACGGAGCTTCCATGAACGGAGTTTCTTCCCTAGAACTACCCCTCTGTGTAACACAATATCGCTGGTTGCTTCTCAGCTGACTACAACATAGTTGTGTTCAATTCCAATGTAAACAAATTCTTGTTGAGTCGTCATCTTAGATAATCAAATGTTTCTGAATTTCAACCATCGTTACTTTTCATCACGGTGTTTCTCACTGTGCACACTAATTAACCCTTATCCTCGAGTGGCTTCTGGGTTTCGATAAGTGCTGCGTCCGTAGTAAAACAAAATGATGATAAGTATTAATAGTATAAATATATATTATTTATCATAATAACCCTTTTTTTTTACTTTTTACTGACAACATAGCTGTGACCATAAAGGGTTGATAATAAATAAGACAACACGGTGGTATATTTACAAGAGTGTGTATTTACAGTAGTACAGAATAGTATGTTACAGAAAGACTGCTCCAAAAGTTCGTCGATACTTCGTCGTAATCTCCTCTATACATAGTGTCTGAAAGAGTACATTTATTTACGAAATAGGGTAGATAACCATCACACCATGACACTTATCAAGCCCAAGAGCAAGTCGAGGATAAGTGTTAATGGAATGGGACGAGTGTCAGTGGAAATTGATCAATGCAACAAACTGTTTTGTTGTAGACTGCAGGGAATTTGTTTCACAATTCTGCTTACCACGGACGTAAGGTGATTTAAAATAAATCTCTGTCTAGGAACATCCGCAGCTAGATACATGGATGGTAGTATATGAACTATTTTCCCGCTTTCGTAAGACGAGTTCTTGCTCCGAATGTCTTACGGAGAGGAACCAGAGAGTGGAGCTCAATCGATAACCTTCCATGAATTTAAATATAAAGTAGTGAAATATATGTTTCTTCCAACAACATATTCTTGCGAGAGGTGATGGTGCATATTTTATATACAGGGGAAATGTATAAAGTTATGTATGTATGTATGTATGTATGTATGTACGTATGTAGTATGTTCAGCTAAACCTTCCACCGTACTCGACCGTCATCATGAAGTTGACATTTTCTGAATCCTACAGCTTCCGGTCACCATCAGATCAAAACATTGGATAACAGCATTGATTTCTCTTGTGTCGAACCGACACAAAACCTCTTTAAGAGGAGTGGGGGTGTACCAAATTTCATGGTTTTTTCCACGTTTTCACGTGAACGCATGCGCGTAAAACCCCCGATTTAAAAGCGACTTTAAGAATTTTATGACCGGGATTTAAATATATAACAAAGGGAGGAGCGGGGCGACCGAGAAGACAAAGTTAGTACTTACTACCTCCCCGGGCAGCAGGTAGAGGAGGTAGAAAAGGGTGTGGCGATCGGGGAAGGGAAACTTTTTGTCTGCAGAACGGAAGGAGGTCGACCGTCTTGTTAGGGTTAGGGGGATGAAGGGGCCAGGGAAGACAGCTTTTGCCCGGGGAAGCGAGATATAATTACACTTTACTTACGGGAAGGGGTTGAAAAGCTCCGGACAACACCGGGTAACCCTGTCGAATATATAGTACCTCAGTAAACATAGGAATTTTGTTCCACCTAATATATTCATCCTTCTTCTTGTATGCTGAGACTCCGTCAGCGCAAATATTACGCTTTGATATACGGTTACTACATGCACACCAATAGAAATTAATACAGAAAACCACTAATAGAAAACGAAGTCTGGTACGAGGTAAGCAAGCTCAGTGGCTGACCCGACGGTTAGCGGCTTCGTTAAGTATGAGTATAGATTTGCTATCAACATTGCAGAATTTGTTGGTCTGTTGGTAGCATGTGACTCATAAATCTTCAGTAGCGTTGATAAATATCCAAGGGAATCGAGCGAGATAAGTAAATCGAACTACGCGTCAACCACCAAATCAGAAGTAGCCTCTCCAGAGAAAACAATGCTCTACGGTTTCACAGCTTCAGAGTGTAGATTTTCTAAGGGACGTGGAACTGTCCACGAATTTCTATCGGAAGCATTATTTCTAAGAACATGAAAACCTAAACGAAAATAACAATTCTTTCAACAAGTTACGGCATCTTCTCATGTTTTTATTAATTGTAATTTTTCCAGTAGTGAAGGGACGATTGAAGTATGTTTCCTGATTCCGACACAATTACCGATTCCGTTCTAAATTCCTGATTCCGATATCATTACCGATTCCGTTTCTAAAATTGCATTGAAAAGGTAAAATTTCATTTTTGGGATGGAGGTATTAAGCGGATATTCCTTATTTCATTTTAAATGTAAATACAATTTTCTTTTTAATCCGATAAACAACTTTTTAATGGATTCCTGTCAAATATTGTATCCAATATTTCAGTAAATTTATTGTGAATTGTCATCTAGATTTTATAGTTGTGCCATTTTTTTCTTATTCATTAATTTATGTCATTTTACCTGTGCTATTTTTACAGGTCATTTTTTCGGGTCCATATTTACCTAAATTAGTTATTATGATTTATAAATGTTAGTTTTATTAGTAGTTTAAACTCAATGAACATTTATCATGAAATCATTAGTACAAGCAATAGAAAATTAAGTTTTCAACAAAATATAAATTAAAAATAAATAAATAACAGAATCGTTTTGGTATCGAAAATTAGGTTAACAAATTTTTGATTCCGATACCCCCAAAAATTCCGATTTTTCTGATTCCGGATTTCAGATTCCCGATTTCGATTCTGATTAATCGTTTCAACGCTAGATCCCTATTCTTCCAAAAGTCATGTGGTTTCGCTAACTTCCGTTCACTAAAGGTAAAATTCTGACCTTCCTTCCGTCCAGCACTCTTCCATTATACTAACGGAGAAAAACAAAAATATAAATAGATTTTATTTTTTCTACTTTTGTAATCTATTTATATTTTTGTTTTTCTCCCACTCTTTTAACCTGTTTTTCCCGTTTGTTTCATTTTTCACACATTTTGTCCACCACGGCTTTTCATCTTTATAAATTGCTCTTTAAAAACCTAATGTGTGACAAATTAGCAGACCTATCCCTGTTTATTTCTTATTAATATTTGGGTCTGAACATCCAGTGTATCAATTTCATACCCACCCCTTTTGTTCACGTTAACCAGCTTCTCTGCCACCTTTCCCCCGTCCACCACCGCCTTCTCCATACTAGCTCATTAGGTGTGATAGTAAAAGAGAGTAAATAAATAAAAAATATAAACAGAAGAATAAGAAACATAGAAGAATGTGTAACCTACTTATTATATTGCAACATCACTTAATGTCTTCCGATATGGTCCAATCAGATCATCCTTCCCTCATCCCATATGGGTGCCTTCAAAATAAAATTATTGCCATATCTTCATTTTCTGAAAACGTTCGCCACGAACGAAACCGGTCAAAAAATCTCTTGTTTTTGTTTTTCTCCTGCATTTTAACTTGTTTTCTGTTTGTCATTTTTTCACACACTTTGTCCATAACGCCATTTCATTTTCATGAATTATCGTGTACCTTGCGCCATATATATATATATATATATATATATATATATATATATATATATATATATATATATATATATATATATATATATATATAAGAACACAAGAATGCAAGCGAACTAAAATTGATAAAACAACGCATAATATGTCTCCCCCCCAAAAAAAAATTGTAGGCCCGATGTGGCTGGTACCACACAAAATCAAAACGTTTATTGCCATTCAAAATTCAATAGAAAACAAACATGCTACTAACAACGAGCATTCACTTGTAGCAGGCGGTTGCGAAACTGGACGCCAAAAAGCACCATATGGTTTGAACTCGACATAGCAGATTTCATAATTGCCAATAAAGTTCCTTATTCTGAAAAAAAACATACATAACAGTTATAATAATAATAATAAGAAGAAACAACTCCTCGAATGTGGTAAGAAAACTACACAACCATGACAGTTGAAATAGAATTAAAACACAAAAATATAAAAAGTACATTATCACATCTGAGGAAACAGAAACAGCAAAGAAACTCCATAATCTGACATCCACCCCTCGCCTCCTCATGAAAACCAAAAAAAAATCCGTGGCACTATCACAAAGCGCGAGGATGATTAAAAGACCAGTTCGGGAAGTTGCCATCCATACCTCAACTGAAAAGGCGCGGAGACATTAGAATTTTGGGGGAGTATTATTGACACTTAAATTTCAGAGGCACAAACGGCTTTTATCAGCAACATTTAAAAGTAAACAGATTTTGTGATAACTTTAAGTGATTTGCAATAGTATTTTTTTAAATATTAGAGTATGGTGAATCTCTAGAGCTTCTTCGCGATAGTCACGCTATAGGACACATAATTTGTTATTGTCAGTGAGCAATCATTGATAAAAACACGTGCGAAAAGGTTATAATACTACTACAACTAGTACTACTACTACTACTACTACTACTACTACTATTATTCTTAATAATTATTATAATAAACAAACATGAACATGATTGTTGCCACCCAAATCCATAAGAAGACCAATGCTCTTTACCAGCGAGAAATCAATGGTAAGCAGATGTTGCGATCACGTAAAATTTGTTGCCAACACCCGGAAATATCGCCAGTTATTAGCAGTGAGCAACCACTGATGATGAGCTGTGTAAAAAATCACAGTAAGTTAATAATAATAATAATAATAATAATAATAATAATAATGATGATAATGCTAATAATAATAATAATAATAATGAGGATGATAATGATAATGCTAATAATAATGATGATGATAATGATAATGCTAATAATAATAATAATAATAATCTATATATTAATACGATAGCGTGTGTGTTCGTGTGTCACGCTTCCGGCAAAAGCTCTGCGCATGCGTACCGCTCCTAAATTTTTAAAAACATTCAACTAGCCTGCGTTTAGGAATATTTATGTGTATCCCTCTTGCGCAATGGTTAGCGAAGTGGTATTTTTTACTTCGGCCCGACTGGTTTATAGTTCGATCCCAACCAGCCTCTAAGATTTTTATTCTACAGTTCGAGGGGAAGGGGAAGAAATAATACATTTTTTATTACCTGGTTAAAAACTACTGTTTTGTGTTGCTTAAAACTTAAAACTATTTTTTGTTTTTATGTTGGCATTGTCTATTTAATTACGTTGACTGCTTAAAACGTAGGATATCGGCCAGTATTATTTTGTTGTTGTTTTGTTTTTTTTAACGGATGGCATATCAACCTTTTTTAGTAGATATGGCAGTGTCCATCGTACACGAGTTACTATTTCAAACAATTATTTAACTCTTTCCCAGAAGGGGGGTGGCTCATAATAAAGCAAGCGTAACTTACTAACAAATAGAGGGTGCTTTGTTACATTAGGACCCGTATTGAAAACATCATTTCGTGTAATTTACACGGGTTCCGCTAGTAATAATAATAATAATAATAATAATAATAATAATAATAATAATAATAATAATAATAATAAAAAATATTTTTAAAAAAGAAAAAAAGATTTAATTAAAAAATGAAAAAAAAATGGTACCAGCCTAGGCTGACACCACACAAAATATTTACATAGGGTCAAGGAAGATGAAAAGACCGAGGAGGGACAGCACAAATCAGACCTCCATTGGAAGTGCAGACACTGCTGGGACCTTGGGGAGGCTTATTGCCACCAACATCTCAGAGACGAGCAATGGTTTTTACCAGCGAGAAATCAATGGTAAACGGCTGTTCTGATCCTGGAAATTTATTGACGGTGGCTATCGAAAAGAGGTGGAGTCTACTAGAAATCTGGGGAGACTTTTTGTCACTCAGACTCCAGGGAATACCACCGGTTGTCGGTGAACAATCACTGATGACCTGTGTGAGAACTCCTAGTGAGTAAATAATAATAATAATAATAATAATCATAATAATAATCATCATAATAATAATAATAATTCGAGCGTCCGATGTGGACAGTAACGTGACAGAAATTGGCTGCAAATTGATCGCACATTTCAAAAGAAAAAAAATGGCGGTCCTTTGAAAAACGCGGGAAAATTGCGATCACGTTTCTGTTTGGAAAAAATAGCGCAAAATGACTCGAATTTTAATCACAAAAGAGTGGCGAATACATGAAAATAACTCACAGTTAGAGACGACGCGAAATAAATAAATGAATGAATAAAAAAAGAGAATAAAAAATGGGTACAACTTTCATCTTTTTTGTGTCTTTTGATGAAAACACGAACGTCTTCTGTTTAAAAAATGCATAATGTGTGGTAAAAAAATAAATATGTACAAAGGAATTAAACAAGAAGCTAAAAAGAAATTAGAGAAAGAAATAAAATGTTCCGTCGCAGACTACAAAAAATATCATAGTGAGATAAAACTGGTAAAAATAACAAAGAAAACGATGCTAAAAACGATGACAATACACGAGAAATCAACTCTTTCATTGGCCAACACAGTGATCATGGGGGATGAATAACATTTAAAAATAATAACAATGATATATACCAGCGTTCTTCAACCAGGGTTCCCAGGGAGCCCAAGATTTCAAAAAAAGAGGCCAAATAATCTAATTCAAGTCTCGAAAGTTTTGAGATGAGGATTGATATTTTGTATCATTCGCACAATTTTTCTCATCTTGGATGTTATTCTCACCATGTTTCAGCCGATGTAACACCCGGCCTTCTTTGGGTTCGTCTTGTTGAATTTGGGAATATGTACATAATTATAAACAGAATCCTTTACATACAAGTAGACTGCTCTCGTTCCATCGGCCATGACTGTATAAGTTCTTAAGTAATACTTACTTATATTCTTTGTATCTCCTACAACCTGCCGAAAAAATAATTATCATTTCGTTTAATTACTTATCGGATGGTGTGTACACTAATTTGTTGACATTAGATTTCAAGACGACTAAGTTTTAAACAACAGGGAACCAGTTTCGCGGTAATGTGTTTCATCGGCAAACAGTCACTTGCAAAGAAGCTCTGCCTATATAAATTCCGCCTGATGCTAAGCAAACTGAGAAAAGAAAGACTTTTGTTCCGTTTTGGTAATAGGACCAGTTCTTGCTGTGAATGTTGTGAAAAGAAAATCTTAAGATTTGAGCTCAGTCGGTCACCTTCCCTGGAAACAACGAATATTTCAGTCTGAAAGAGATTTAGGCAAGAGAAGATAACCCCTACTAGCTTTTGAAGTCGATGTTGTACTATGCCTAGTTATGGAACAATATTTCTTTCTGGGGACAATTCTAACACTAAGATAGACAAAAGATTGCATCAGGAGTCTTACTTTTTGGCGCCATAGAATAATCCAACCATTTTTTATTACATCATATTATTGAATTTCGTATCTTTAATATGTAGTCACAATAACTAAGTAGTTTATTAATACAATTTATTCTATCAAAACCAACATGCAAATATAAGGAAGTTACATCGGATGCCCTACTGGTTTTGCAGGCCTTAAGCAGGCTCAAGGTGAATGATGGCAACGGAGAGGCGCTCGTAAAACCAAGTCAGTGCCTGATGGTCCTCGGTGTTGAGCGTCATTATACGACCAAGACTGTTAAGGAAGTCTCGTGTAGCGTGGCCTATCGCTCCAATAGTCTCCATCACGATCGGTTAAAATGCAAATATGTCGAGACGATCGGCGTATTTTTATTACTTGCGTTCTGCGGCTGAAGCTGTTGCATGCCCAGGGTTTGTTGCGAATTCATTTACTGACGATGGTTGCAAAGGTTTCTACACAAGTCGCATCCTATATAAGCGACTGGCCGTTTAAAACGGGATTCACCCCCGCCCATTTGGCCGTTTTTCATTCCTTATGTAATTGGCCTACTGGTTCGAGGATCGACGATCGACGGGAAGCCATGGATGTCTAGTGCACGACGCACTATATTGTCGAGAGGTCTACGCCTAAGGAATCTGCTGGAGCTTTATCTACATGAAAGGGTGCATAGTCCATATACGTCGATTGGCTGACCACAACGACACTTGTAGGTGCTTTACTGTCTTGAACATTTGTGCACGGCGATGTCGAACCATTTGCAATCGTCATGGACTAGGTTCCTAACGGCCAATGAGTGAAAAGGGTGTTGGCAATGCACAGCTGTGTGGCGAACTTGCAGCTTGAAGGCAAGCCAGACGTTGTTGGTCGCAATGCATTGTTGGTTAATGTGATATAGTCATAACCATATCTTACCTATTATGCTAGTAAAACATCGCAATCATTGTAAATATATTAAGTGATGTCTATACGGCACCATATATATATATATATATATATATATATATATATATATATATATATATATATATATATATATATATATATACTAGCGGGGCTACCCGGAATTGCTCGGGGAAAAAGTGTAACATATTTCTATTAAAACTTCAATCTCTTTACCCCTCTCTATCCGTCTCTATACCTTTATCTCTTTTCCACTCTGTCGTTTACCCTCCTTCTCCCCAACCTCCCCTCTCTTATCCGTTCATCCCATCTCGCTCTAACTTGCGATACACATACACCTATAAACCTACAACTTTACTTTATATAATAGATTCCTCGACGAATGGTTTGACAATTTCTTTCCAAATTTGTACACAATCACATTGAAAATAGCTGCATCTCCCCCCCCCCCCCCGACGAAACCATTCCGAGGTGGTCCCCAAAGAATAGATAATTTTAAATTTCATATACTATTCATTTGGGAGAACGCCGATCAAGAATATACCAACTTTGTTAGTGTTTGTATTTTTAAAAACTTTATGCTAGAAATACATACTGACATATACACACACAACTATCTTTTGTATAATAGAAGAAGAATCGTTTACATAGTAATTTTTTTTTGAGAATATATACATAGAGAGCATCACGCATCCCTGTTGTTGACACTGACGTTTGCACATGTAATGCCATTAAATAAACGGTTAATTTAGTCCACGGTAAAATCCACAAAGTACGCAAAAAAAAGCCGTAGAACATTCGAAACTTTACATCTCAAAGAGTGTTATTTTTAATCGCTTGACTAACGAGCCGTACTTTAAGAGTTTTTTCAGTTTTTTTTATTTACTTTTTTCCTTCCATGTAAGTTAATTTTCCTACGAGGAGTGATTAATCTTTTATCCAATGAGAAAAGTTTGCTTTAGATGCACTTCTGTTGAACTACTTATACATTTTTATAAGTCAGTTTGATTGAGGATGTCAACCCAATCGTGCATGAATCGTGCCCTGTCCCACTCACAGCGGAATAAAAAAAAACCTTTCATAACATTGTATGTAAATACTTTTTAGATTCATTTCTCTTTTGTTAGTTGAGACAAAGACGTGAAATAAAGTTGATAAAATATGGTAGAATGGACTGTGTCATTACTTTCCATTTTGGCCAGAATGAATTTATTCTACAAGAGCAAGCGGAATCTGTAAACATAAATAATACCCTAAGCTCTACGATAAATCTGTATTTACGGTTTTACCAACGTTTTTTTTTTACCGAAGTTTTACCAACGTTTTTACCAACACGTTTAACAACATGGTTACCAACGCTTTACCAAATGTTTACCAACAGTATTTACCAACGTTTTACCAATGTGTTTACCGACGTTTTACCAACGGGTGTTATCACCGAGGTTTTTTACCAACGTGGTTATCAACGTGTTACCAACGTTTTCACCAACGTGTTTAGCAACGTTTTACCACCGTTTTACCAACGTTTTTTACCAAAGTTTTACCAACGCGTTTACCAACGCGTTTACCAACGCGTTTACAAACATGGTTACCAGCGTTTTACCCACGTTTTACCCACGTTTTCACCAACGGGTGTTATCACTGTTTTTTTTTTACCAACGTGGGTATCAACGTGTTACCAACGTTTACCACCGTTTTTACCAACGTTTTTCACCACATATTTAACCAACGTTTTTTACTATGATTAAACAGCGAATACGCTGAACTTGTTTAGATTTACTTTCCTCATCACGAGGCCTCAGTTAGCACACTGTAGTTTTTTATCAAAACAAGGCACTCTGGATTGGAACAAAAATTTAAATTGCGTCAGTCTAGAAGCATTCTATTTAACTGACCGAGGTCAGTATAGAGTAAGTGAAGTATCAGACACGCTTTTACACTTGGGGCCTTACATAAAAGGCCAAGGAACACTCTAACAGTATATTGTGCACCATGCTGCTTATTTTGTTTACACTCGCTTTTATGTAAGTAATACTACTAAATAAACAGTGTATTTTATCTACGGGGCTGGGGATATACAAAGAAAACTACAAAGTGAAAAATAAGACTACCACTAGATTTGAACTCCGGCCTCCGAAAGAGTAGGCATATGCCGCGAGTGTGGTTGTTGTCCGCTTGATTAACGATACACAAGTATCGACATGTTCTCTGGGGAAACCTATTGTCACTTACATTTCAGGGAATGACACCTGCTGTTGCCAGTAAGAGATCACTGGTTAAGGCTGGAGTGAGAACTAATGAGTTAATAATAATAATAATAATAATAATAATAATAATAATAATAATAATAATAATAATAATAATAATAATAATTGGATATACGAATCCTCGAATGCGGAAACTCACCCACATAAACTGCGAACGCAAACCAGTCACATGGAAGCTGCAATCGAAATTAAACAAAAATAAAACAGAAAGAACACAACCACATGAAGCCAAATTCCAGGGAAGACCAATGGCCGTTGCCAGCGAGAAATCAATGGTAAGCGGCTGTTACGATAACGCAAATAGATTTGCAATTGTTATCATGAGTGGAGAACACAACCACATGAAGCCAAGAAAACTACAAACGCAATTTTTTTAATTTAACTGCCCCCCCCTTCCAAAAAAAGAGATAACACAACCCTCGGATGATACCACACAAAATAGTCATGAGGGGTCAAGGAGGATGGAAACACCGAGGAGGGAGAGTACTAAGCAGACCTGTACTGGATGAGTGCGGGGAATACTGGGACCTTCGGAGGGGGGTATTTTTGCCACCCAAATCACAGGGAAGACAGCGAGAAATCAATGGTAAGCGGCTGTTACGATAACGCAAATACATTTGCAATTGTTATCATAAGTAGAGAGCACTGGAAATGTGTGGAGACTCTTACTTCAGGGAACACCACTGTTTATTATCAGTGATCAATCACTGATCATGACCTATGTGAGAACTCCTAGTGAGTAAATAATAATAATGATAATTGGAATATGAATCAAATGACTATAATACCAATAATAATTGTAAGATCACAATAGTCCCGAAAAGGCTTAAAAACCGATTATGAGAAATTGCAATCAAAGGGATGGTTGAGATCATACTATGATCGGCAATGAGGAAACCAGCCGAAATATTGACGAAAATGAGAGAACACCAATCAGACCTCCACTTGAAAGGTATGACA
>OY744535.1:74021547-74061547 GCA_963556195.1 Sepiola atlantica
ATAGGAGACGAAACGAAACTAATAAAAAAGGAACGAACTAAAAACGACGAAGCAAAATGGCGAGATTTTTTCGTTATTCTAATACTGAAAACACGAGCGACTTGTATTGAAACAATGTTTGACTAGAGGTGAGAGAAACAAGAATGTTTGAATGAATGAAGGAAGACAAAAGAAAAAATATTGCGTTGAAGTTTCGGTAAAAACAAAATGACAGAATTCACTGATTAAAATGAAATCAAAACACAAAAAGTGAAGTCGGAGAGGTTGACAATAGATGTGACAGCAGCTCTTTTATTGGAGACAAAAATAACATGAAATCACGATGAAAAGTAAATAGAAATAATAATAATAATAATAATAATTTGTCTATATATATATATATATATATATATATATATATATATATATATATATATAAATAAACGACGGCAATTGATTATCTGTTTATCTACCTTTTAAAGGTTTCCGCTTAAAACGCGGATAAAAAAAACAATGCAAACATCAATGGCGTTTAATAGCCATTAAAAGGGTTGATCTGCCGTACAACAAAACAATAAAACAATCATTGCGTGACTAGATTAAATGGTTATATTGAGAAAAAATGTAGGTGATTAGGTACAATATAAATTATATTTTTCTAAGGAAATTATCGTAGGGATTACAGAGGCACATATTTCTTGATTAAAAAAAATATATATATTTTTGCAAAACTACCGAATAAAGGATTATAAATACCATGTGTGTAACAAGTATCGCGGCTTAATAACATGACAGCCGGATAAAAATAAATAATAATAATTTGTCTATATTCATAAACGACGACAGATGTTTGTCTGTTTATTTGTTTTGAAACTTTTGTAATAAAATTCTGATGTAAAACTAATAACAACTATATTAAACATACGAAAAATACATGTTTATGGGGTGAATATAGGCAAGCTACAGACAGGTATTTAACTAAGAGAAAAGCTACCCCCAGGCAATAGGAAATATATCTGACTTACAGTTTAACAACCCAACATTTGATTTCTTCACTATGAAATATAACCGTAATTCCTCTTTAAAGGGATGTGGGTAATGTTTAAAAATTTAATATTTAAAAGTAATTTAAAACATAATGCCTTTAATACGTGGTTTAATGCTAAGATTATGACCCACTTGAGGTTTTCCAAAGTGAATGACTAAACCAGACAGTGAATTGCCGTGGCTTGTAAGTTTGTCCATAGATTGGCAGTTGACTATATGATGTGTTTTCTCTGGGTTGATCCGAATCATATCTCTCTATTTGTCCCTCTCTTTTTCTATCTATCTATCTATCTATCTATCTATCTATCTATCTATCTATCTATCTATCTATCTATCTATCTATGTTTCAATAGAAGAGTTGTTTAAGCGAAAATTAATAGGCCGTTGAGCCCTCAACTGAAGGATTTGTGTTTTCATTCGGTCGACCGAAGAGTTTAGATTTGAAAAGTCTGTAGTTTTTTTTATAAGAAAAAAAGTATCATTGTAATCTCAAAACTAAAACTTTGTTACTTGTTTGAAATTGAAATTGAAATCGTATTTTTTTAGGGATACACCTTTTGGCGACTCACTGACTAAGACAATACAATGGCACCGGCTTCAGACGTAGGCAACAAGTAGATAATCGCGGCCTGTGCCTTAATGGCACCATGACTCATGTTCACCCTATAATGGCGTGGAATAAGCAGTAAAAAAATATTCTTGGACTTGATATTTTGAGAAAAATGACATTTATTTCGTAATTTATTAAAAACTGTGTTCTGCGGCTACGATAGTCAAATGACATCCCGTAGCAGCAATCAGTCCTCCATGCTTGTCCAAGGCCATCTGACCTTGTCATGCGCAAGTTGTCGTAGGCAATGAAGTTGTTTCGCTGTATGTAGTGGTTCTAGTCCCGCCTGCTTGAGGTCAACACGTAGTGTGCCCAGCAGATTTGTGCAGTGCCATCCTAGTCGCGGTTGGTAGGCTTGCGAGCCAGTAACGGCAAAGTCTAGTGCCCTCTGTGCGGGAGTGTCAGGATCCATTCGTAGGACATGGCCTAACATAGATCATCTTTGTTCAGCGACCTTTGTGGAGAGGGGTTTTTCGTTGCACAGCTCGTATAGTGCCTTGTTGCTGATAAGTTTTTTCGGTTAGCAGTGACCTGTGATGGAACGGAGGTGGCTGCGGTGGCTGCGGTGGCACGCATCCAGCTTTCGTATTATTTCGTAATATATGAATTTTATTTTTCGTTGTAAATTACTGTAAGAAAAACTCATGTAAAACGTTTCTAGCTCAACATATATATATATATATACGTCTTGCCAAACTACCAAATTGTTTATTACAAATGTGTGTAACCATTATCTCGACTCGACCGTAAAAGAGGATAGCTCCATCCTCGGCGAAGTCGCTGCACGAATCAATGGCGGAACCGGCTACAATGGGACATCGCCACCGGCATCTTTTGTGATCGCAAGATCAACGAGCGTCTAAGTCGAAGATCTACCGGACTATTGTTAGGCTCATCGTTTTGTGAACACCGAATGCTTTCCGATAACGACGGAGTCAAGGCAAATATTTTCCGTCATGTCAACTGAAATGCTCAACTTGGTTTCGGGATATACACTGTTCGACCACGTCTGTTATGACAGCATCGTAGCGATCGAGGGAAATATGAAAGAATGTTGTCTTAGCGGTTCCGGACATGTGTTGAGGACTGACGTTAACACTGTCGCGAAACTAGCTTTTAGGTGTTAATTTGAAGCGACGTAGACGAAGGCTGATGATGAGATGTGCAGACGTGTGTAACATTAATTACTGATGAAGAGATCAAACAGATGGAAAATAAAAATAATAAAAAAGCAATTTATTTAAGAATTGGTAAAGACATTTATGACGTCAGTCAACGGACAATACTATTTTTTCGAATAACATTTATTTATCAGATTTATAAAAACAACTGCTATTCGCAGAAATATCCAAATAATAACTTATATGAAGAATATGTATAACGTACACCATGACGTAAACGATATAGTTAAATAGGCAGACAGACAGACGCAGAAAAGAACAAGACAAGCCAGAATTCGAGAGTTCCAAAAACGAATTTTAAACGGAGTGAACAGCCTTGTTGACCACAAATACAAATTATGCAAAGCCAGATCAACGCAAACAAAGACAAAAAAGATAAACATACTCTAGTAAGTTTAGTGACATCTTCTAAAAATAGGTACAGACTTGCGTACTGATAGATTACAACATGTAGCAGTCTTTCAAATAAAACATGAACTAACATTCAGCGTGATATTTTCACCGTGTAAATAAAATTTAAAAAAACAACAACTCTGTTTTAAAAAGCAATTATTATTTGTTTTCTGTGGTTTCTGGTGTGTACTTCAATGAGTTATCCGGTAAATACACAACAACTAATAAAGGAACGAATCGATGAATCAAAATCACAGAGATCAACAAGCTATCATTTTTTCTTGGATTTAAAACCCTTTAAACAACCCCGTGCTACACTACACTTGTATTAATATACGAGTCTAATTTTTAACCGAAGCCATATTAACGCGCAGTTCTGTATTTGTTTAAATAGGCATAGTAGTTCTATGTTAGTCCAATCGAACATTTTAATAGTTTTATTAAATAATTAATTGAAAAAGTAAAAATATTCCCCCCCCCCCAAATAACTGTATGGTCTTCCTGCAAAACTTATAGTAAGACTTATCTCGAATAAGCATTAATAGACATTCAACGTGACTTTACTATGTGTCATCGGTTAGGTTGTCATAATATCATCCTCTCATGAAATAACCTCACCCGTTTTTATGAGAGTGGGGTTAATGCTCCTCTGGGAGGAGAATATAATGTAATATCTGTTATGTTGTAACGAGACCTACCTCACAGGCATTACCTTCTTTAATAATGTTATCCCCCCAAAGTTTTAGCTTTACTATTTGGGGGAGGGAGTAGTGCACTATATATTCCGCTATGATGGTATCATTCTCTCTTTCCTTTTGGGAGTCAGTGTAGTATATATTCGTCGACCATGATATTATCATCTTATGCTTGCAAAAAATTGCGAGAGTAAGGAAAGCATATGTTCTAGTATTGAAATAGATAACGAGTGTAAACACTGGCGAAGCATTTTTTCTGTTATTTTTGACAGTGGGTATGAACTCATGTATATCTAGATTAGTAGGACGGCCGAGTTGTCCGAGTTCGAATCAGCAACTTTAAGGGCTTTTTCAACCAGAAAATCAAACCTTATTTCCCTTTTGTTTTCTTTATTCTATAGCAGTTACATGACGAAAGCTCTAGTTTATCTTACATGTACACTTTATTTCACTGTTTTATTGGAGGAGGGGGCTGGAGATGGGACATCGTACCGGATGTCAGTGTTCTCTTATATGTACATGCACTCCGTTGCGTAATAATAGGTGTTGATTTAGTTGGCGAAATCAAGCACCTTCAAACTAACGCATTGATACACAAGCGTTTAGCGTAATGTCGCCGGAAGCTTGAATATAATTCAGTTCGAGAAGAGTTCTGAGAGGCGGTAAGAAACTAACTAGAATGACAGTTCTACTATGATGCCTGCCGATTTAGCAACTCAATTAAATTGTTTACGTACCTGTATTTGTTTCCCAGTTAAGTATAACATATTTTTATAATATTATAGAAACTATATTGGTGTCTTCCTTCGAAATCTGGTGACCATTTTTTCTTTTCTTGACACGCATTTTATAAACACAACTACTCTAGGATTCTGATATTCCACATTTTATAAATTCAGACTTTGATGTGAAATCAAAATATATATATATATATATACTAAGCATTTATTGAGTTGGACGGGAGTGTAATTAATACGCTAAGTTTAATTTAATGTTCGTACGTACGTTATTACACTTTACCCACATTTTAAAGGATGTGCTCACCCTATCGCCGAAGATGTAATGTAAAGTAATGTTGTAAAGCTTCATCTGATGTCGCTAGTGTGTCGAATACAAAACAGCAACCCTTTATTTGCCTTCAGGCTAGGATCATTATGTAATTGTTCTTATGTCTAAATATTATGTAAATCATCCTTGTTTAATATGTATTGAATACGTTATACATTTCATTGAAATTGAACCTATTTGTATTTTCGGTGGACCTATGGGTTAAATTTCAGTGTGTGTGTATATGGACATTTATCTATGGTGTTAATTTCATTTGACTCAAATGCAAAAAGAGTTTTGAGTAGGGGGACCCTCTTAATATTATCAAATGTCGCTGAAATTTCGGGAATAGACATCATTTTTGGTTATTTAACTATGGTTTAAATTTCATTTGAATCAAAGGGAAAACAGTTATTAGTAGGGGGCGGGACACTCTTAATATTATCAAAGTTCGCTGAAATTTAGGGAATAGACATAATTTCTGGTCATTTAGCTAGGGTTTAAATTTCATTTGACTCAAAGGGAAAACAGTTTTTAGTAGGGGGCGGGACACTGTTAATATAATCAAAGTTCGCTGAAATTTAGGGAATAGACATCATTTTTAGGCATGTATCTATGGTTTAAATTTCATTTGACTCAAAGAGAAAACAGTTTCTAGGGTGGAGGGCATTTGGCCCTCTTAATATCATCAACATTTGCTCAAATGTGTGGAATAGTCACCATTTTTGGTCATTTACCTATGGTTAAAATTTCATTTGAATCTAAAGGAAAAAAAGTTTTAAGTTGTGGGGTTGTGCCGCCCGGGGCCCCAAGCGTTGATGTGATATATTTCTTATATGGCATATGGCTTTCACTTAGAGGTAAGTAGTCCACATCCTAATTTTCAAGCAATTCTGTCCAGCGATTTGGGTGAACATAAGACAGAAAGATCAGGCGGACAACTATACACACAGAGTTACTGCTTTACATATAGTATAGATAGGTTTAGTTTTATTTACGTATACGCTCTCTGCAAAAACAGGAAACGAAAGAATAAGCTAAGTCTCTACTATTCCCTATGGACCGGAAGAACAGTTGGCTAGAATTAGTCCCTGTTATACGGCCACACTTAGTGTAACACATTTTTTCTTTCGTTACTACGTTTGATAATGCATTCTTTATGTATGGCGTGATAATTACTCATCCAAAAAGCAACTACCTCTCTTTTTCTGGCTCTCTCTTTTTCTCTTGCGTGATCGATGTAACCCAGTGAACTGATATATTCTACAACTAAATAAACTAGAGTACTTATATAAGTATGTTTCAATTTGAACAAAGGTTGTATAATAATATTGGTGGGTCTGTGTTCGCGCCAGACGAACATACAATGAAAATATTTATGTATTTCATATTCTCTGTTATAGTTTGTAATGTAGATATAAACTATAACGAAGCATCATACGGACAGGATTAAGCCTATATTAATGAGAAATCCAGATATATTTTTTAATATTTGTATTATTATAGTTTTCGTATTACATACGGATACCTTCTCAGTGAAAAGCGAAATAGAGAGAGAGAGAGAGAGAGAGAGAGAATGAACTTATTTCCTACCATTCTCGAGGAACGGTCGAACCGTCGGTTAGAATTCGGTCCTGATTATCGTTATTTTCAACTCATCTGTTCTTCTGCTACAACCTTTACAATGTATCTTTCATGTGTGGCGTGACAATTACTCATCCAAAAATCACCCCTTTCTCTTTCTTTCTCAACCTCTCGGTCTTTTTGCAATCACGTCCCTATTTTAAGAATGGGACACGCCCAAGTCTAACTTAATCAGAATTACCTACTAATTTGTTACTCATTCGAAAATCCGCTGTTTGTACCGTAACACAAAAGAGGGAAACAAACAATCTATCCGAGCAACATAGTCTGACATACTGGCTTCAATATTTTAAAATAGAGGTCTTATAAAAAACAACACATATATAGAGGAGTATTAGAAGGCTATCACAATGCAAGAAATGGTAATATGTCGGCGTTGAGAAGTAAGACAAAAACAAGTGATTTTAATTATATATTTTTTCAAAAAGATTTTTATAATTCTTTTTCATATAGCAAATCTTACTTGATTAGGCAAAACTTCAACACTGATCTAATCTGTGTGACCGTGCTCCATAATGTATTTCGAGGAAGACCTCTTTGTCAAATGGTAGGTTATTCAAATCTCAAAAAAACGTGTGGTGGGCAATATTGCTTATAACGCAGTAAATATTAATATCCGCAGCAAATGAAATAAAACTAAAACTATAACATATGTTATAATAGAAGTTGCTTCAAACTGTGTTGCTCCCAGACAGAACTAGTTTTCTGTGTTAACATTTTATTTATTAAACTGTTACTCTTTCGTGGCAAATGTAATTTAAGCTAAAAGAACTCCGCTGCATACGGGTCTGTGGCCCCCAATTTGGGAAACGTTTTTTTTTTCTAATGGTTATCATTATGAATAAAGTTTTGGTTTGACTCTATCGTCTGAAAAAGATATTTTAGCAATTGTCAATAAAACGTTATTTTTCTTTCATTTATTTTCTATTCTTTTTATTTAACGATCATAATTCGACTTCTTTCTTCGATTGTGCTCTACAGACCGTCACATGATATTCTTCTCTCCCGCCGGCGGCCATGACACAAAACAATGCGTGTGCTGACCGTTAATCACGATTCCTCTATTCATTCGCGCCATTTTCTTGCGTTGCACTTTTCGTTGGTCTTTCCAGGGGAGTAGAGGGGGGGGGGGGATAGTTTTTTTCTCTTTTTATAACTCGCCCGTTTTTTTTTTAATATTGAAAATGTTTAAATAGTTTTTATTCGAAATATGTTATTTATTTTTCGCGCGGATTTTTTATCATTTTTCTTTGTTCTTGCATTTCGCTTGCCACCATTGTATTTTTGCAAAAGAAATTCTGTATTTATACGAGCGCTATCGTAATTATTCGTGTCTTTATTTTTTTATCAGAAATTCATTTATTTATTTATTTAAAAAAAAGTGATTTTATTATTTAGAAATCTCCGAATGTAACAACTGAAGGAACTTTCTTCAAATTTCACATCCGTTGTATATCGGCTAGTGTCTCGGTTTAAGGATTTCACTTCCTTAACGAGGGTGTTCTTTAAATGATGTTGGTGATGCTGGTGGTGCTGTTGCTGATGCTGGTGGTGCAGATGATGATGATGATGATGATGATGATGAACTTTCAAAGGGGCTCTTGATTACACTTCCTTAGCAGAGATGCTCTTGGAATTATGATGATGATGATGATGATGATGATGATGTCGATGATGATGATGATTGATCATGATGATTATAATAATGATGTAGATGCTATTGCAGCAGCTGTTCCTGCTACTGTTGTTGTTGATGATTATGATAGTGGTGGTGCTGGTGCTGGTGCTGGTGCTGGTGGTGGTGCTGCTGCTGCTGCTGCTGCTGATGCTGATGATGATGATGATGATGATGATGATGATGATGATGATGATGATGATATGTGTGTAACTAGGAGCTCGGTATTGGAATTCCTCATGTTTATGTGTACACAAATGTGTATGTATTGCAGCAGATATTGTGGATGTTATTAACTATGGATGGAGATCTTTAGAGGTCACCTTATAGCACTCCAGATCCTAAGGGCAATACATTCTGGTTGTATGGTGTTTCATTTGCAGTTTGTAATTAATTTCACTCGGTAACGTTTTAGACATTTATGATTACATGAGCTTACGTAATCTCTACGAGCAAAATATGGTCCATCTAGTTGCAGTTTTGCTTATGTATATGACGACCGAACGTATATTACAGTTTATCGCCCAGACAAATGAGGATGTAATGCCTGGGATAATAGTATCATGTCGAACAGTCATATACTACGCTAGACCCCAAAAGAGAATGTAATACCTGGGAGGATGGTTTCGTAGCAGACACTACTCGACCCCTCTCCCCAAAAAAGAATGAGGTAATGCCTGCAAGAATCGTAGTATGACCAAAAAACGTATTCTATACTAACCTCCAAAATCGAAGAGAAGAGACTTCCTGAAACGATGGCCACATAAGAGCAGAATATATACTACACTATGTTTTCCCACAAAAAGTAAGCGGTAATGCCTAGATAGATGGTCTCATAAAATGAACATATACTACACTAGCATCTTGGATTGAGCATTTAAAGTGCACATTATTCTAACTTAATATCGTAAACCAAATTGAGCATTAAAATCTAGTAATATTATAGTCACGACATCAAACAGACAGATATCAAATTTCTATTTGTAGTACTAGCAAATATATGCTTCCCCCGGTCGCATATTTTTGCTAGGCTGCCGCGTCAGAAATGAACGCCCACGCGTAAATGGATGGAGCCCCAGGCATATTACTTGGGTGGTTAGACATTGATTTTCTTTGTTTCGGACCAAGAATATTTTTAGTTGAAAATAAAGAAAAAAAACATTCGACCCTTCCCCGATGTGTGTTTGACCCTCCCCCATAAATAGAAATATTTTTAGTTTAAAAAGAAATAATTTGTTTTATTATTTTACCCTCCCCCATACATAGAAATATTTTTAGTTTAAAAAGAAAGAATTTTTTTTACTTTTTACACTCCCCCATAAATAGAAATATTTATAGTTTAAAATGAAATAATTTGTTTTATTATTTTACCCTCCTCCATACATAGAAATATTTTTAGTTAAGAAAAGAAAAAAAAATTGTTGACTCCCCCCCCGAATTATTTTTTTTTATCCTCCCACAGACATATAGATATTTTTAATTAAAAACGAAAAAAAAAAGAATAACCTAACCCTAACTCTAAACCCTAATTCTAATCCCCGCTTTGACCTTGACCCTAACAACGGGGTCAAAGTAAGCGCGAGTCCTGAAGTGAAAAAGCACCCAAAAATCAAATACAGTGAACACGATTAGTTATGTAAATGCTCGCGGAAAGAAAGTGTACCTAAATTAAATTCCTTAGAATGTGTGTGTATGTGTTTGTTTAATGACCTTTTTTGTATAGTTTTCGAGTACAATGTGTTAGCTTTTTTGTTGACCGAAAAGAAAAAAATTACATCTTTCATTTAAATAAATAAAACATGGAATAATAAAAACAGTTTGTAAATAAAAGCTTAACAGCGTATAAGGTGAAATTGAAATCATAAATTCAGTTGTGGTCGTGAAAAAATGATGATATTGGATATGTAAGTATTAAAAAATCAAATACAGTAAACACGAATAGTTTTTTAATCCTCTAAAAGAAAAAAGTTTACCTAAACTAAATTCGTTATAATGTGTGCGTGTGTGTGCGGGTTTTTAAATAGTAATTTTTAAATCAATTATTATTTTAATTAAACAATTTGATTCAGTGAATTTGTGTTTTTAAACATAATGAAAAATAAGATTAAGAAAATAAACAAACTCAGAACGTTTTAATAAATAAAATCAGAGTAAAAGTAGCAAGGTAAATGCCAACGTTTTGTTTACATTTTAAATGACGCGATGTCTTGCATCCATACTAAATAATCGGAGGAAGGGAACCAATTCAGTTGATTAACGCTGGCTGTTTGAATCAGTTTCGGCATAGATATATTAACTACGTAACTCATTTGATGTATGTATATATAAAAATAATAAAATAAATAATTATAATTTATAAGTAAGATTATTAGCGAGAAAAATAGCGTAAATACATGTGGAAATATGAAGAAAACCATCATGAGTGTATATTTGCGAATACTAATTAATTAGAAGTTTAAAAGCAATTAATTATGTAAATTAAGAAATGCGCATAGTGTTTACGGCGGTTTTTGTAGTAGTATATAAGGCAGCTGGCAGATTAATTAAATAGTAATATTACTCTGATGGAGTTTCGGCTTCAGACAGACAGACAGACAGATACATAATATATATTATTAATGTATGTATATGTATAGTAAGAGCGACCTACGTATTTCCGTCCTGCTTCAATAATCACGCATGCTAATTTACTTTTATGCGTTGTGCAAAATAGGAGAAATTTACTCTTAATAAAAACTAATAATAATATAATAGAACGAAAAAATAACCACGTATACAAATAAAATGTTTATGATGAAAATATGCGGAGGCCTTATCTTAGAAAAAACACTTATAATAAGGAAAGTTAATGTAAAACATATGTTTCACTCCTAATAAAGACACGCACATATTCATTTAATATTAGTAGTAGTTGTAACAGTAGTAGTAGTAGTAGTAGTCGTAAGAGTTACGATTCGATGCTGAATTTTACTTCCGGTTGCTGCCTCGATTTTAATTGATATTTACGGTATATTTTGTTTATTAGATTGTTAGGTGAAAGTAGTGAATCATTACACTAACGCCTGATCCTTCTATGTAAATAACAGCTTTCTAAATAATAACGCTATTCTTTAGAAAGCCATTCTTAACATGGGAGAAACAACAGAAAGTCAAATTCAACATCGAATCGTAACTTTTAACGTATTAGAATTGTTATTTGTAATAATTCGTCAACGATTTTTTCCAGTTAGCAAAGATACGCGAGGGAATAGGTGAGAGATATAAGGAATAAAAGAGGAAGATAGTGAGAGATGGGAGCAAACATGAAGTGGAGAGAGAGAGAAAAAGAGAGAGATAGAGAAAGAGAGAGAGAGATTGAGATAGATAGATAGAGAAATAAAAGAAAAAAACTATTTCATATACACTTTTTAACTGTTCGGTTTTGCAATCCGGGCAACGCTGAGTAGCTATGCTAGTCGATTGACAAGTCTAAGTACACATGTGTTACCGTTTGTTTTTCAGTTCGGTATAGTAGAATATCATTCGGAGTAGGATTTGAACAATCTACTTTTCGATTAGAAGTGAGAGTTGAACTGTATTGTTTTCTCTCTAATATATACCCAAACTCACTTTACTGCTGACCGTTTATCACAAAAAGAGGTCGCTAGTCTTTCTCTGCTCTGTCTCATTTTCTATAGTAGGTGGTTGACTGAGCTCTAATTTCTGGTTTCCCCTGTAACACATTCACAGCAAGAACTCGTCTAACTACCAATACCGCAAATTCCTTTTTCTTTTTTTTCTGCGTACCTAAAACAAGATGGCACTTCCATGAACATAGTTTATTTCCAAGAACTTTCCGTCTGATAACACGTTGCCACGGGACTGCTTTAATTCGACTAAAATATGGCCGTTTTTAAGTCCAATGTAAACAAATACCAATCAAAACGATCCTCAAGTAATTAAAAGCTGCCCGTTTCAAAGATCGTTTGAAATCGGCTCCAAGTACTATACAATAATCTAACTGAAAATATCTTAACTCCCACCTTCAGTTACAATTTAGCGTTGGTAAGTTGTGACTCATTATTATATAACAACTAAAAGAAACTTGAACTTTTACATAGAAAAACAAATTTAAAAATTGCAAAACAGATAAAACGTTATCTTTAATATTAAAAAAATTCCCACTGTATGCCCAAACCGCTTATGAAATTTGACTTTATTCTGAAATAATTAAAACTCTATTTTAACTCATTTGAAACTCAGAAATGTACATGTACTCTCATTACTCTCAAACTTATGCTGGGCTTATTCTAAAAATTAGAGATTTCAAAAAAATTAATTAATCAATTTGATTACTTTTTTCGGTGGATTAGAAGTAATAAATGCAAGGGTAGTTCACAAGATGGTTTGGTTATTGTGATGTCATTATGATTATTGGTTGAACTCAATTAGCAATTATTATTAATATTCTCCCCAACAAAAAGTTATGGTTACCCAATATAAACCCACTCACTGATGCTTTCGCGTCTTGTTATTTGTTCGATTTTTAAATTATGATAAAAAATAAAAAAAGTACGTTCTCAAAAAGTCGTGCCGCTCGCAGCTAGATTCCCTTCTATATATTTACCTCCCCAGGAGGTTAGGCACAAGGCCAGTTTTATCTTACTCCCACAAGTTAAGATGTGACCCAAGGTCGGGTGGGGTCGGGAAAGTGGGACTTGAAAAGCCAGCGCCCGAGAAGGTGAGCACTCTGGCATTAAAAATTGCCTGGGTAGCCCCGTCGGCATTCCGCGGTAGGGGCGCCTCAGGTAGTAAGCAATACACTTAATCCTCCCCAAAGAGGGGAGGCAAAGCCTGGGAGGGTGGACCTCCTAGAACTGCACAGGACAAACCAATAGACCGGCGTAAATCAAGCCCCGAAGGCCAAGACAATACCAGTGTATAGGATGTAGTATCCATCGGAACAGATACTACATTTTGATCTTAGCCAAAAGAGGGATAGAGTAGAACTATATAAAATTGAGTGAGAAAAGGAATATAGTTATAAAAGAAAGATAGAGAGATAGAGAGAGAGAGGAAGAGAGAAAGGGCGAAAAGGGGGGGGGGAGAGTAGTCTAATAAAGAATATATATATATATATATATGAGAGAGAGGGAGAGAGAGAGGGAGCGAGAGAAGAACTAGTAAAACTAAAGAAGAGTGGGAAGTGAAGGAGAGAGAAAGTAATCGAACAATGAATATATAGAGAAAAATAGAGTTAACAGGTGAATGGGTATTAAAAAAGAAAGAAGAGAGATATAAAGAAGAAGAAAAAACAAAAAAAACTATTAGTCTATTGATTGCAAGAGAGCGATCGAGATAGAGGAAGAGTAATAGAAGAACAAGTATAAAATAGTGAAAAAAGCAAAATGCCTATCAAAATGAAAGAGACAAGTATAGAAACACATAGTTCAAAAAGTGTGATGTATTTTTCTCTGCTTCATGAATAAAATAATTCGATTTTATTTTGATTGTAAGAAAGAAAAATAGATTAACTTTTTTTTAAATTTACATATATTTTCTGAAATTTTCATAAATAAATCAATTATTTCTCATAAATAGCTAAAGTTAATAATGGAAGCCGAAGTCATGACGTTTGAAGAACTTTTATTTTTTTATAGATGTATTACTGTAAGAGGCCAAGGGTGTAGCTGTAAGCTTCTTTCTTCATCTCAATTCAGTCAATGACAGGTTCAAAATTCAGTGCTCGATACCATCACAGACAGAGCTTAATATAATATGGAAATGTCATTTTTCATATCGTTACAAAGTTATCGTTTTATGATATCGCCAATCAGCGTATAAACATCGGCAGGACTAAAAACATAACGTCGTAAGAACCTGACGTATTTTCGACCCCTCAGGGTTAATACCACCAATATGAGGAGGAAGAAGAGAAGAAAAAACACTATAATAAAAAAATTAAATAAATTAATCTTTCTTTTAAAATTGCACGATTGTTTGATTTTCAAAATATTTCACTTTAATATATATATATATATATATATATATATATATATATATATATATATATATATATATATATATATATATATATATTACAGAAAATCAGGACAACATCGGTCCTGTCGGTTTTCTGGGGAAGCAGCTATATGCAGAGCATGCAAATATGTATGTAAATATATATAAGTATAAATAAACACAAACAAAAGATCACACATAATAGTGGGCATGAAATTGATACACCGAACGCGAGCCCCAAAAATTAATTGGAATATATCAGAGATAGGTCTGCTAATTTGTCTCATATTAAGTCTTATAAGATTTAAGATGTTTATTGCTTTATAAAACTATATATATATAAATAACATTTAAAAGTAGACTACATAAATGTACGTACACTACACATTTTACTACATTGGGAGAAGCAACTTTGCTATTTTGAAAAAAAAAATATTGCTTGTAAGTTAATGTTATCATAATCCTTAAACTTGTTTAATTTATATATATATATATATATATATATATATATATATAGTAAGCAATGAAAATATATATGGCAATCAAGCTACACAGAGGCTCCCGTGTTTCATCCCCGGGGGAATCGTCAGGCTAAATGGGATGAAACACGGGAGTCTCTGTGTAGCTTGATTGCCATATATATTTTCATTGCTCACTACCTAGCTCTACTTACGTATCGAGCACTGTTGAAGTAAATACTGAAAACTGATACATAAAAAATTACACCCCCTTATAATATTTTATGTGGATACATGAAGTACTAATATATATATATATATATATATACTAATTGTTTGTATTTAGGCAGCATTTTCTCATTTATGCAAACATTGTTAAAAATAATTGAATTCGTCTGTATAATTATACCTGTTTTATTTTTCAATTTTTCTGATGGTCTTTTTTTAATTCAAATAATAAAAAAAAATGTCATATAGGTTTTAGGAACGTTTTCGATTTTTCCTCGATTTATCCTCAGATGAGAAAAGCAAATGAACAAAAAAGTTGCACAAAGAAGAGAATTTTGAAAAATACGGCGGAGAAACGCGAATAGAATGTTTTTCGCATTGTTCCAAGAAAGTTGTTGACGATTTAAATTCAACGACGCTTAAGATGCATCACAGATTAAAATCGCATTACGTTAAGCAGTTTAACATGTTGCCACTGGTTTCATGTCTGATGTTATTACTTTTAAGTGGGGGTTTGATGTTGATATTCTTCAGTATATTAAATTTCTATAAATTGGTGACGGAATGTATTATTTTAGCGTTATTAACTAGAATTTGTCTGAAATCAGAGGAAGGGCAGTTATGATTTTGAATATGTTGGTAAATTGAGCTAGAGTCTATAAAATGCACGATGAGGCGGCGAGATAGAGTAGTGGTTGTAAAACCCATGTAGCTATAAGCTGTATGATTATTATATGGGTTAATTCTCCCAAAAGGCATTTAAACATATAAATAACATTGTTTTTACTAGTGGTGTTTGGTTCGGGAGGAGTTGTTTTTTACTACATGATTTTGTGTTTTAATTTTTTTATAATAAATAATGAGTCTAATTTTATTGTTATTGTCAATTGGGTTTATATATGTGTGTGTAATATTTTTCATGGCTTTTTCTTCTAATCTGAATTTGGTTGCATGTTATTACACTTGCATATGTTAATATAATTTGAGTTGTTATGTTGAATATTAGTATTAATTTTACTAGTGTTTTATTAAGTTTCGAATCATTACTTTTATTTGTTCATCAACGATATAATAAGGGAAATCTTTGTATAAAGTACTTGTTTTATATTTTTTAATTCAATAAATAGTATTTTTTAGAGGATGAGGTTAATTTAGCACGGTTTAATAGATATTTAACAATAGCTATTTAGTAGCGATAGGGACACTCGCTCTTGAAATTCAAAAGACTAGAATTGAAGCTAGTTGTTTTTTTATAAGTGGAGTGATTAACGATTTCTTAAAGGCGTCAATAAAACATCTAGGAATGGGGTTTCATTATTTACGTTCAGTTCTATGGTGAATATAATAGCATATTGTTTTAGGAAAAGGTCTAGAAGTGTGTATATGTTCATTGTTATAAGCTAGAATAAGAATACCTCTATTAAATAAAACCTATTTACGTACGCTATGTCGACGATATTTTAATTCTATATGATTTGTTAACAGTCTAGACATTTAAGCGTGGATGTAATAATAATAATAATAATAATAATAATAATAATAATAATAATAATAATAATAATAATAATAATAATAATAATAATAATAATAATAATAATAATAATAGGTTAGATCGTAATAGTAACAATAACAATAATAATAGACACTACATAGGTTTACCTGTAGGACATATATTCAAATATAATAATGCTAACCCATAAATTACAGGTCCATTGCGTGCTAGCACATAGTTCTGATGGTAATAGATTACTTAAAATTCTTATGATTTCAAGATGTGAATTAATATTATTAAATAGACAGTTAATTCTTGTGATCAAAATTATTTGATGATGACCTTAAACGTTGTAGGTTTTAGTTTTATTAACATATTTAACTTAAATGTACGGTATACCTCACAACATCAATTTGTTTAAGTTTTCGTTAGAATTACTTAATAGTAATATATATATATATATATATATATATATATATATATATATATATATATATATATATATATATATATGTATATATATATAAAAAGTTAACCAACAAAAGATATAAGAGGCAACTAATATCTTTAATTAGTGAACATCTGGATAAAACTGATCACTTTTCAATCAACCTGTTGGATATCTTTCCTGAATATTGTTTTAAATTGTATGACTTGTATGAACTGTATAGCTTTAACAAAAAAGTATGTTTTGGACTGATATATTTTATGTTTTATATACTTTTATGTATTTTTATATATATTTTTATATATTTTCAAAGTTTAATTTTATTACCCGCAGTAATGTCATTGTGGTAATGGTCCTCTGAGAAGAAGAATTTTCTTTGAAAACTCATGAGTTAAGGACTTTAAGGTACTTTGCCTGAACATTGAATTCTAATAAAATTTGATTCGCACCTTATTTTATTATTTCATTTCATATTATGCTATATATATATATATATATATATATATATATATATATATATATATATATATATATATATATTATCTATCAGCTTACTTATCTGTTGAGTTATTTATTTTCGTCATTCCCCAATGCCTATTCTGTCTAGCGTATGTCAAAATGATAGCTACTCGGGAAATGAAGGGAGCGTGTGTTGACATATAGGAGGGTACAAGGGATTCATTAGTGAAAATTTGGAGGGTCAGCGAACTGTAACCTATACTTTGCCGAAACCAACTTTGATCAGATTTGAATTTTGCCTTTTTTTCTTTCTTGTTTTCTTATTATCCGACCTTATGCTGGTTACTTTTTCAATGCGGGGTTATCACCTTTTATTTTTATTCAACGTTAGTTGATTGGCGTAAGACTGTAATAGTGCTTGTGTAATTTGATGTATGTAAAAGTTTCAAAAGACTAGAAGATTTGTTATTTTGGAGAATATGCATAGTGATAGCGCATGAAAAATTTAGATCTAGATTAAAATCTGTTATACTTCATATATATATATATATATATATATATATATATATATATATATATATATATATATATATATATATATAGGTATGTTTGTTTAAACAGGAGCGCCAGCTTCTGTTTATTTATTTTTTGATTCGTTTTTTCGATTCGTCGCACGACCGATATTATATTGTTGTCCATGTTGTATAAAACATCGACAATACCAAATCGGTCGTGCGACGAATCGAAAAAACGAATAAAAAAATAAATAAACAGAAGCTGGCACTACTGTTTGACCAAACATGCATAAGAGAAGGAATGCTGCCTAATCATAAAAATGTCAACACATATATATATATATATATATATATATATATATATATATATATATATATATATATATATATATATAGTAATTTCGAGATATGCAGGAAAACTAAATTGATATATATGTGTAGAATTTTTATACATATATATATATATATATATATATATATATATATATATATACTTTGACAGATATATATGTACATATTTTTCGCATGTCTCGAAATTACTATATATATATACTTATACATATATATTTTAAGTAAATATATGTATTAAATATATATGTAAATTACATATATTTATATATATATAAATGTATATATACACAGATAATATATATATATATATATATATACACACACATATGTATATATATATATATATATATATATATATATATACACGCACACCCATATATATATATATATATATATATATATATATATATATATATATATATATATATATATATATATATATGCGTATATCTTTATGCGTCTAGTTCGTGACGCTGCATCAAGTATAACGTTGTGCGTAAACAATTCGCCTAGTTGGCCCTGTCTCACGTTTTGTTTCGACGCCACAGGAAATAATTCCCGCCTGATTTGAATAATGGAAGGCTGCTGAGAACACCAGAATAAAAACCCGATTTGCGCGCGTATTTTTTTGTCTGCTTTCTTTATTTTTGTATATTTTTCGTCTTTTTCTCCTGTTTTCGATCTCGGCTTTTTTTCAAATTGTTTTGATATTAAAAGAATATGGACATTGAAGAAATGAATTAAAGGTCACGCCTCGAAAAAGAAATGCCTGTTTTCCGTCCGAGAAATGTCGACCGTTTGCAATTCTTTAGAAAATCATTCACTTAAAATTAGCATATATATATATATATATATATATATATATATATATATATATATATATATATATATATATATATATATATATATATGTGTGTGGGGGTGTGTGTGTCTATGTATGTGTACATATCATCAAGCTTGGAATGCAACTATAAGGTATCAAAGGAGGCGCGGCAGCGCTCTATCCCGTAATAGGAGCACGAATGGCCTATGCTGGAAATCTCATTTCTTTGATCAATCATAACTCAAAAACCAATACACCAAATTAGTTAAAACTTTGCACAAATGTTTTATTTGATAGGTTCTATAAGTGTGTTGAATTTCAGCATCATTAGTCAAGGCAACCTGGAAATCCAGAAAGGTCAATCATTAACTCATGTTATATGTGTGTACGTACATATGTGCCACCCTGTATCTCATCAACTATTTGATGCATTCAGCTGATTTTTGGCAGAGATAGAGGTTCTAGGGTCTAGTTTATGGCATTTCAATTTCAGTTTACCATATACCTTAGTTTTCCAGAAAATTCCAAAAAACCTTTAAAATGACCAGTATTCATACACTTTATTCTATATCTTATCGACCATTTGATGGATTCAGCTGATTTTTTGCAAAGATAGAGTTTCTACTGTCTAGTTGATTGCATTTTAATTTCAGTTTACCATATACCTTGATTCGTCAAACTACCAACTATATCAGTTATGAGAAGGCATTGTATTGAGACATAGCCATTACAAAAGTAGTGACATTCCATGAAAAATGCTAGTATACTGAAATCATATGCCCTTAATAGGGTTAAGATGAAAATTCATATACATTAAATGTACAAAAGCAACGAAATTCTCAAATTGTTACACTTTTATTGTCATTAAGGGGATGCGAGCACAACACGGTTATGTATTTTACTGGTAGGAATTTTTCTTCAGCGTACCTCATACACTTCATCCATTCATGCATAGAGATTTATACTGTAGTGATGTGCTAATGAAATGGTTTGGTTGATATGTAGTCATACCCTTAATGACAATAAAAGTGTAAAAATTTGGGAATTTCCTTGCTTTTGTACATTTAGTGTATATGAAATTTCATCTGAACCCTATTAAGGGCATATGATTTCAGTATACTGGCATTTTTCATGGAGTATATATATATATATATATATATATATATATATATATATATATATATATATATATAGCATAATATAAAATGAAATAATAAAATATGGTGCGAATCAAATTTTATTAGAATTCAAAATTCAGGCAAAGTATTTCAACGTCCTTAACTCATGAGTTTTCAAAGATAATTCTTCTCCTCAGAGGACCATTACCGCAGTGACGTTACTGCAGGTGATAAATTGCACTTTAAAAATATATAAAAATATATACAAAAATACATAAGAGTACATAACACATCAAATATATCAAGCCAAAAACATACTTATTTGTTAAAGTTATAAAATCCAACCAAGTCATACAAATTAAAACATATTCAGGAAAGATATCCAAGAGGTTGATTGAAGATTGATCCAGTCCAAAAGCGAAAAAATTGAAAGAACTGAAAAACCGAACCAGTAATCTAGTCGGGAAAAGCGTCCGCAATCGATGCAGTAAATTACAGTGAAAAATGCATCCAATGTTTATGTTAATTAATACAATGATAAATGAACCAAATCAAATAAAAGTTCAATAAACTCACTTAATGTGTGTATAGTTTTTTCCTTTGAATAATTCTCTCACTCTCTCTCTCTCTCTCTCTCTTTCTTTCTCTCTCTCTCTCTCTCTCTCTCTCTCTCTCTATATATATATATATATATATATATATATAGTAAGTTATGAAAATGTATTTATAGCAATTAAGCTACACATAGGTTTCCGCATTTCAAACCCCGAGGGAAACGTCAGGCTAAAATGCATGGAGTAAGTTTTGTTGCGTGTTTTTACATACACGTCTAGCTAGTTAACCAATCAGATACTTGGTTATGCTCTTAGCCAACCGCTGGGCTTCTCACAAACAAAGGTTCAGTTGATTACACTTTCCATTTACTTTTGTACTGCTCTGTTTTCTATAGAATGACTTCTCTCTCTCTCTCTCTCTCTCTCTCACTATATATATATATATATATATATATATATATATATATATATATATATACACATATACATATATATATATATATATAAACATATATATATATATAAACATATATATATGTATATATATATTTATATATGTTTCAAGTCCATCGCATATATATATATATATATATATATACGTATATATATATATATATATATGTATATATATATATATATATATATGTATATATGTATATATATATATATATATATATATATATATAGTAAGAAGATGGTGAGTCGCTATAAAAATTGCTTAGGTGACAAAAAGTTCTAATATACCTCTGTCGTAAAAGTATATATTTTGTGTGGTCTCTTGATTTTCCAGTAGAATAAATAATCTAGTTCGGTTTAATATCCAGCTAAGTGCTGTTACCAGATATATTTTTTATTCGGAGAAGGTTCACTATTCCTCGTATAAACCATAATTGTGTACCCAGTTTATAGCCATACTGAGGGGATCTTTTGGGGGCTTCGAATCCTATGTTATTTTGCATATTTGCTAAGGGTTTACTTTTGAAGGAAGAATGTTTATGTCAAGTCTACTTGACACACATCTGTACAGAGAGGGCTTGACACTCGAGGACAGTTTCTAGTAGGCATTGTAATTCTTTCTCTGTACAAACAAACGTTAGACACTCGAGGGCAGTGTCTACTATGCATTGAAATGTTCTCCCTGTACAGAGAGAATTTAGACACTCGAGAACGGCGTCTAGTGGGCATTCAAATTCTCTTCCTGTTCATAAGGACCTTAGACACTCAGGGATAATGTCTAGTAGAAATTACAAATTCTTTCCTTTGTACAGAGAAACCTTTTGACAATCGACGACAGCATATAGGTGCCATTAAAATTCTTCCCGTGTACAGAGAGACCATATCCACAAGAGGATCTCCTTGTGAATTATTCACAGTTGTTAATCATCGACAGTAACTACTCGTATTGAAGCAAATGTCCCTTTCTTGATTAGTTCGCCTAGGGTTCGGCTAAATTTCTACGAACTGAGCTTCTTAGCAATGACGTCAAGTTTATGGAACACATTACCCCGGGACTGCTTCCGTGCAGATTTAAACAAAGTCGTCTTTAAAGACTATGTTCACAGAATAGTATTTATAACTGCCTTTACATGTATTAGGACTGACAATAATTGCATCTCAATGATTATGCTGGAGTCGTCTCTGGCCTTGATATATAGTTAGCACTTATTTGTAAAAAGGTTGTGTCATAATTTTATAAATAAATATATATGTATATATATATATATATATATATATATATATATATATATATATATATATATATATATATTTAATGATACGATGCTGATAATGAGTACTGATTGTAATTGAGGCTTCTCTTGCCTTGTTTTTTCATTGTTTTTGCTTTGTTTTATATAATTAGAACTGAGGTTAGAAACACTAAGAAATAAATGCACAGAAACATTTTACATATATCTTGGTGTAAGCCGAAACAATTATATGCTGAATAAAAAAAAGTTTTGTGAAATGATGGGAATATGTCCTTCAGTACATTGGATATCGTATAAAATTAAATATAAATAGATATACATATGTATATATATATATATATATACATATATATATATATATATATATATATATATATATATATATATTAAGTACATTTAAATTATAAACATTTAAATTTAAAGAAAAATAACATGAAATAAAAATACATATATATATATATATATATGTGTGTGTGTGTGTTTGTGTATAAAAATGGAATGTATATAGACTGCTTGAGAATCAAGGTATAGAAACTCGAAAAAAAAGGTGAGAAGGAGAAAGCTAGTCGCCATAACAATTGCTAAGGTCACAAAAAGGTCTAATACGAGTCTGTCGACAAAATAAGCCATGTTAATATTATAATGTGTTATTGTTTTCTTGTTTGCTAATAAATTCAGAAGATTGACTCTTTATTTTCCAATGGGAATGAATCATGTTTTGCTGTCAACGTTGTTTCAGTGTTGTAATCGACTCGCCATTTCTTTTCCTGCATTTCAAAAGACATTCCTGCCCGAACGCGTTTCTCGCTCATAAAACAAAAGCGGTAATCTGTGCGCGGGAAGCGAACAAGAAAAATATCCCACGGTTAAATTCGTATTGTTGTAATCTCATCGATCTCATGAATATGCATGATCTGGCCAATCGCACTTACTACGCACAGAGAAAGAGACGACAGAGAGGGTGGAAGAGTGAGAGGGACAGAGAATCCGAAGAAGGGGGACAGAAAAAAGGGAGAAAGAAAAAAGGGAGAAAGAAAAAAGGGAGAGAAGGGTTCCGGAAGCGACAGAAGGGTACTTCGCGTATTGCATTTCAAACCATGCATATTTCACTTCGAGACAAGAATTGTTGACTTACACCTGACCCAACTCAACACGAAAGATCAGTTGAACTTAATTTTTTTTGCAATTTCATGATTATAAGCGTCACGATCTAATATACATATATGCATATTTTTTTTACTACAGGCTATAATATATATATATATATATATATATATATATATATATATATATATATATATATATATATATATATATGTGTGTGTAACGAGAGAGAAAGGGGGGGGGAGAGAAAGACAGAACAACAGACAGACAGAGACAGACAGAGACAGAGAGACAAGCAGACAGACTGAACTCTATAAAAAGATCAATGTGTACTTATTTGAATATATATATATATATACATATATATATATATATATATATATACATATATATATATATATATATATATATATATATACATACATATATATGTATATATATATGTATATATATATATATATATATATATATATATATATATATATATATATATATATAAAGTTCTTCCGGACTCTATTAAATACAGAAGTTTTGTAAATAGCAAATACATTTTGAACAAAGACAACACCACCGTTTAGGATCACATTATTTTATCAGAGAATAGGTTAGCTGTATCCAGATATGATATTTGGTTCTAATATCTTTAGAGAGTTAGTGTTTGATTAGCTCGAAAAATGGAGCCATGAGATAAAATACTGTTTTTTTTTTCATTCCTCGAACAAGTGTTATTAAGGTAAACAACTGGTCATCTTACAATAATTGTAAATATTTCGTTAACTTTGGAACCATCTAATACTGTGAATACAATTGATTACTTTACTAACTTGCAAATTAATATGAAGTACTCGTGACTAAACATTTATTTTATGTTCATGCATATAGTGTTGCATATGTAAACATTCCATAACTATATATATATATATATATATATATATATATATATATATATAATAATGGTAATAATCCAGGTGAAAAATATCCACAGGGTGGTAATCCAGAGAATTTTAACCGGGTTTATAAAAAGTGCTCAATATCAAAATAGAGCTTTATATATGATAATTTTATTTACACAGACATGTACAAAATCTGCGACACTGGCATGTCGATGTTATCGATCAACAGTTACTATAAAGTGAGATCTCATCAGGCAGAGTTAGAATCCGATCTTAACCTCAGATCATATTTGGAGAGACTTAATTGGCTCTCTCCAAATATGATCTGAGGTTAAGATCGGATTCTAACTCTGCCTGATGAGATCTCAGTTTATAGTAACTGTTGATCGATAACATCGACATGCCAGTGTCGCAGATTTTGTACATGTCTGTGTAAATAAAATTATCATATATATATATATATATATATATATATATATATATATATATATATATATATATATATATATATATATATATATATATTGTGTGTATTTAGGCAGCAAGTTTTCATTTAGGCAAACGTTGTTGAATAGCACGGAGTGTTTCTGCTTTGTAATCTTTTTTTAAATTTTTTCCATCTTCCGAATGGTCAACTTGGTACCTCGATCAAACTTTCATTTTTCATTTTTATTTTTAATTCATACAACTTAAAAAAAAAGGAGCGTCTAAAATATTGAAAAGTTACAAGGGCGTGATTATGTTCGAAGGGGTGTGAAGTTAGAGTTTGATTTCTTAAAAAAAAAAATGAAATAAAAAATAAATATTAATAAATAAATTAATAAAAATAAAAAATAAATGAATAAATAGAATAAATAAATAAAATAAAAAGTAAAGACATACTCTTTTCCTCTCTTTACATTCTATAAATACATATTCTTTTTTCACACTAACACGCCTGAAGATGATTTGAGGATATCAAATCGAAAGTACTCGCAAGGAAGATGGAACAACAAAACTACGGAAACTTCATACACCAGTTTGATCGAGGTACGAAGTTGACCATTCGGAAGATGGAAAAAATTTAAAAAAAGATTACAAAGTAGAAACACTCGATGCTATTCAACAACGTTTGCCTATATATATATATATATATATATATATATATATATATATATATATATATGATGACGAGTTCTGATTAAAAAGGACGAAACGTACACGTACATAAGATAATAAACAGAACAAAGATCTATTATGTGTAGCCCCTAGAAAACCTTCTATATAACCACAGTAAGTGTAGTATGAACACAACATGACGTCGCTAGCTATATATGCATCGTTCCTTTCATTAAGTAGAACGCTCAAAACCGCCGGATAAAGGGTTACAATTATCGCTGTTAATTTAGCTATTAAGCAGTGGCCGAGTGGTTCTAGTTGTTAGTATTTCAGTTGTAAAATACTCTGAGCCAGTGGTTTCGAATCGCGCGACCACTAGTGAATAGTTATATCTTTATGCTGACGAGTTCCGATTAAAAAGGACGAAACGTATACGTACTTAGATGATAAACAAACATATATATATATTTGTTATTGTTTATTTATCTATGGACGTATACGTACAGTTTCTTTTCAATCAAGACTCATCAGCATAGAAGTATGACTATTCACTACCGGTTACACGATTCGAAACCATGGATTACAAGTATTTTTCAACCCCAATCCAACGTCGCTAAACGATAGGCCAATTCTGAACAGCTTATAAACAATGATAATTTTAACACATTTAACGCGGCAAGACATACAGGCATTCAACTACTATAAGTGAAGGAATGATGCATATAAAGCAAGTGACGTCATGCTGTTTTAGTACTACCATTTACAGTGCTCTACTTTTTAACGAGGAGAAAACAGCAATTATTTCCGGAAACGTCGCTCATAGAGTGTGCGGGCTAAAGGATACAATAAGGGAAGCGAGAGTTACGAGGCTGCCGAAAGTAAACCCAATATTACCCAATTTTCCTCATATTCGTATAAATATATCTATATATTACCAGTGAATTACAGAAAATGAATAACTGGTGCCAATTCGGCGTGTACATTTAATTCAGATAACATTTCATAAAATCTAATCAGTAGTGATAATGTCTATGTAAAAAGAACAATTTAAATATATATTTAACCTTATTCATTGCAGGGGTTGTGTGATAATCATGGTTAAGAAAGCAGTCAGAAGCATCAACAATCAGTACTAAATCACACTATTCTGGAAGTCCATTGTCTAAAACTAACTACAGGCTATAATAAGTAAAAAAAAAATGAAATAGAATGTACACTTTTACCCGGCCAGGTTACAATAAAAGAGTACAATCTATGCTCGTACATTACATGAAATGTTGAGTTTGAAATTCCGTATGCAGATCCCCAACTACCAATATAACGTTCGCAAGTTAGTAATCGGTATGAAGAGGGCCGAAGATAATATCGCCATATATATATATATATATATATATATATATATATATATATATATATATATATAGAGAGAGAGAGAGAGAGAGAGAGAGAATAAATATGAAACTAAAAGTAAACTTTTAGTAGAAAGAACTTATAGTGAAATGGTAAAAGCTCAATATACGAGAAAGAGCAATTATAAAGATAGATGGACGAAAAGTGATAAACATGCACGAATGTCCAAATTTATATCAAACTTCGATTGTTCAATGCAATGTATATTCTGTAATAAAATTATGTTTATTATTCTTTCCTTAAGCCAAGGCTTTTCAAAAATCGAGATCTTATCATCAGATGAATTATACAGATAGATAAGTTGGCAATGGAAAAGCCAAAATTCAACATATATATATATATATATATATATATATATATATATATATATATATATATATATAACTTCTTTGTCATATAGCAGGAAAACTCCTAGCAGAGTGCTTGATTAATTGAGAATTAAAGTTAAAGATTAAATATTAAGAGCGTAATATTTATTTTGGTACAGAAAAATTAGTACAACATTCGTACCCTCGGTTTGAAGCACGGAAGGATTTCAGCTTCTGTTGTCATCATAGATATATATATGTATATATATATATATATATATATATATATATATATATATATATGTATATAGTTGTATATATATATAGATATATACAAATATATATATATATATATATATATATATATATGTCAAGTGATATAAAATAATAAATTTATATTAATTTCTGATGATATTGGGAATAGAGCATTAGTATAAGATAGAAAATAGTAATAAATCAAAATTAATTTTATTATGTAAGGTTTAATAAAATTATACTATAACTCATAGGAACATCGTTTAAACCTAGGTTTTTCAAAGAAACAATTATTATCGTTATAAGGAACTATTATTTAACAGCCTTTTATTTTAGATTTTTAATTTAAAAATTAAAAAAATATATATACACACGTTTATTAAATATGAAAAAAATAGGAAATGCACTTGAGAAGGAGTAAACAGTTTTTGCAATATTGAATCCCTAGAGTTCATAAACGAGTGTAGAATATGTTTCAGATTTTTTAAATTCATGATGAAAAAGGATTAGCATTTAACACGATGTTTTTTGAAAGAAAAGTCTACTACGTGATAACATTTCGTGTCGAACACGTGGTTGCATTAAATAAGGCGTTACATGAGAAAAGTATACAACGTAACAAAGTTACAGTGTTGTTCTCGTTATTTCAATCAACTACCAACTCCTTTCCCTCCTCGTTATGACTTCAAGTACATTGAGATGTCATGTAACTGAACATCAAAAGAGTATTTTTTATACGGAATTCTATTTTTCCAAATGTCCTCATCGTACAACAACGGTTTCCATTAATGTCCGAACCAATAATGTAATTATCTCCTGAAGTAAAATTAATTTGACTAAATACGAAAATAAAAGATTCGATCAAGGTAGGTAACTTTAGTCAAAGTGATATAATTTAATCTACTAGAATGCTGAATTCGAAAAATATTATTTTTACTTTTTTAATTATCGTCAGCTATTCTCATCGCACACGACATGTTTCTCTCAGGTTAACTAAGCTGAAATTCTTCTATCAAATTATTCAAATGAAAATTTCCCATGAAGTAAAATTTCTATTACGAAAAAGTACAATCAGAAAAATAATTCAACCAATATTTGTAGATGAGATTTAAGATATATACCAAAACAAAACATTTTATTTCCGCAAGGGCCTGTGGCGCAATGGTTATAAGTAAACAGTGATATCAGTTCTAAGTGACAGTCGTCTGGACGTTGAAATGTCAATCCTCAGAACGTGCGATACTAAAAAGTATACCCGGTTATAACTGACGAGACGAGAGCAAAGAAACCCTGTTGATTAAATAAAATATTGCGTTCGAAATTCCGTATAGATTCACAAGATCGACATTGACATTCCGAGTTATACGAGACGCACATGAAAAAGGTCGGAGTGTACATCGGCCGAAACGTTGTTAGAATGACATCCAAAATGAGAACTGTAGTCCGAATAATTCAAATAATACATATGTTTTATATTAATAGAAATTGCAGGTAACGCCGGCATTCTCAACTACTTTTCAGTCATGGATGCCCAACAGTCTTTTGCATTATATAATAGGCACAGATAATGGAGACGAGGTACACAATTATCAACAACTCTTAGTTGAGACGAGGTACACAATTATCAACAACTCTTAGTGGAGACGAGGTACACAATTATCAACAACTCTTAGTGGAGACGAGGTACACAATTATCAACAACTCTTAGTGGAGACGAGGTACACAATTATCAACAACTCTTAGTGGAGACGAGGTACAAAATTATCAACAACTCTTAGTGGAGACGAGGTACACAATTATCAACAACTCTTAGTGGAGACGAGGTACACAATTATCAACAACTCTTAGTGGAGACGAGGTACACAATTATCAACAACTCTTAGTGGAGACGAGGTACACAATTATCAACAACTCTTAGTGGAGACGAGGTACACAATTATCAACAACTCTTAGTGGAGACGAGGTACACAATTAGCAACAACTCTTAGTGGAGACGAGGTACACAATTATCAACAACTCTTAGTGGAGACGAGGTACACAATTATCAACAACTCTTAGTGGAGACGAGGTACACAATTATCAACAACTCTTAGTGGAGACGAGGTACACAATTATCAACAACTCTTAGTGGAGACGAGGTACACAATTAGCAACAACTCTTAGTGGAGACGAGGTACACAATTAACAACAACTCTTAGTGGAGACGAGGTACACAATTATCAACAACTCTTAGTGGAGACGAGGTACATAATTAGCAACAACTCTTAGTGGAGACGAGGTACACAATTAGCAACAACTCTTAGTGGAGACGAGGTACACAATTATCAACAACTCTTAGTGGAGACGAATGACACAATTATCAACAACTCTTAGTGGAGACGAGGTACACAATTATCAACAACTCTTAGTGGAGACGAGGTACACAATTATCAACAACTCTTAGTGGAGACGAGGTACACAATTATCAACAACTCTTAGTGGAGACGAGGTACACTATTATCAACAACTCTCAGTGGAGACGAGGTACACCATTATCAACAACTCTCAGTGAAGACGAGGTACACAATTATCAACAACTCTTAGTGGAGACGAGGTACACAATTATCAACAACTCTTAGTGGAGACGAGGTACACAATTATCAACAACTCTTAGAGGAGACGAGGTACACAATTATCAACGACTCTTAGTGGAGACGAGGAACAGGAAATAAACGTTTTCGTATTCATTCATGTAAATAGATTACCTTAACATATTGGTACTGTCTTTACTTGAGATTTTGTTACTTTCTTCAGTTTTGAAATTTTCTGGGAATTTTTTTTATAGCCATTACCATTGCGATAACCGAACATAAAAATGTCTGGAAAATTAATGTCCGGTGAGTGTGTAGCCCCTTTAAGAATCACACTTCGTATAAATGATACGACTGACAAAATGTCTCCGCTCAAAATTCAACGGCGATAAAACAAAGACTGTTAGATATTCGCGACTGAAACTTGGTTGACAAGTTAAACCTAGACCGCAGTAATTCTATACCAAATTTGATTGCCGGAAAGGTTGTGAATTTTACTTACGATTACATCGGTGTCATTTTATGGTAACTTTTAGTGTAACTTCTGTATTTAGAAAATGTCGTCACATATCATTAAATGGCGATAAAAACTGTTGGATATTTGCGATCGAAACTTGGTGGCCAATTCAGACATACACCGAAGTTCATTAGTACTATATATGGTTAGATTTCAGAAAGGCTTGTGAAGATTTAAAATTATTTCATGTGTGGAATTATGGATGGTGATCAATCAGTATTACAGTGCATGTCGATGGAACTAAACTGCTCGGCTGGATCTCGGGAGTAACACGGCGCGAGTACGTCTGTAATGATGACATCAAAAGGCGATACGTCATCGTGCCGATCGAAGGCAAGATAGGGGAATAGCGACTTATATTGTTTCGACATGTGTGGAATACGATTTTTTAGATACACCTTATATTATATCAATAAGTATAGATTACGAGTCTACCTTTTCCTATTTTTAAGACGCACACTTACGTGGCGATACTGAAGCCGGGGACGTGATAACCGTGTTGTTGCGTATGAAATTGATATTGCCATGTTAGTATGCTTTATTGATTCAGAAGAATGGCGTTAACGGACGCGCAGCAGGAAGATCAATAGAAGACTTGCGGGTCTTTGACCAGAACACTTGATCTTACGCAGTGACGCTCGATGGCCCGCTCGTTCGCATGATCTCCTGCGACGTGATTATTTTTCTCCGAGGCTACCTGAAATCTGATATCTACTACTTTTCTTCCGATGACAATTGATGCAATAACACTTGATATATTTCGGTAATAAGATGGGGAAGTTTAGATATGGGTTACAAAGTTGTTTAATAAATAAGGGCCACCATTTGGAGCAATTGTTCCCCTAATATTTTAACCATACGAGAATATTATTTTTGAATTGTTTGTAATTGTTCTAATCCGTTGTGATGTTTAATTACCTGAACATCTTTCTCTGTTATTTATGAATGTCTTATTTTAAATATCTAGGCTGTGTGTACGGAAAAGTCAAAGACGAGATATTTATCAAATGACCAAAAGGTTATTTGAATAAAAAATAATGTATCTAGCGTGAACCATCTGCATCAGAAGAATCAACACAACAGGATCAATTGTCATCAGATAAGTGTTGACGGTATGAAAAGTAATGGGATGACGTAACATACGATCAATTGTCAACAAAAAAACAAATGTTGGAAGTATGAAATGTCATCATCAAGAAAAAACATTGCAGGTTAAAATGAGTCATATTGAGAGAAGATAAACAAATATGTTGGATTGCAAATTGATTCAAATCCCGTCGACAAATTAAACGCCCTGGAGGCGTGGCTACAACACTACGCCGTTCTGTGGGGGCGTTTGAGGTGGTCACAAATTGTTTTATAATAACAACCCGAAATTGAGATCGGCAGTTGGGATGCTTGGGCTGAGAAGAATTGGCTGTAGATTTCTTGTGCGTGCATATTACTCCTAGAAACTCATCATCCTTAACCGTCACGGCAATAAAAAAATATAGTACTATTATCATATATTAATATGTTTTCATTTTTTAAAGCACGTCAATAATACCACACTCTAACCACACCTCTATTCTGTTTATTCCACCAAACCAGTGTAATATGCTAATGTATCGGGACATTTTTATATTCTCCCCATTGTTTATTTGGTTTATATTGCCATCTAATTCACATAATGTATTCGTACACACCGTACACGTGTACATTAGACAGCTATTATTCTCACATATAAACATTTTGTATTCCAGTAGGTTACCGATATTAAAAATTGATTTAAATCAAATTCAAAAAGGTAATAAAATTGCGAAACATATTATTAGGTTGGTCGATAATTATTACGGTTTGTTTTTCAACAAATTTTATTCATCAACAACAATAATACTTTATTTATGAGAGTTTATTAGAACCCATTCAGACAATAGCTATTCTTTTCCGACCTTTTTCCGATGCTTTTCCGACGTTCTCTCGATCATTTTCGGTGAAATTGTCTAAAGGAAAGTCAAGCCCCATGACCTTTCATACTTCCACAGCTGCCAAAAGTGTCTGGTTCTTTAAATTTGATTGGTCGATATCTTCTTCCTTCACCTGCGTTTATATCGTCCGATCTAAATTTCCTGAACCACGTTTCAACTTGGTTTTTGCTGATTGTGTCTGTGTAGTACAATGCTGCCCCACCCGACGACCGTCAAGCCCAACGTTGTGCGTCCGTGGCCTGTTTCTTGTCTTCATCGTCTATCCGAGTCGTATATCTACTGACGAATCGTCGAGGGCACAACACTGGTCCACAAGTTAAATAAAAGCGACACAACTTTCGAAAAAGAACACAAACACATGTACGTTGTGTATAATTTAGTTCGAACTATGAGTGTGTGTGACACCGTCGCGGACTATCGTTACTCAAGTCGTCAACTCATCTCATCCTTTTCACGGTCCGATCCGCTCTCCAGGAGGTTCGATCCCTAACTGTTTCTCTTCTTTCTTAGCCTAACACTTTTCTACTCTTTTTACCGTAAAACGTGACCTGTCGTAAAACTAATCAACCGTCGTCAAATGTCGTAAAACACTGTCACTCCTAAATATATTATCTCCTTTGTCTTAGTTACCGACAAGACCTCGGCCTTGAACAATAGAAATTGACAACTCCAGTATTTTCTTTTTTGTGCGTTCATGAATCATTTCCTATTCTTGACCGGGCCCCGACCTTAGCGGCATCCATAGTGTCACATCTGCAACATTAGAAATATTTTGTTTGGAAATGCGGAATGTCCAGAAATTGGCTACTATGTTATGTCATAGATAGTAAGCATAAATACAAACATACAGGTTGTGTAGAATATTACCTCTATTAGATATTTGTAATTAATTACTTACATGTTATGTTTCTAACAAATGAGGCTTATAGGAAAGTGTATAGTGTTGACGTATAAAGAGGTACGACTTCACCTACTGAATATCCGAAGCGTGGTAATGTTATTTGGACATTTTATTTGTTTTCAATTATGATCAATTTTCTTATCGTACTACACAGTACTGTATAAACTATTTCAGACTATATGCAATACAGACTTTGAAAACAATTTTTCTAACCAAGCTGGAATGTCGTATGATGCTTACTATTATCAAAGAGCATAATATCTGTACATCAAATTTGGAGAATCAGAAGTTGAAATTTCGTCAAAATTTCGTCAAAATTTCGACATTGCCCTAAATTTTTAACGTCAAGATCAACGTCAAAAGCATATGAGATGCGGGACATCGTTGGCTATAATATGGGTCAGGTAGCGCGTCGCTACAATGATCAGAGCCGCAGTTATCTTCAAAAGTGTGACTTAATTCAAAATGTGTGCTCGCATTCATTAGCAATTTTTTCATATCGCCTGGACAACGCATAATCTGATTTCACAAATAACTCTTGTAACTCTGATATCTATTAGTTTTGTGAAGGTGTCATCATCGTAGATTTTGTAGATTTTCCGTGAGCCAGCTATTTATTTTGTCACAGTGGTTAGTTCCCTATAAGTCAGGGCATTAGTATGCGATACACGTGACAAAATGCCCTACGCTGGCTTTGAGCAACTGTGCGTATTCCCGTGTGGGTTATTTTCTGTCACCTTTTTAAACTCAACACACTTTGGAGGCTGTACATTTGGAAAAACACAAAAACTATCTGCTTTTAGGAATCCATGCCCCATACGTGCAAAGAAAATCACACATATAAATCAGTCGTCACACTGCATACCCTCACGTGACAATCTAAGAACACGTCACAGTTTACTTTGGAATTAACTTCTTTATATTATACGAAGTATTTCCCAATTAAGGCTATGAACATTTTGTTAACTAAAAAAACTATTTATCTCATCAGGCTAATGGTTGTGTTAATAAACCACATCAGATCCGTACATGCAATTTGGAAAAAATCAGAAGTTAATATTCCTCCAAAATTCCGATTTTGATGGAATTTCTTAAGGTCAAGATAAAAGATCAAGATTAAAGTTATATAACATTCGGGATTTCATTGGCTACAATAGGTGGAGTAGTGAGACTCTAAAATATATAGAGCCGAGGTTTTCGCCAAAAGTGTGACTTTTACTTTTCCGTGAACTTGACTGTGACCTTTGACCTTGATATTCCAAAATTCAATTAGTTCTGACTTAGACTATGACCGATATTTAACGTGTCTGATGAAGATTGGTTAAGCAACGTGAATGTTACTCTGTATAAAACAAATACACTCGACCGAGAACATAACCTCCTCAGAGTTAATAAAAAGAGTTACCTGTATAATGTCAAATGAAAAGATTACACAAAAGTGCCAGCATTATTCCAACTAAGTACTTACGAATAACATAGTTTTGAAGTTTTAAATAAACAAAGTTTCTTAAGTATGACTCATCAGTTAGACTGCGATTTCACTAAACCCCATATGTAACGCGACAGTGGGGCATTTCTTTGGTTCCTCTACAATTAATACTATGTAATTAATATTTAAAACTGTCGAAAATCGTACACGGTTTATTGATGCAGAAACACACACTTTACTATAAATATAACATCCGGCTGGTTGACCAAGAGACACCCACGTGGCTGGAAGCATAATATAAAATTGTCCGACACCGTAGACCGGAATATATGTGTCAGATAAGGATAAGACAGTGTGCAAAAAAATATCTTAGCAGGCTCGATTTGGGATCGACAAAATGCGACAAGCTAGCGAGAAAATCAATCAATTTTCGTCAACTCCCGTAAACTCTTTACGACTTTTTCAGAATCTACATATTTGCTGCTATCAAATAGCTAATATAGACCATTATATTATCATATATATTAGTTCGTCTTTTAAAAACAACCACAATATTCCATATAAACTGATGAAGCATGTTGATGAGCTAATCAGTATTTCTATACGGTCAGCGATAACTGAACTTTTACTATTTATTTGTGGTACTGATACAGATTTTGAACAAGAGACTACTGATTTTTTGTTCAGCATCTTTCAGCTGTGTACGTAAACAGCCGGGAAATGCCGAAGTGCTAAGCCAATAAGAATGTTCGCCAGCTCTCCAAAGCTTGTAAAGCTTTGAAGCAGGATAAAAACCAAAGTGTTTCTTTAATCCAAACCCTAACCTAACCCTAAACTAACCCTAAATATACACATATTCAAAAGTTGTTCAATTACCCACTATAAAACGAAACAAATATGTGTAAACATCGTTGTTACATTGATTATGCTTTGTACAATATTTAGCTTTTTCATGAAGAAAAATACAATTCATCGAAGATAATATTCACCAATTTTTAACTTACCCATGAAAAAACATTTTTATTGATTTTTTTTATCATAAAAATGAATTATCATGAAAATAAACATACAGCTAGTGTTTTTTCTTTCATTGTGTTTTTTGTTGGGAAACCTCGCTAGGTTTGGAATGTTACGCCGGTTCGTTTTGATTCGTCTTTTATCGGCCGTTTTCATATTTCTACGTCAGCAAAAAAGTCTGTGTTGTCTGATTCAAAGGGTGTACAAGTACGGTATTTCTGTTGATCCGCAGAAAAAGATACTAGAGTCTTTTTTAAACAATTTAAATCAGTATTTTCAACTCAATGTTAAATTAAGCAAAAAAGTGTAAAATTCAATTAGAAATAAAACGATGAGAATTAGGATTACGTGGCAGGATATGACTTAATCGACAGGAATTACGAGGGGTACGTGGAAGACGAGGCTGCCAAAATGTTTCTCTTTGAGAGATGTGCTGATTAGATTCGGACATTTATTTCCAAGATCTGTCTGATGGAAATCGCAGGTAATATGCAAGTGTTCAATGCTTTGAAAGAGTAACATATACAAAGAGAATAGCATCATTGAGCTATTCTCTTTGTATATGTTACTCTCGTATGTTTTGTCATTCTTTTTTGTTACATTTTTAGAGGAACAGATGAAAAACGAAAGAGATGAAAAAGTCTCTGCTTTCATTTCTTTACGACTTAACAACATTGAAAGAGAAATGGAAGAGAGAGATTTCATTACACATTGAGTTTACTACTTACAACGGATGAATGAGAGACTCAGCTGTTTTACTTATATGAGACTGTGGGTATTTGCTTTATTCCCACCGCAGCAAGATATAGCACTAGGCCGAAGGGTGGAGCGATCCAGCCAGCGCCTCTAAAGAGGGTCGCTGGATCCTCCTAAAAATAACCTGGCCATCGTCGTCGGTATTTCCCAGTCAAGCCTCCTCAGGCAGTTCCCAATAAACTAACCACCCCTCAAAGAGTGGAGGAAATGCTAGGGAGGGTGGACTTCTTATGACTACTCAGGCCGAATAGCTCAATCAGACAGATATAAGATCACCGAATCGCCCAGTTTCTGCCGGACTAATTGTCGAGATCGGATACCCGACTGTTATGTCTACCGTTCAAGGGACGGCAAATGAATACCACCACGCCTGCTCTCAATGAGTAGACGATTACACGCAATCGGTTGGCAGTCGAAAGGATTCTCAATCTTACGTTACACACGGCTTAATTGCGTCATGCAACGTAACGCGCCAAAGTGCTACACATGGTCGCCGGTATCTGCTTGATGTAATCGATCTTAAAAGGACAGTTTGATTGCTGCTGCTGATGATGATAATGTCTCCTACTGCTTCGGGGCTCGATGACTGGTATAGCGAAGGGTAAGCCTTCTGATGCCCTGACTGGAACTGGGATATACTTCCTTTTCACTCTACAAAGATGCTGCATAAGATCTAGTGATATCAAGCCAACGACCCTAAAACGGAGCACTCTGCCCTATTAAAAATTGCCTAAGCACCACGGTCGGTATTCCTCGGTTTGTATGTCTCATGTAGATAGCAATAAACTAACTCCACCACTACGAGGGGAAGCCTGAGAGGGTAGACCTCATAGGAAAGGGTCCTCGAGTGGTATCTTCGAGTTAAATGTCTTTTAGCAATAGAAGTTGAAAAACATTTTGTAATTTGGGGGAAGCTTAGCCTCTTAAAAATAAAATTGTGTTTTCTCGTAACGTTCGCACCTGCAGTTATGTTTGTCTAAGGACGGTCACTGAAAATGTAAATATTTTGATTTTTACTAAAAAAAAAGAATAATCCTGAATAAAAAAAAATCTTCCCTTAATACGAAAGTATCAAATCTTAATGAAATGTTTTGCATTGTTTAATTCGACTGACCGATTTGGCATGATGATAAGAGTGTTCGCTAATAGGACCGCGACACCAGGTTCAATCCTTGGTCGAGACCATACTAATGACTTGAACAATAGTATTTGATGCTCTCTTGCTTAACATAACATAATACAGTGATATTCATGGGAAGGTTGAGTAATCTTCGGTAAGAGGTGACGATCTCACTCACACCTCGGTTTAGTAGCTCATAAGAAAATAACCCTGTGTTCGTTATTGACTATGGTTGACACCTATACTTTAATATAACGTATTTATTTTATTAAAAACCAACAAATTTAGATGTGAAGATCACTTAAATTAATGTCGTTCTTTTACATAGTCAAAACTCAGTGATTATCTTTACAAAGAGATAACACCGTGAAGGAGCGAATGAAATAAATACATACATTATCACGTATAAAATGATACTCAATAATCAGAAATGATACTCAATAATCAGAAATGATATTCAATAATCAGAAATGATATTCAATAATCAGAAATGATATTCAATAATTAGAAATGATACTCAATAATCAGAAATAGTACTCAATAATTAGAAATGATACTCAATAATCAGAAATGATACTCAATAATTAGAAATGATACTCAATAATCAGAAATGATACTCAATAATCAGAAATGATACTCAATAATCAGAAATGGTACTCAATAATCAGAAATTATACTCAATAATCAGAAATGATACTCAATAATCAGAAATGATACTCAATAATTAGAAATGATACTCAATAATCAGAAATGATACTCAATAATCAGAAATGATACTCCATAATCAGAAATTTAAATGCCGCAGGTGGACGGTTAGACACCATCGTGAGAGTTACTAACGATGGTTGAAACTGGTGAGAATTACATTTTTTAAGAGGAAGGCTTAACAAGAATTTTTATTTACATTAGACGTCAAAGTCCCGCGGTATTGTGTTCTACAGATAGGTAGTTTTCAGCAATACACTTTAATCATAGAAGTTCTGTTTAGCGTTAGGCACACTGAAAGATAAATGGAAAATTATTGACAGCGGTTGTAGGTAGACGAGTTCTTGTTTTAAATATTTTATAAGGAAGGCACGCAAGAATAGAACTCAATTGAGCACCTAAATGTGGGTATGAGAAGATGAACATTTTTTCTTGAAATAGAAGGGGGCATGAAGTAATTTAAGCTATCTAATACATACATATATATATATATGTATATATATATATATGTATATATATACATACATATATATATATATATATATATATATATATATATATATATATATATATATATATATTTGTATTTGAATGTTGAATTACATTAAAGAAAATTGAATTATCTTTTAATAATAATCTATCGTGATGATATAAAGCTCAATATATTGAAAAGTGCAATCTATTCTAGAGATGAAAGATGAGAATAAAAAAATTGTAAAGATACAATATTTATTAGAACATCAAAAGTTCAGAGCAAGGAGCTTCATATCTTTAATCCATGGATTTTCAAATATAAACTCTTTTCATCAGAGGGTAGAGAAAAACCGACAATGTAATTGTAAATATTATTTTCAAAGTTAAATGTTGCCGATAATATTTACAATTACATTGTCAGTTTTTCTCTATCCTCTGATGAAAAGAGTTTATCTTTAACAATTCATGGATTAAGGATATGAAGCTCCTTGCTCTGAACATTTGATGTTCTGATAAATATTGTATATTTACAATTTATTACTCTCATTTTTCATCTGTCGAATCTATCTATCTATCTATCTATCTATCTATCTATCTATCTATATATATATATATATATATATATATATATATATGAAACAAAAAGTTGATATTTACAGTTATTTATTGATTGCTAAATACTGAAAATTCCATAAAGATCGAATAATTCTCTGATTTCTGTTAATTATTTCACTTTTATTGCTCGTGCATAGTTATATTAGAATGTTACAACTGAGTTTGTCAACTAAAACTTTCCCTAACACTTTTTTCTACACAAAAAATATTTTAAGATTTAATAACTTTTTAGAAATATTTCGTTTCAATTGTTCTAATTATTCATAATTTGCAATTACATATTTCAGTTTCCCATTTTTTTCTAAATTTCTATCACTTCTAATCTGTTTCACTGTCACGGCTTTTATTATGTACGCTGTGTAATCTCCTAACTCCCGCTCTCCCTATCTATCTATCTATCTATCTATCTATCTATCTATCTATATCTATCTATAT
>OY744535.1:74066547-74071547 GCA_963556195.1 Sepiola atlantica
GGCGTTACTTTGGTTGTTGTTTTGGTAGCGATAAATTGCGGTACTAGAGCCACTAGTACTTACTGATCTAAGAGCACTTATGATTTAGTTTTCTTAGATACAATATGTCATCCCATTTTAAGAGACGTGTAAAATTACAATAAGAAAACTAAGTTGATAAATTTATAAGCGATACATGATCACGCCATTCCATAAAACCCCCTTGTGACCTACTGGTTTGCGAACACGATTACAGTATCTCGATTAATGGTTCGAATTATGTCAAAGTCAGCCACGTATCCTTGAATAACTTTTTAATCTATTTTATATATATATATATATATATATATATATATATATTGATATATATACCGTATTTCTTAATTGGGAGAGTTTCCCACAGAGTGCTCAATTATTAATGCAATAGTAAAATTAACTAAATAATTAATAAAAGCATGATATTTATTAATATTAAATAAAGTGTTACAACAACATCCGGACCAAGGTTTCAGATTCGAGAAAATCGGACCTTCATCAGCCGAGTCGTATAGCTTAATATAGGTTAAGCTATACGACTCCGCTGATGAAGGTCCGATTTTCTCGGATCTGAAACCTTGGTCCGGATGTTGTTGTAACACTTTATTTAATATTAATAAATATATATATATATATATATATATATATATATACATACACACACATATATATATATATATATATCTTTCTCGATATATCTATATATAATAATTAGGTGCGTATATATATATATATATATAAATATATATATATATATATATATATTTCTAAGTAAATGACAATCTCTTAAATAAATGAGCGGATCATTTTGAATTTGTTAATATATATTCTAGCTAACAGGGTGACTAACTTGGGCACCTTTTTGTAAACTTGAACTTTTAAAGTGTCCATGTATATGAAGTTCGGATGCGCATATCTTTCAATAAATATTTCGTCGTACAAATACATTTCTACACAAATGAACTGATGATTATGAAGTGTCAAACGCAACTGCTAGGTTTAAGGTTGGGTAATATGGGCTATTATTTAGTTTTAGGCAGAGATGGCAAAATAGGGTTTGAAGCCCACACATAAAAATTCATATATCTCCGAGTTGATGTATTAGCTTTCAATTGAGAAATATTTATAAAATTTCAGCTTCTTTGGAGCATATCAGACGGTTTTCAAGGGCCATAACATTAACGCAAGTTCTGTTTTGCATTGGATTTGATCTATATTCGTTAGACACAAATGACACATAATTGCTTAATTTAGTTTCTCATTGAAACCTCTAAATCTTTAGCCTGAAATGTTAGCCATCTTCTAGCATCAAAAACATGTAATGCATATTTATCAATATCAGAATAAGGATTATGACAGAAGGTTTTGTATCATTATATATTGATATCATTATATATTGATATTAACCTTCGTAAGGAGGATATAGAACTAGTGCCAAACTGTATAGTCCCGATAATTATCTTTACCCGTTCGAAGACGGGTGTTTTTCTAGTATATATATATATATATATATATATATATATATATATATATATATATGCACATGTGTGTGTGTTCTTGTTTTTATGTGTCTCTGTGTGTCTGCGATTCTTTCTTATGTGGCAGGTATTGTGCTGTCTCTGCGTCTCACTTGCGTGTGGTAAAAGTGAAACTCAGCGTCTGTCGTGATTCCCGCCCATGGACCTCTGCGGGAATCATGACCAATGCCAAAACTAGATCTCAGGAACAAAGTATTGGTGAATCTCCCCTTCAAAGACAAGACTTGCGCACCTTGGCGTCTCCGACCGATTCTCATATCCGCTTCTTTGTATCACGAAGAGAAAGACCTGGCACAATTCTTCAATTCGAAACTCGAATCAAACACAGAATTAAGGTCAGCAGATGCGAACCTACAAACAATTACCCTTCGCTTCAAAAATGTGTAGAAACATTTTGCAGCTTATTTTTATTTTATTGTACAATTTTCAATTTAAAAAAAAATGCTTTACGTTTTTACAGAAGAATTGAAACATTTTTTACTGATTAACAAATGATTGTTTATAAAGAATAGGCACACCGAGAGTTGCAGTCTGGACGTAAAATGTTTCGCGTATGAACTGAAAATCAAGAAGCAGTTCCCACCATTATTGAGTCTGAAGACAGACGACCGAGATTTAAAAAAAGCGCGATTACACGTTGAGTTTTGTTTGCTGACTTCGGCCGACAACGTTTATCCCGATAAATAGAAATAGACAAACAGAAAAACTACGAATCCTACGTGTTTAAGTTTAACAATTTCGTCTTCAGTAGATAGTTGCGTAAGTTTTTGCAAGAGAAGGCATTCAAGGGTAGGCTATTTTTTGTACGAAAAAATGCAGCAAATAGTTAAATTTTTATATTTTTGAATCTTTGAGATGAAGATTGATAATTTGCATACTTTTTGTTATTCTTACTACATTTCTCATCTTGCGTGTTATCATCAAAACGTTTCGGCCGCTGTAACTTGCGGTGTATTTCTTCGAACTCGGGAATATTTCTGTGGAACTCAAGAATCTGGACCGAATTCCGAACGGAACCCTTAATTCTAATCCAGCCATGACTGGGAGAATCTTCAGTAATTCGCAATTCTTCGTATCGCTCACACCGAGGATTGTACTTTCAACCTTCAGATGACTATCACTAATAACGAAAATTATGCAGAATACAATTTTTGTATTTATTGTTCCACCAAAATGCAAGTTATGTTGACATAAAACTCGAGTGCCGAATTTCATCTACAGGAGCAATAACTGACTGAAAGAATTACGTGATAAACACTCACTCTCTGAATGCTTGTGCTCTGGTCATGCTTTTGCCCCTACGTTCGAGCATGACCAGAAAGGATGCCTAAATCAACCCAAAACCTAACTTGTTTGCCTATGCGATAGAGACGTGAGAACGGCCGTAGCTCGTCCATGCCTTACGCTAGTTGTATAGTCTCTACAGGCCAGGTTTTTTCGGTTTGCACACACCCACACCCTTTTTTCATTAAACTAACACGTTTAAAATCACTAAAATTATTACACTCTTCACGCAAACAAGAATGAAAGTAATTGAACAAAGCAGCCGTTTCTAAATCATAATAATGATAAAAACAATAAAAACAATAAAAACATTCAAAAATACATTTACACATCGCCGTCGTCTTGACAAACACGAATACATTAGTTTTCATTAAATACATTGTTTCAACAGGAAAGAAGCAAAATTAATTTGCTATTCTGTTTGAGTTTCTGCGTCAAAACTCGCGACTGCACATTTCGTTGTTGTGTTTATATAACTTAGTGTTGGTATGTTCTTCGATTGCCGAGGATTGTATATAGTCTATTTCGTTGACAGATCCAGCTGGCCGTCATTCTGTAGTCGCAATGGTTATGTGTTAGCATTAGATTGTGTTTTCCACTCTCGCTTGATCGCTGCGATCATGTATTACATGAAAGAAACAATCATCCAACAACATTGCTCTTTATGTTGTATTCTCTTATATCACCGTAGTTTTGCACGCACGTTTTTACTTGCCCGCTCCCTCACGGCTGAATAAAGACGTAGCTTCGAATAAGGCGACCAAACCAATTCAGTTCACCTAACAAAGAGAAACAAGTTTCTCTATTTGTCAATACATGTCAATGTTGACTTCCTCTTAGCACGTAACACCCTGTACACGTATCTCTAGTTCTACGATTTTGATTTCCAGCAGAAATCTGAGGAAGCATACCGGCAGTACTAATACTGATCAATGATATGAGCTGCATTTCATTACTAATAGGTTGCCCCTTGCAAGAATTTATTGCCATTAGATTTGAAGACGACCCAGTTGTAACTAGCGGAAAAGCAGTTCCAGAGTACTGTGTTCTACAGGTGATAAGCACTTTCAAAGAAGCAGAGCCAATGAAAATTCCGCCTAACTTTTATTACATGGAGGAAGGAAAGTAAATATGTTTTCATTGTGGTAGAAAGTCAGGATTGTGCGCTGGATGTTTATACAATGAATGTTTTTGCGATTACGTTAAGCATCTTTCATAGGAATAACGATATAGAGAAACACTAGCAACATCTCATCCGTCAAACAGCATCTGTAGTGAAAAGAAGACATCACCTCTCAACGAACTTGATTTAGAAGTCGATGTTGTACTCTTGCAAGACAGGAGAGAAGGAGAGCTCTTTGTGTCACTTACCCCATATTACAGAAGTCAGATACTTCCTAAAATTAAGCACTGTTGCCACATCTGAACGAGTTCAGCTCAGACCACGTTCTCTTGCCTTGATAAACTACAACGTCGACTTCGAAATCTGGTGGGGGATGTTCACTTCTCTTCCTTACAACCTCTTTCTGACAGAAGAGATTTTGCTAGTCTTTTTACATTATATCCTTATTTTCATGGTGGGCGCTCAACTGAGATCCAATCCCTGGTTCCCGCTGTGAAACATTCACAGACTTATCTCGTCTAGTCTAACTAAAAACAACAATAAAAAAGTATGTCTATCTCTGTGCACCTGGAGCTACACGTAACTTCCATGAGAAGTGTATTTCTATCAGAATCATGGGACCTACTGGTCCAAATCCTTGTATATATTGAATATTAAATTGTGTTAACACTGATATGTAGTCAAAGCAAAACAAATCGTGTTGGATTATTAAGATAAGTTCTAACGCTATTGATAATGTTTACACATCTATTTATTTATTATTTACTATCGCTTATGTTTTAATTCATGTTTTAAACATGACGTCACGTAGGTTAGTTGGTAGAACGTCAGATTGAATATCTGAAGGTTTTGGTGTTGCTTTGTTGACAATTTATTATTTACTATTAATGCTCACTTTTTAGATCTTGATATTTCCAGATGAGACAAAATTCCGCAATTTATTTATTACATTAAACAAATTGTGACTGGCGGACTGACGGACTCACGGACAGAACAGATCTCTATATAAGAACAACTGTCCGTCTTCGAAATGCAATATC
>OY744535.1:74076547-74081547 GCA_963556195.1 Sepiola atlantica
TGGGTACTGTCAACAGGAAACCCTAACCCTTCTCTACGCGATCATACCATCCGAAGAACCAGTACTGTCGTCTACTTCTTGAGCTCTCTAATTGGCTAAGTGCTTCGGCATATTCCTGCTGTTTACATTAACGGTCGGAAGATGCTAAACCAACAGTTAAATTTCTCTGGTCCAAAAGCTGTACCAGTACTGACATATTCTTAATGTATATTGTTCGAAAATTCGTGTAATTTATTTATTAATTCCTTTGTATATTATATTTGCTCTAAATGTAAACAGCGAAAATTCGAAAATTCGTGTAATTTAACTTAGTAAAAGCTAGTTATGCTCCTTTGATTTATGCCATTGACAAAGCGTTTAATAAGGGGTTTAATTGTGCATTTCTTTCTATAAAGGTTAGTAAAAGCTACTTGTGCCCCTTTGATTGATGCCATTAACAAAGCGTTTAATAAGGTGTTTAATTGTGCATTTCTTTCTATAAAGGTTAGTAAAAGCTACTTGTGCCCCTTTGATTGATGCCATTAACAAAGCGTTTAATAAGGTGTTTAATTGTGCATTTCTTTCTATAAAGGTTAGTAAAAGCTACTTGTGCCCCTTTGATTTATGCCATTAACAAAGCGTTTAATAAGGGGTTTAATTGTGCATTTCTTTCTATAAAGGTTAGTAAAAAGCTACTTGTGCCCCTTTGATTGATGCCATTAAAACAGCGTTAAATAACAAATATTTAATTGTACCTTTCAAACTTTAAAGATAAATATAAGTTAGTTATGTTATTTTATTCATGTCTTTTACACAGCGTTAAATAGAGCATTTAATTGTGCGTTTTAAACTTTAAAGAGTAGTACAAACTAGTTATGCCCTAGGATCAGTTCCGTTTAAACAACGTTAAATAGAGCATGTAAGTGTGCGTTACAATCTCGAGTTATTCATAATCAAACAAGATACATGTTTGTTATGTATGAAAATCACAATTCATAACAGCATAATTTGTCGTTTGCCCCATTCACGATCATCTCCATGGGGAGTAGGTTCTTGCCTATATAAAAAAAGAACATTCCTGAATTTAGATAAAAACCCTTAATAAAGATGTTGACGTTGCCTTCTATTCTACTTGTACTCGAAGGCGTTCCGAATAAGGAACACCAACGTGCATTAGCCTTTAAATTTTGTCATCGATTTTCAGTCATTCTCTACATGTGCTGTTCGCTCTGATAATTCCAACGAACTCAAATACTCTCTACCTCTTTCTCTCCCTTTCCTTCTCTAATCCATGTTAGGCCACACCGGCCTGTCACACCGCAGGTCGACGTGATAGTTGAGTGCATACTCGCTGACCTTATTACCCCTGTTTTCTTTTGTATTTGTAAACGTTCGTCCGTATATACGAATGACAAGATGAATACTAGCAACCGAAGCTATTAAAATATACAAATGCTAATGCATATTTTTCCCAGTGCAATACGTATTATCGAAGAAAGTAATTGATTTCCCAGGTAGCAATATTTCATTCATCTCAGTTGGAGTGATGTCTCATATTTTTTCTAGCAATAAAAATACCTATATATATATATATATATATATATATATATATATATATATATATATATATATATATATATATATATATATATATATATAGTCTCGGAAGTTTCTCAACCATTAAAACTATATATAAAAAAAAAAAATTCTATAAAAAAAAACTTATAGTCTCAAGTCTTCCAGTGGAAAATCACTCATGTAAGTCAATTTATTTTTTACAGTTATTATATTAGTTAGTTTCTAACACTAATTTAAGGGATCATCAGTTGTTTACCATGAAAAACTGTTTCGGGAATTTTATATATATATACATACATGTGTGTGTATCATTGTTTTAACGTTCAGTGAATTATATAGCAAGTCTTTATATATGTGCCTCCCTTCGCATCAATAGAACTTAAATTCCCTTTTTGACTTAGGAATGTCTCGTGACCGTATAATCATGACGCTTGGTTGCGGAGTTTATGTTGATTGTGTTGCGACCGTCTGAGATTATCATTCCCAACACTGATGAAAACGAAAGCTCGAAACGCTAGGGTATCTAAATAAAAATGATTCAATATTATTTACTTAACATTAATATTGTTATAATGCTCTTTAGTAAGATTGAAGTTGAGCCCTGTTCGGGGAAGTTAAAAATAGACTGATACGTAGCTATAAATGATATATTCCGACAACGTTCGTTGTAATTCTCTAGGCAGTCTTTCTATATGTGCCTTCCCTCGCATAAATAGAACTTAAATTCCCTACGTTGACATTTTAATGTCTTGTGGTCGTAAGGTTATGATGCTTGCTTGCGGAGTCTAGGTTGATTCTGTAGCAGGGGTTCGAACCTTGCGACCGTCTGGGATTATAATTCTCTACACTGATGAGAGCGAAAACTTGAAACGCTGGCGTATGTAGGTAAAATAATTTAATATTATTTACTAGAAATTAATATTTATATAAACCACTTTAATAAAATGGAAGATGAGCCCTGTGCAGGGAAGTTAAAAATAGATTGACATGGCATATCCCGACAACTTTCGTTGACTTCTCTAGTCAGTCTTTCAATATCCTCCCTTCGAATAAATAGAACTTAAATTCCTTTCTTGACGTGTATCAGGGGTTCGAACGTTATGACTGTCTGAGATTATAATTCCTTACACAGATGAGGGCGAAAGCTTGAAATGCTGGCCTACGTAGATAAAAATAATTTAATATTATTTACGTAAAATTTATATCATAAATTATATATATATATATATATATATATATATATATATATATATATATGAGAAAGGAAGGATGAGATAATGGGACATGAAAAAAGAAAAACCAAGAGATAGTTGCGTATATATTCATCAACGTTTTTGTCTTTATTGTAAGACTTTTTTAGAGTGATAGTTTGAAGAAAACATGTGTGTTTAGCATGTGGGTACTATTATGGTTGTTACAGAAAAGATTTTAAGAAGTGAAGACAACTTTGAAAATAGGGGTTGAAAATATGAATGAAATGGTAAAAAAAAGTGGGAGATGTGAAAGGGGGTGATATTTTTGTTGTAGTGAAGTGGGAAATTTGTTGAGGGGGAGAGAGGGAGGGAGACTGACCAGGTGGCTATGTCAGTAATGTGTGTTTCAAAAGATGTGTAGAAGTGTGCTGGAGGCAAGGGTGCTGCGTATGAAGGGGAAAGAATAATAATTTTAATTTTAGGGGAGAGATAAGTAAGATGTGGTTTCGTTCAGGATGTGTTAGCGGTTTGAGGGTAAATTGGAAGAAAGAGGGGTTCAAATATCTAAGTTTTGTAAGGATGTGCAAATTGTGTTTATTTGTTTAACTGTTTATTTGCGGTTAAATAGTTTTGATGTGTAGTAGGTGATTCATAAGTATATGAATAAATATATGTGTGACAAAAAAGTCACCACATAAGTGCATATGCGGGCAGTTGCATGTATGTACAAGTGAGAGCGATAAAAGAAAGGTTAGCTATGATCTAGGTTTTAATTCTGTTCGGCCAAAATAATTTTGCTTATTAGGGGGTAGATAATAGAAACCATTTAGTTGTTTGATGGAGTTTGAGTTTGTGAAACAGCACTCATCACAAACTCTAACATCGACGTGGTTTTATACGACGTATACCTTCGACTTGATGAGACTATTTGTAAATGATTAATTCAAGGATAGATTATCGAACCAAGAACTCGGGTTTCATCAGGGACGATGGCCTATGCCTCTCCCCCAACCACAGTGAGCAGGGCCTGGATTAGTCTAATAAACAATTAATGACAGATTTCAAAGAGGTATGTTTTAGAACTATCTTTGGTACTAGGCTTACAGACGTAGACTTCTTAGATACTAAATTTGATCTAGTTTATAACTCTTTTAGTTTCTTTCTCATAAAGTCACAGAACAACTAAAAGAAATACACGTGTAACCCAATCACCACTCAATAATTCAAAACCTTATGATGATTAGAAAGAGAATCTCTAACATGTCTATCCAGAAAACTTTGTAGTCTATTTAACAGAAATACAGTAAGCAGGTACTGCTGTGATCCCTTCGTAGAATCTCTGATATCCTCTAAAACCAAAAACTCTAATTAATCCACCTACCCCTACCTGCTCTTACAGAAGAGGGAACCTTGTCTTTTGACAGGAGAGACAACAATGACATGCGTGGTTTATGAACTCAAAATTACTCCAATCACAACTAACACGAAAGAGAAATATATCGGTATCACAAATAGTATATTAAAACAAAGATACAATTTTCATAATAGACGAACGAAATAGCACTGTCTTAGTAGCCAGAGTATGGAATGTAAAAGATTCGAACACCTCGCTCAAAATCTTATATAAATTATCGAACAGCAGACTAGTATATCAGCTCGCATACACTATTGCTCTCAGACAATCCCATGTTATCCAACATTTTCAAACGGAAAAAATTCACAACAATAATATAAAACTATTTGCTAAAATACACATTTAAAGTTTAAATAAGTTTCCTTCTCATAAATTATTTAAATGACATTCAGTTTCTTACTTACCGATCATAATTACGCCAGATCCACATTATTAAAACGATACCCTGTTTAATCATTTACGATCATAATAACATGCACTCAACGCAACAGAAATACTTTAAATTCACAATAGTAACCGATATATAAGATCTTAGTTCGATACAGAATTACCTGCCTTAGAGCTTATATTGCCAACAATTCATTTAATAAAAAGAAATATTACCGAAAACAGAAAATGCATCGGTTGCTGGTTCTTTCTTTTTTTAAATGATATCATTCAATAAAGCCTTGATAATAAGTTGGTATCAGCGTTACTATATCTTATTTAAGGGTTAATACATAGTAAATAGACTATACATTCTAATAGAGCCCAGACTAAAACAAAAGGGGAATTCTAACTAGACTTAGGACTTATATGACTCATCTTAACGATGGAAAATTCACAAATACAACAGA
>OY744535.1:74084047-74156547 GCA_963556195.1 Sepiola atlantica
ATATATGTATATATATATATACATATGATAAATATTTTCTGTAGAGGTTGTCTATTTAATTCTGTCGAATTTGTATATATATATATATATGTATATATATATATATATATATATATATATATATATATATATATATATATATATATACAAATTCGTATATATATATATATATATATATATATATATATATATATATATATCTATACAGAATTAAATAGACAACCTCTACAGAAAATATTTTTCTATGAAGTCATTATTTATAGTGTTTATCTCGTGATTGGGTTATGCACTGAATTTCTCCGTCGTTCATACACAATCAAAAGCTTTGTGATGATGATATTCGGACGTGTTGGCACCTTATTGTAGTGTATTCAACCCCCTTTTTTCGGCCGTTCTTTCGGTCTGTTTCAAGGGTCTCCCTGGTGACGTCCTTTGTGTGCATTATATTCCCCTATCAACGCAGACAATCTTCACACATTTGCCTGAAATCGGTGTAAATTCGAAAATGGTTCACTCTGATCACAAAGGACATTCAATGCAAGACCGATAGTCTTCCTCCTGATTGTTTGTGTTGGCGGGAAAGTTTAACCATTGATACGTGATACTAATATACATATATGTTTCGGAAATTTTGAGATAAGGATTGATAATCTGTATAATTTGGATTATTTGGACTACTGTTCTAATATTGAGTGTTATTATCACAACATGTTAGTCATTGTAAGGTTATAATATATATATATATATATATATATATATATATATATATATATATATATATATATAACTATTTCATGTATCCACATAAAGTTTGATAAGGAGATATAAACTTTTATGTATCCATTTTCAGTATTTTATTGAACAGTGCTCGATACGTAAGTAGAGCTAGGTAATAAGTTATGAAAATATACACCCGGCAAAACTAACTCCATGCATTTTAACCTGAAGATTACCCCCGAGGATGAAACGCTGGAGCCTATGTGTAGCTTAATTGCCATAAATATATTTCCATAACTTAGTATATATATATATATATATATATATATATATATACATGTATAATATATATATACACATATATAATATATATATATATATATATATATATATATGATAATTTTATTTACACAGACATGTACAAAATCTGCGACACTGGCATGTCGATGTTATCGATCAACAGTTACTATGAACTGAGATCTCATCAGGCAGAGTTATAATCCGATCTTAACCTCAGATCATATTTAGTTCTCTCCAAATATGATCTGAGGTTAAGATCGGATTCTAACTCTGCCTGATGAGATCTCATTTTATAGTAACTGTTGATCGATAACATCGACATGCCAGTGTCGCAGATTTTGTACATGTCTGTGTAAATAAAATTATCATATATAAAGCTCTATTTTGATATTGAGCACTTTTTATAAACCCGGTTAAAATTCTCTGGATTACCACCCTGTAGATATTTTTCACCTGGATTATTACCATTATTATTATTATATATATATATATATATATATATATATATATATATATATATATATATATACAGTTATATGTAGTAATAAAAGTGGTGATATATAGTGATAAGTACGAAAACTACACATTACTAACAAGAATAGGTTTAAAGCTCCCAAAGTGCTAGGATCCGTGGCGCAGTAGATATAGTACTAAGTAAAATTTATTTCTAAGTGATGGTCATCTGAAGGTTCAATCCTCAGTGTGGGCGATAGGAATAATGTCTGAAGACTTCTCCCAGCCATGGGTAACGGAACGACAACATGCTACCCCCGTGGATTAAATAAAGGGTTTTGTTCGAAATTTCGTTCAAATTCTCGTGTTTGACAGAAATATTTCTCAGCTCAAAAAGATACACCTGCAAAAAGCCGGAGGTTAAAGCGGCCGAAACGTTGTGATGATAAAACACAAGATGAGAATAATTAAAATTATACACAATACTTATTTGTTTTTCGTTTCAGGAGACAATATATGTTATCGTATATATCATTTAAGTTTGATACGGGCAAAAGACGCATTAACATTTTCAGAGTTTTATAGCGGGCATATGTTAGGTTAAAATGGCATTAGGGTCAAATCGGGAGTCTAATTTATACAGTTACCAAGTGATTCTCTAATTCATCTCAGAGAAAAGACAAACTCGCCTACGTCGATCAGGACTCTCCGACATCAATCTTCATTATTTATAATAATAACGGGTTTCTATTTACTATGTGTGTATACAGGAAAATACATTTAAAAGATACGTACACGCATGTACGCTTACTTACACGCAACCTTACCTGCTCCCACATTCATATCGTTTGTTTAATTATACCTTTTTATTTTTTCCACTTTTCTTACAGACACACCCACATACACACCCTATATATATATATATATATATATATATATATATATATATACATATATATATATATATATATATATATATATATACGTACACATAAATATATATAATTGTTTACTAATAAATCTTTAGTTATTATACACATACGTATACGTGTCATCCTAATAGAATCATCAGTGTAGGAAATTACTGATCAACCGATATCACAATTAAGACACAGTAAACGAATCACTTTCACTATCCAAACGGCCAATAGAAACGCTATGCGACTAGTCGATATATAAATCCTATATATGCCATGAAGCGGACAATATAATCTCCCGTCTAAAGAGTGTTCAACAGATTATGTGGACTGTAACTTCGCATTTCATCTTAGATTAAACATCTCAATTCATTTCTATTAAAGAGCCTATCACAACAGAGGCTATAAATAATTATGTTATGATGAATATTGAATTATTACTTACATACGTATACGTTTCATCCTCATGGAATCGTCAGTGTGGAATATATCTATTCAGTTTTTCTTACGACTCAAACACGAGTTACCTTTGACTCATTTTTAAAAATTCGTTTAAGAATGTATTATTTTAGTGTTATTAACTAGAATTTGCTTAAAATCAGAGGAAGAGCAGTTATGTTTTTGTTGATGTTGGCACATTGAGCGAGAGTTGAGAAGATGCATAGTGAGGCGGCGTGATGTGGTAGTAGTTTTGAAACCAATGTATATATTAGCTTTATCTATATTGTGGGAGTTACATTCTTCCAAAGGGTATTTAAACTTATAAATAACATTGGTTCTTTCTAGTGATTTTTGGGTGTGGGAGGAGTTGTTTTTTACTACAAAATTTTGGGTTTTAAATTTCTAATATTAAATAAAAAGTCTAATGTTATTGTTATTGCAAATTGTGGATATGTATCTGTGTATAATATGTGTTATTACTTTTTCTTCTAATATGAAGTTTTTAATATTATTATCATTAATTTTGCTCGTGTCTTTTAAGTTTCGAATCATTTATTGCATGTGTTCATAAGCGAATTCATTGTCAATAAGTACTTGTTTTATATGTTTTAATTCAATGAATAATAGTTTTTAGAGGAAGAGATTAATTTGACACGGTTTAATAGCCTATGTATAGAGAGAGAGAGAAAGAAAGAAAGAAAGAAAGAAAGAGAGAAGCAGTAAGATTACACACACACACACACACATATATATATATATATATATATATATATATATATATATATATATATATATATATATATATATATATGTTCTCCATACCATCAACAAGAAAAAACTATTTTTCTTTACAGAACAATTTATATTCCTACACGTCACAAAATAAATAAATAGAAAAATAAACAATAAAAAGTTATAACACAATATAAACTTTTTTTCATTTTATTTTTTTATATACATACTTATATATATATATATATATATATATATATATATATATACACACACATATATATATATACATATATATATATATATATATATATATATATATATATATATAGAGAGAGAGAGAGAGAGAGATATAGATAGATAGATAGATATATAGATAACAATTATTTATTTTAAAACTAGGTTACATGTCTCAGAGGCGTGCCATAGTCCTATTTACATAAATTGCATTTTTCCCGTTTAAAAGAGACGTTAGAGTCCATCTAAATAATCAGCGACTGAGAAAATCACAACAAATCGAATAGTGGAGTTGGTTTTCATTCCGTGAGTCGCTAATTATTTGAATGAACTCTAGCGGCCTTATTTAAACGGAAAAAGGTCAATCAATGCCAATGAGACCGGTGTACGTTTCTGAAATATGTAACATATAGTGTTCAAATAAATAATTTGTATTTTAGCTCTCACATTTTCTCAAAATAATCCGACGAACTTTATATAGATAAATAGATATATCGATGGATACTTGTGTAGCCATATCTGCAGACAAACATCTCAATAGATTAAACTATGTATATATATATATATATATATATATATATATATATATGTAAGTAAATTTCGTGTACAACAGAATGGTAGGATTAATTTTAGAGGAAGCATTATTAAAATCAATGAAACAGACGAGTGGGGAAAAAAATATATATTTATTTTTTTTTTTTTTCCCCTTCATTTCTCATTCGACTTTTAGTTTTTAATTTACCATTCTGACGTTTCCTTTCAGAGGGTCAGACGACAAGGCCTTAAGGTAATTTTAACAATTTTCCTTTTTTTATTTTTTTTCCTCACTCGTCTGTTTCATTGATTTTAATAATGCTTCCTCTAAAATATATATATATATATATATATACATATCGAGAGAAATAAAGCTATATGCATACAGATATACATACGTACATATGTACATATTTATAGATATATAGATAGAGAATGAGATATAAGAAGAAACTGATCGATATCCGGGTGGAATAATAGATCCGTACGTACTTACATACGTACATGAGTCTCTCGACGTGCCAACGACATAACCAAACGATGTGTTTTCTGCTTTCCTTTCGTTTCCGGATCATATGGTCTTGACAATGACACGAGCATATCTGCCGCTCGATCGACTGCTCAGTGCATCTCGCATCAAGGGACGCACTCGTTTCTTTCTGCTCCGATGACGCATGTACATTGTTCACACCCTTTTTCATGTCGATAGGATCTATGCCAGTCGCCTTATCTGATGCCCGTAACACAAGTTCACTTTACGCGAATAATAAAAAAAAAAACGGTAACCAAAACAATAGGCATATGATTGTCTGTATTGAGTAGAATAACAAAGACAAAGATGTCAAAAGGCAAGACCAATTTCTTTGTTCTGCTTGATCTTGTGTCCCGTTGAAGCTCGGCTCAGGGTCAATTTCAGCTCACATCATTCCAGAAATCTAATCTATCTGCGCTTACGTACATTAAGCAACATTTTTAAAAGTGCGCAATTTTCGTTTCATACAGACGTTGATGTACACTGGCAAAAATAATTTAAGCCCGATGTTTAAACTTTTATTCTATCTAAAATATTTTTCTTGTTTTGTCTTGGGTCATCCATACATTTATAGAAAAGATTCTCAAAGTTCGTGTTCCATGATGCTAGCTAACTCATTGCAGCCAGAGGCTCCAATACCGAAAGGCAAGTGTTCTTCTCCGGAAACAGTCCTGCTTGTAATATGACGCATCCCAGCCGGCCGCTTGACCTCTGAGGAACTTAGAAGCACCTTTCCAGCAGGTTAATCGTGTCAAGTACATGTGCAACCAGCGATGAAAGTTGCCAATATTTTCTTAATAGAATTATTAGATACAAGAGTTTTATTTTTACAAATAATGGAGATTTTATTATTTTTAGAATGTTGTCAACAATTTTTATTTTATGGCAAATCAATATAAATGTTATAAATTGGCTGGCAAAATTACTTTAAGACCGTATAAACATTATGTAACTTTATTGCTAAAAATGTTTGTTCATGACTGACATTTATGCATTATATATTGCAATAATAAAGTTTAATCCAACACGTAATTCCTATTCTTATTAGATACAATATTCTGTTCCTCCAGCAGCAACATGTTTACCCTTTTAACATTAGCAAATAATTGAGGTGTAGAAAAATCATAATGTAAAATCATATGTAAAAAACATCATTCGCAAAAGTACATGTCCTTTCGCTTTGTCGTAAAATTTTACTTACAGATTTGTGAAGTATTAGCGTTCAAAAAACATGTAATTGAAACATCTTAGAAAAACATATCTATATTTTTTAATCGCTCGTCTGGAGATGTTTTTCTTATCACCGAATATTCTGTACATTATTTTGTGTCGATCGAGCGGATTTTTCAAATCGAAGCAAGTTAGTTTAATCTGTGAAAGGGAGCGACAGTGATTTAGATTTAAAAGCTATTGTATTATGTAGACGTTATAAAGAAGGGCAATATAACAAATAGGTAGTTGAACCTAAATTCACTTCTATTCAGAAAGGGCCCAGTGTAACTGGTGGTTGTGAGAGTAGATAAATAGTAGCGAGTAAAAATGGATTCCACCTTCTGTTTTCAAGGATTACTTGGCAGAGTTTAGTAACCCGGAGAAAATATAATAACTATTGAAAGAAGACCAAATAATTGCATAATTTTTAGAAATATGTATGAGGGCTTAGCTCAATTGGATGGCAGAAGTGATTAGCATATGGGCATTTTGACATTTTGATTCTCATCCTATTATGTTTAAATGTATTTAATACTCGACTTTACTTTATTATGTAGATAATAATGATGATAATACTACTAATAATAATGAATTACTGATTGAGATTTGGCATCTGTCTGTCTGAATCTAAAACTATATTATTACTTCTAATAATTGTACTACTGTAATATGTGTAATGCTTAATTTAGTTTACTACACTATTTCAGACTAATATACTATGATTCTAGGCTCAATTAAATTAATAGTGTTGTCTCTGTTCGTTTATTAGGAGACCATATTTGCAAAACAACCTTCCACTTTGACGCGTGTTGTGAAATATATGTTTGTTTGTCATGGTACCATCTTCACGTGTATCACCTCCTCCCTTGGGAAGCAGCGTAGTATAGTCTATTCGTTGTGATACGATCTATCCAAGTTGTCAAAAATTTAGCACCCGGAGGAAGCATATATTTGCTAGCTATGCTTGACTTATCAACTAAGTTAAAGTCAAGAATAATATGTAGAAAATGCACATCCTAATGTTGGATACAGATGCTTTTGTTTGTGATAGCCTTCTACAGTTAAAGAAATGTTTTGTGATTTCAAATATTCACTGAAAATAAAATTCCGGGGGGTTAATTTCCGGTGGATGTGAATTACATTCACACTCATAACTCCGAGGATGTAACCATTACATCCTGGATCATTGAACGGCAATAAAGCAAAGGCTGTTGAATATTGATGAGTAAATATTGGTGGACAAGTCAGACATCTGTTTCGATTTTGAAAAAAGGTTATGGATTTAATTAACATGGGTAGCAATTTGGGGGAGGCACCCTATATTGGAGACTTCACCATAATGTTTTACATTTTTGATCAAAATTAAATATAGTTATCAATATATATATATATATATATATATATATATATAACATATAAAGGATCAAGTCATTACATTTTGCGTTCCTAGAGTTCCAACAACAAGTCCATCTTGGCGTACAATCGTTTCCAAAACATTTTGGAAATACTTTATTTTATTTATACATTAAAAAATAATTTTTAAAGGTTGTCTATTAGTCTTCATTAGCGCCTGCATCAACACGTTATACAGAAAAGTCCAAAAAACAAAAATAACTTAAAAAGCAAAAATCAAAAAGCAAAACGTCGGAGAACCAAGGCTGATAGTGGCAAAGGGCAAACAAGCAGAGTGACAGACTACAAAGCCTTCCCATCTTCCTCCACGAAAATTGATATAAGAAGTTATTAGAGATTAAAATTTAAAAACATAGGAATAATAAACTATATATAAAAAAGATATGATAGTAGAAGTTAAGATAAAAAAATAATATACTGACAATAATATATGAAAATATAAAGGGAATTACACTATTAAACTAGATTAATTAAACAATAAATAGTTCCGGTAGAATGACAAAAAAGAATATGTATATACACATATATATATATATATATATATATATACATATATATATTTGATATGTTTGTCGTCAAATTATAACAACAGCCGTACACATACACACACATATATGTATATACATATATGTGTATGCGTATGTATAGATGTGCTCTATTTCTTACAAACGGAATATCTTAGCATATGCTTGTTCAAGAATTGCCCCGACCTACCCATGCATCAATATAAAAATGTTTGTTTCGTGATATTGAAAACAGGTCTCCAGTGATTCTGACTAGAAATAGCGATTTTCCGTGGAGAAAGTTTTTTTCGGAATAGATATGTTTGCTTCGATTACTCGTTCTCTCCTGTAATGGCTTTTGACTGCGGGATTTTCTCTTTGGGATCGTGTATTGGATTACATAGATGATCGGTCCCAGTTTTAGTGAATTGCAAGGGAAACATATGCTAGAAATAGATTGTACCTCGTCTTATGCTAAAATGTCGTTGTTATTTATATTAAAAGAAAATGTAAATACACAAATAGAAGTTAACCATTGGGGGACGGAACATTTTACTTACCCAAATAAGGTTTATATAGATATTTGCTCATTCTAAATGTTCTGATAGATTAAAGGACTTGAGTTTGTAAAAGCTTCAAGCAACACTTTTACGATTTTTATGTTGGCATTCCCAGCAGCGTGTTAAGTTATCGGTACCGCATATGTGGTTGATATAAAAAAAATGGCATTAAGTTCACTGCCTAACAGAAGGAATGCTATCACAATTTTTAGATTGAGTATTTTAAAAATTTCATTTAGGAATATGTTTTAATGTATCTATTACTCCTACTAATTGAAGCTGCTACGTAGTCCTTACGACATACAACGATCCGGAAACATTTTTGATTCGAAATATCTCTCGTACGATTATTGCATGCTTCTCGGGAGTATATCCTGTGGTCGTCTACGTCACAGTATCTCTCTCGACCTAAACCTCTCCCCTACTTCGATATCTCGCATTTTAAGTTCCTATTCCGACCACAACATTAATGTATAGATAGTGATCTATATTGTATATATATAAATATATAAATAAATGCATATATAAAGAAATAAGAAATAATTAAATATATAATTATAAATAAACAAATATTAATAAATATAATATAATATTAATATAATATATTAATATAATATAATATAACAAATATCTGTAAATAAACATATATAAATAAATATCTGTATATAAATATATGTAAATAAAAATAAATAATAAATATAACATAATATAAGTATAATAGGACTAAATAAATATAATAAATAAATATAAATAAATCAATATAAATAAATAAATATAAATAAATAATAAATAAATATATAAATTAATAGTGAGATATATTGTGTATATATAAATATATAAATAAATATATAAATATGAATAAATAAATATATTTGAATAAATATAAATAAATACACATAATAAAAATATAATATAATAAAAATATAATATAATATAAATAAATATCTGTAAATAAATATATGTAAATAAATATAAATAAATATGGTATAATATAAATATGATGTAAATAAATAAATATAATGAATAAATATAAATAAATAAATAAAAATAAATATAAATAAATGATAAATAAATATATAAATGAATAGTGAGCTATATTTTGTATATATAAATAAGTAACTGCGTCTGAGCGGATACATGCCCTCCCCTCCAAAAAGTAAAACAATTTGCAAGAATTTACTTTTTGGCATTCATCTTTTTAAATGGTCCGATGAAGCTGGATTTCAAATGAAATGGCAGCCGAAACATGTATGCACATATGTAGCCAATAATATTAGTATAACTCAAATACTTCATACTATAAATTACTGACAGATCGATAGATAGCCTGTCTTGTTACAGGTAGCTATCTTATTCGCGATGGTCCAACAACCAATGAGTGATCATCAGAGAGCGGCCTATTCTTTCAGCCTACTTTAATTGTCAGCCTAAAAGAGAAAGATCTAGCGTCTTCAGGAAGACACGTGTTTTTTTTTTAACTTCCTTAACTAGATGTCATATTCTAACCCTATATCTGTCAATCAGTCCCCCCATTAAAGTAATGTTTTCGTTGTGTAACAACCTGAAAACATGAAGTATATAAGGTGCATATAAGTCACTATAAAATATCTTCAAAGATTTTCAGCATTAGGGACTATTCCAGTGCAGTAAACACTGCCCTACCCCCCCCCCCCAAAAAAAAAACACACCCATGTTGGCAATAACAAAATTTGCAACTGTGATGGCTCTTTGCGGTTTACTGATAATGTAGTGATTCTTTTGATCGAACTTATATTTTAGATAACTCTACTAATAAGAATATAGGTGATTACGGTTCGGTGAATATGAGGCCCATGCAGGATCACAAATGATATAAATCAGACGATTATGAAATCATACCATATATAATTAAACGATGGTAATACAAATACTATTTGATATTTGAGACTGAAATAAAATGATAAATACACTGGATTGTCACAAAAGTATGGGAAGTGATGGTGAACAATATAATACTGACGTAGACTGATGACCCTTGAGTTCTAAGTTCGAATCCTGTCGGTTCAATAGAACAACGTCCACTTTGAATGTTGGGAACTTTCACTTATTCCCTTCTATTAGTACCTGATACTAAACAGAACGGTCACCAATAAAATCGAACTTATCAAATAATTGTTCTATGCGAATTTATGGCTTTATATACCGAATGTTTTTAGGTATCGCTGTTTAATCCATTTCAAATATTTGCTAATGATTTTTAGTGAAATATTTAAATGATTTCAACTTTTAAAAAATTTCTTCAACTACAAGCAAAACAATTCAAATGGCTGAGTTGTTTACTAAGTAAGGTAAATACATTATAAGGGGATTTAATTTAGCAATTTATTTTTTATAGGATTTTTTGAAACTTTTATTTTATTTAACGCTATTGCATTTCCGATTTCAATGAATATTCTACTTGTAGTTTAGATCACCGAAGTTAAGCGACGTTGCGCCTCGTCAGTAATAAATGGGTGACTATTTTTAAATCCCAGGTACTGAATGTAACTCTCTGCATTTCTCGGTATTGTTTCCAGTCGCCCTAGACGTTTGATTACTGGAATCAAGCACCTGATTTAGTAGAGGTGTTGATTAAGATTACACAACCCTTCCTTCACAATACACGCGTATATAACCTTAGAGGAGGTATCCACTGTCTCTCAAAACAAAACGCAGGCCATGATAATTTAATTTGAACACCATCCATCCGGAGTTAGTTGATCCAGCGTAACCCATCTTTATAACTGCGTCCTTCGCGAAGGCAGACCACGACTGACGAATTTAAGTCAACGATTGAGTGACCGCTAGCCACTCACTGTTCAAACAGCCTGGGTTTTCTTTGTCCACCACATCGCTGGTTCTAACTCTGTAGAGGGCGTCGGGCAGTTTCTCCGTGGATGAACGCTCCTGGTATACAGCGAAGGGCATGCCCTAGTCAGAGTAAACGACTTGAAAGGATGACTTGCCCGATAAAGAATAACTTTCAGCAGAAGCATGCTATGTTGTTTGAAAGGAAGTTCCGCCATCCAACACGGATGATGTGACGCATACAAATATGATCGAAAGCTACCAGTCGCATAACGCCTTCCACTCCAATTTGCTCGGATGCACTGCAATAAAAGAGAAACGTTCGCACCAGCCTTTCGTGTTGCGCCTTATCTCAGACTTTGACAAGAGCCGGAATTGAGTCGACAGAAAGAAGTACCTGCAAGATAAAGTCGCGCTTTGATGCCAACCCCACCTTGACACTTAACAGTGATGATCGTGCCAACATAATTGAAACTCAACTCCGTCAAGAACATCACTATCACAATCAATATTCGACTAATAGTGAATTACATAGCTTTAAGATTGTGTAACCAATTATCAAAGCCCGCAAGCAACTCGAAGGTAAGGGTTTATAAATGTCAGCTGGACGATGAGACAACATTGTGATGATTTGTAATAATAGTCGAAATTGGGCAATATTTGCTTATTTAAGAGGGCGGTTCAACAAGAAAGTGTCTACATTGGACTTGAATACGGCTATGATTTAGTCAGCTGGGAAGCAACCCCGCAGTATTGTGTTCCACATACGAGTAGTAACACTGCATTACTTATTTATAGGTAATAAATATACATATGCAAGGTGATTCATTATTTTATTCCTTAGGGGTCCACATAAGTTAGTAACGTTACGTACCTTCAACAATTCGAGGTGTAATGTCGATTCCAATCGTTGTGTTATCTGGATATTACCTTGTTAAGGAGTTCATCAATACCAATATACAAGTTATATATATATATATATATATATATATATATATATATATATATATATATATATATATGTATGTATATATATATATATATATATATATATATATATATATATATATATATATCAAATAGGTAGGTGTACCATTGCTGCTCGAATATGTGTCATGTATTTATTATGTCATTTAAGAGATTCGCTTGTAACTCGTCAAGATGTCACGTATCAAAACCTTGAAGATCGACACTTACTTGGTTTCCTCTTTCGGTAGTCGATCGTGTATTATCGAGAAGCTTGTTCTCTACCAACGGTTATAACGCAAAGAAGACTCAGAACAAAAAAGATTATACGTTGTTTAACTTTTATTGCTCACACGCACACTCATTTCTCTTCCAGCAAATTACCTAATGGATTCTGCTAAGAACGCAAAGCACAGTACTTTATCGATGGTCATAGTCAACGAAATATTCACCGTGTTTCAATCAGCTAACTGTGATAGTGAGAACCGGTTTCATTTTGTCCCATTCTTTTCTAACCAACAAAACACACATGTTAATTTTAATAATTTACTTATTGTATGTCTTACATCGCAATCTGTAAAAAACAACAGCATTTAATTCCCAATGCGTCTAAATCTCACTCAACACGGTCACTTTGATAACCTTATTTATGTGACCAACTTATTATCACATTACCTATACTTACAGACATTTTTCATATACGGATGAAGCATCTCTATCAAATGCTTTACTCGGTTGCGTGCAATTAAAATTGATCTAAACTATCATTACCTTTAAAATAGAAGAGAATGTTTCTCCTTGTATTTATTTTCATGATATACCTACGAGTATTATTGAAGTTAAAAAACAAGTCATTGTGCGTATACACAAACACGTGGAAGGAAATTAATATTTGATATTAATAAAAAAACTTTCACTCACTTTAATCTAAAAGGTAATACGTACAAAAACGGTGCGGCCACAGCTCACGTAAGCAAATCGTAAACACTCGATATATTATCTCAAGGAAAGTTAAAAGTAAATTCTGTCTCAAAATGTTCTTAATCGGTCCCCTCGACACATCTTCACTGATAGGACGCATCGGTTGTCATGTAATGAACATATGTTTGCTCCGAAATGAGTAGCTAATGCCTGAGAGGATAGTGATGATAAATTAGATGTAACACAAATGGCTTGTATTTTTTCGTTTCGAACAGTAACACTAAGTCCGTGTGGCAATATGAACAAGACAAAAAATGTGCGCTATGGCCGTAACGTGACAGATAAGGAACATATATAAAGCAATTTCGCTAGAATATATCCTGTTCTAATCCGTCGGCACTCACTCACCGATTAGTAAAATAAGCAAGGGAAAATAATAAAAATGGCTTAATCTCTAAAATAAAATAAATGAAAAAGAAAGAAAGGAGTCGTCGTAATGATGATTAACGAAAAAAAAGAAAAAGAAAGAACACTCCTCACTCCTAAGCGTAGCTGCAACATTTTAGGTAAACGTTAAAACAGAGTGTAACATTGCGAATTCGTAATTAGATTGGCAGCAAAAAATACACTATTCGAGTTTCGTTATTCCATCATTCCTGAAATCAAAGATTCTAATATGTTTACATTCTCGTCTGTTTTTTATGCATTGGTTTTAACTGGTTGAAAAACACAACCACTCGTTAAATATGAGCAGTGTTTTAACTGGTTGAAAAACACAATCACTCGTTAAATATAATCAGTGTTTTAACTGGTTGAAAAACAATCACTCGTTAAATATGAGCAGTGTTTTAACTGGTTGAAAAACAATCACTCGTTAAATATGAGCAGTGTTTTAACTGGTTGAAAAACAATCACTCGTTAAATATGAGCAGTGTTTTAACTGGTTGAAAAACAATCACTCGTTAAATATAATTAGTGTTTTAACTGGTTGAAAAACAATCACTCGTTAAATATGAGCAGCGTTTTAACTGGTTGAAAAACACAATCACTCGTTAAATATGAGCAATGTTTTAACTGGTTGAAATACAATCACTCGTTAAATATGAGCAGTGTTTTAACTGGTTGAAAAACAATCACTCGTTAAATATGAGCAGTGTTTTAACTGGTTTAAAAACAATCACTCGTTAAATATGAGCAGCGTTTTAACTGGTTGAAAAACACAATCACTCGTTAAATATGAGCAGTGTTTTAACTGGTTGAAAAACACAATCACTCGTTAAATATTAGCAGTGTTTTAACTGGTTGAAAAAACAACCACTCGTTAAATATCAGCAATGTTTTAACTGGTTGAAAAACACAATCACTCGTTAAATATGAGCAGTGTTTTAACTGGTTGAAAAACAATCACTCGTTAAATATGAGCAGTGTTTTAACTGGTTGAAAAACAATCACTCGTTAAATATGAGCAGCGTTTTAACTGGTTGAAAAACACAATCACTCGTTAAATATGAGCAATGTTTTAACTGGTTGAAAAATACAATCACTCGTTAAATATGAGCAATGTTTTAACTGGTTGAAAAACAATCACTCGTTAAATATGAGCAGTGTTTTAACTGGTTGAAAAACAATCACTCGTTAAATATGAGCAGCGTTTTAACTTGTTGAAACACACAACCACTCGTTAAATATGAGCAGTGTTTGTACTTGTTGAAAAACACAATCACTCGTTAAATATGTGCAGTGTTTTAACTGGTTGAAAAACGCAACCACTCGTTAAATATGAGCAGTGTTTTAACTGGTTAAAAAACACAACCACTCGTTAAATATGAGCAGTGTTTTAACTGGTTGAAAAACACAATCACTCGTTAAATATGAGCAGTGTTTTAACTGGTTGAAAAACACAACCACTCGTTAAATATGAGCAGTGTTTTAACTGGTTGAAAAACACAATCACTCGTTTAATATGAGCAGTGTTTTAACTGGTTGAAAAACACAATCACTCGTTTAATATGAGCAGTGTTTTAACTGGTTGAAAAACACAACCACTCGTTAAATATGAGCAGTGTTTTAACTGGTTGAAAAACACAACCACTCGTTAAATATGAGCAGTGTTTTAACCGGTTTAAAAACACAACCACTCGTTAAATATGAGCAGTGTTTTAACTGGTTGAAAAACACAACCACTCGTTAAATATGAGCAGTGTTTTAACTGGTGGAAAAACACAACCACTCGTTAAATATGAGCAGTGTTAAACTGGTTGAAAAACACAACCACTCGTTAAATATGAGCAGTGTTTAAACTGGTTGAAAAACACAACCACTCGTTAAATATTAGCAGTGTTTAAACTGGTTGAAAAACACAACCACTCGTTAAATATGAGCAGTGTTTTAACTGGTTGAAAAACAATCATTCGTTAAATATGAGCAGCGTTTTAACTGGTTGAAACACACAACCACTCGTTAAATATGAGCAGTGTTTTAACTTGTTGAAAAACACAATCACTCGTTAAATATGTGCAGTGTTTTAACTGGTTGAAAAACACAACCACTCGTTAAATATGAGCAGTGTTTTAACTGGTTGAAAAACACAACCACTCGTTAAATATGAGCAGTGTTTTAACTGGTTGAAAAACACAATCACTCGTTAAATATGAGCAGTGTTTTAACTGGTTGAAAAACACAACCACTCGTTAAATATGAGCAGTGTTTTAACTGGTTGAAAAACACAATCACTCGTTAAATATGAGCAGTGTTTTAACTGGTTGAAAAACACAATCACTCGTTTAATATGAGCAGTGTTTTAACTGGTTGAAAAACACAACCACTCGTTAAATATGAGCAGTGTTTTAACTGGTTGAAAAACACAACCACTCGTTAAATATGAGCAGTGTTTTAACCGGTTTAAAAACACAACCACTCGTTAAATATGAGCAGTGTTTTAACTGGTTGAAAAACACAATCACTCGTTAAATATGAGCAGTGTTTTAACTGGTGGAAAAACACAACCACTCGTTAAATATGAGCAGTGTTTAAACTGGTTGAAAAACACAACCACTCGTTAAATATGAGCAGTGTTTAAACCGGGTGTAAAAACACAACCACTCGTTAAATATTAGCAGTGTTTTCCGGAGAAGCTTAAGCTTGTTATTATGCGGAATATTTGAACTATAAAACATAACAAGGAAATGGGGTTATGTTGTAAGAATAATCGAAGCGACCAATAATTCGTGGTTGTTTAAATTACGCAGAATTCATCATTTAGTGCGAAATTTCATTTTGTTCTATTCCACTAATCTGCTTATCTGATATGCCCAAAATATGCTGAATTATGTAAACTCATAGAATTCGGTACTAAAAGAAAACACTTAATTAAGTACATTTATGTACCCAGGTAAACTGGGAATCAATTTATTTTTCGTACAAAGCATCAGTTGAAAAATGTCAGAAATAAATTTAGCAGAAAGCGGAATGAAAAGTGGAATGAAAAGTATTTATGATTATGTTATTGGTTAAGAAAGATTGTCGTATTGACACCGACTCCCGCTCTGTGTTGTTAGGATGCAAATCTACTATTCTTTTTTTCTGTTAATCTCTATATATTTTTAAGGTTTAAGAAAATGCAACTCTGTAATGAATCAAAAGTAAATACACATTATGAAGAATAAAATAATAGAAACGACTGTAACAAAGTAGCGATTCTGCTTATCTGTTAAAATATTTTCCCGTCAATTCAGAATGCAAAAGGTGTATAATACACCTTTTGCACTTGGACTATCTAATCCAAACGCCTCAGCAAATTAAATTAAAGTGGATAGGGTGCGTTTAGTATTTAGGTAGTAAAAGTAAAGTTACTGACATAGAATAGAAGGAACGGAATGATACAAAAAATAACGGTGCTAAAGCAGAATAATTCCATTTGAAACAGAGATCCCGGGGTATGTTATTCCAAATGACACTCGAGTATAAGAGTTAATGAGATTGTCAGTTTGATAATAAAACAGTACTAGGAAAATATTAATCAATTCAGAGGGGTAAGTGAGTAGCAATGGTAGTGTATATTAGGGTGAGAGTGAAGGTACCTTCCACTTTCTGTATGTGTGATTTTGATTAGAGAAGGTGTAAAGCGGGAAATATTTTTTAAAAACTTGTTAAACCTAACGAATTGAACATATATTTTCCGAAGACGCACATCTAGGATAAGCCTAAATTTCTACTGAAACAGATTTTATATGCATTCATTGTTTACAAATGTATAATAGTTATCGAAATAGTGAGAAACTTCGCATTTTTAATCTAACATCAAGAGAAACAAACATTTCAGCATGTCAACTAAAAGATGAAAATTTTAAAAGATATTTTTTAACAGACAAAGCATCCTTTAATTCTAATAGGGCAGAAAGATGTACCTATAAGCTTCATCGGTTTAATGAACGAAATTACTTACTTAATTACTACAATTAATACGTATAATATTAATTACATTTTAATTATTTTTAAACCCGATTTGTCATTCAACTTTCTGACCGGAAGAATTGTTATTAGTGATTTGAACTTGTGATTGCATTATCGACTATGTACTCGCTTACCTTAGGTATAATGCACCTAACTCGATGTGACATTCTGAGTGATTGTGCCATTTCTTTTTCGTTCAGACATAATCTTGGCATTGACTCTTTGAGAACTGGCATTTGAACCTTTGATTCACTGTTCTCTGATCACTGATTAAATTGCAGCGTTGTTCTTGGGTTCCCTAGGAACTTTATTCCAAACCAATGCCCACACCCCACGTGATTATAACGATAAAAGTGTGTAGCATTGATCCGTCTGTCACTGGAGAAGCCTAAGTGGATTAGAGAACGATTTGAGCCTGGTTCAAATGTCACGTATCAAAATAAAACCGAACATTGATCTGACTTTCTGTGTAACATATGCTGACTTGAATTCCTTCCTGAATTGAAATGGCTTTTTTTTGCATTAAACCATTCGTCGTCGTCGTCGTCGTCTTCTTCTTCTTCTTCTTCTTCTTCTTCTTCTTCTTTATTTTCGTCAACGTCTTCACTTTTTCTACCATTACATTCGTTGCCCTCGTTTCTATCTCTGCCCATTCCTCTTTCTATTGTCTTAAATGCGTGTCTCTCACTTCTCTCTCTGTCCGTCTGTCTGTCTGTCTCCTTCTCTCTCTCTCTCCCTCTCTCTCTCTCTCTATCTCTCTCTCTCTCTCTCCCTCTCTCTCTCTCTCTCTATATATATATATATATATATGATAATAACTATTTGTAATTGTTTATTATCTATGTACGTATACGTTTCGTCCTTTTTAATAATCGGGACTCATCAGCATAGAGATATTATTATTCACTACCGGTCATGCGATTCGAAACAAAACGACGGGCTTCGGTTAAAAGAAACAAATAAATTGCTCAACCACAGGATTGTGAGAGCTAAAATACCAATTATTTATTTTTAAAAACTATACGTTATATTTTTTCGAAGACGTACAAGAACCATTTACCTTTCACTTTTTAAGAAAAGGCCGTAAAAACCCATTCAACTCGAAAATAAAAGCAAATCAAAGAATGGTACTTTTTCAAAATAGACACTTGAGCGAATTAACCGTAAGATATTACCGCTGATCGTGAACTCAAATTATTTATTTGTTTTTATTTTCGTAAGTCGCTGATGAGCTAACTTGGTTGTAACGTGTTTTTTTTTTTAAACACTAAAAGGTCAATCGATGTCAATCGAAATCATGGTACGTCTCTGAAACATGTAACGTATAGTTTTTAATAAATAATTTGTATATACAAGATGCCAACTTGTCTGAATATGTTTATTTCTGTCACGGCATCACAGCAAAACAGTTAATCTAAGAGCCAACCTGTGGACAGATTTGTGTATTAGCATCATAGACCTGAAGTTCTTATTGTTGTTAGACGTTCTCGTTTTTTCATAGTTATTATACTCACTTCCGTTTATATCCCTGCCCTTTCTCTTCATCTATATTGATTTTGTATTTCTCTCTATTGCCCTCTCTCTCCCTCTCTTTATATATATATATATATATATATATATATATATATATATATATATATATATATATATATATATATATATATATATATGTATATATACATGGCAATGTAGCGTTTCATTCAGTACATAAACTCTGGAGCTGACGAACCAAGATCCCGTTGAAGACTAGACTCCGTCTCTATAACGCGTACTGCGTGTCCATCATGCTCTACAATAGCAACAGCTGGGCAATAACAAAAGCCATGGTTGACAAGCTGTATGCGTGCCACCGCAGACACCTCCGTTCCATCACAGGTCACTGCTGGCCGGAAAATCTTATCAGCAATAAGGAACTATACGAGTTGTGCAACGAAAAATCCCTCTCCACAAAGGTCGCTGAACAAAGATGATCTATGTTAGGCCATGTCCTACGAATGGATCCTGACACTCCCGCACAGAGGGCACTAGACTTTGCCGTTACTGGCTCGCAAGCCTACCAACCGCGACTAGGACGGCACTGCACAAATCTGCTGGGCACACTACGTGCTGACCTCAAGCAGGCGGGACTAGGACGACTACGTACATCAAAACAACTTCATTGCCTAGGACAACTTGCGCATGACAAGGCCAGATGGCCTGGGACCAGCATGGAAGACTGATTGCAGCTATGGGATGTCATTTGACTACCGTAGCCGCAGAACACAGTGTTAATAATAAATAAAAAATATGTATGTATGTATATATATATATATATATATATATATATATATATATATATATATATATATATATATACCTTTTTGGGTAAAACCAATTCAAGCTATCGGCATTCTGACAATGTTAACATTGGGACTCTACTTACATTCAGCCAGTGTCACATGATAGCGTAGGGGCTGGAGCGCCGACTATCAGCTCGACGGCTGAGTTTAAATCCCGGCTTGAAGCACTAACTTGTCTAACCGCACTGACGAGCAGTGATACAGCGAAACAGTCTGTATGTGGATAGCTATTTAAACTTCCTGTTCTCAGGTAGAGTTTATCGTAAGAGAATCGTCATTTGTCACGAGCTTAAAAGGCAGAGCTCATTAGATAAAACCAATTCCAGCTATCGGCATTTTGACAATGTTTATATTGAGATTATACTTACATTCAGCCAGTGTCGACTGATAATTTGAATCCCGGCTTGAGGCAGCACTAGCTGGTCTAGCCGCACTGAAGAGTAGTGATACAGCGAAATAGTATGTATGTGAATAACTATATATATATAGACGATTTCATTTTTCTATCTATCTACCTATCTATCTTTCTATTTATCAATCTATCTATCTTTATTCTACCCTTTTTTATTATATCTCTCTCTTTTTACTTTATTTTATTTTATTTTATATTTTATATTTTATATTTTATATTTTATGTTTTATGTTTTATATTTTATATTTTATATTTTAGTTATAACTTTTTGATTCTTAACGGTCCCAAACCACGTGATTTCCTAAATTTTGAAATTTTAAATTTCTTTTCTTCTTCTTTTCTCTCCATATCATTATTTCCAAATATGATCTAAGATTAAGATCGGATTCTAAATCTACCTGATGAGATCTCAGTTTATAATAACTGTTGATCGATAACATCGACATGCCAGTGTCGCAGATTTTGTACATGTCTGTGTAAATTAAAAATAATCATATATATATATATATATATATATATATATATATATAAATTAAAGTTGTATGTAGGTGCGTAGGTGTGATTAACAATTTCTTCGTTTATCACAGATTCCAAGAAGTTGTAAATCACCTCAGCAAAAGCAATTAGATTTACTTCCAAAATAGACTCGCCATCCGTGCGCAGTGCGTAAATGGACGTTCTTTTCTAAACCCTGTCCAGACATGACTCGAGATTGTGTAAGTAATAGCGTTAGATTGGGGTTAAAGTTCGTCTGTAAAAACATGTAAAATAAACGCCACTCTCGCACGCATCGTTGCATGGTGAACAGCTATCTGTGCGAGTTGATGTTCAGGGTAAAATATAAGGGACTCGATTGGTATAGATGTTTATTTACTCCTCGCGGAGTTAGGCACAAGGCCAGTTTTATCTTACTCCCACAAGTAAGATGTGACCCAAGATCGGGTCGAGCAAGTGGGGTTAAAAGCCAGCGCTCGAGATGTGAGCACTCTGGCCATTTAAAAATTGCCTGGGCAGCCCCGTCGGCATTCCCCGGTAGGGGCGCCTCAGACAGTAAGCAATAAACTTACTCCTCCCCAAAGAGGGGAGGCGAAGCCTGGGAGGGTGGACCTCCTAGAACTGCACAGGACAGGCGTGCAGTATCCATCGGAACAGATACTACACTTTGATATTAGCCAAAAGGCCGAGATATGTGCTCAATTCCTATTAATAGATGACATCATCTTCGGATTAATTAAAAACGTTTAGTTTTTATTACAACACATATATTGTCTGTTTTTGTTGGTGGCAAGTGTATTTTTATGTATTTCTGGCGGGGCTATTATACGCAGAATCTTAAGTTTGTTTATTGCGCAATCTCTTACTTTCACTGGGTGTTTGATGCCGGCTTCGTTCAGAGAAGAAAACCCTTCAATAAAAGTCTAAGTAAACATAGAGAAGCCAATAGTGTTCCGGCAGTTGGTTTGTTTGCAATGGGCCTGTCTTTCGGCGGAGAGTAAATATCCAATACAGAAGTGTAGGACAAACGTGTACGGATTCTTGGAGTTCATCCTGTAACGAATCAACTGCGGCGCTGCGTCTTGTCGTACATAGGTTATATATTATTTGGTGTTCATGTCGTATGCTGTTGATCAGTGGATAGTTATGTATCTCTGTTTTCTATCTCTCTTTTTTATTGCAGGCGTCTACTTCTTCTTAATGACAGCTCCCTTCAATACTCAGGTATGCACATTTCTTTCATAAAACACGTAGGCTTAATCTTCATAATAGCTGATGATAAAAAAGGAAATAATATATATAATGCAACCTTTATTTTTATACGCAAGAAAAATAAGGTTATAGTTTAATAACTGATAATAAAAATAAAGAAAATAATTACTTTAACTATTAATAGACATGAAACAGTATTCTCGTGTACTTAATATGTTTTCCTGTAAATAATGCACGGGAACAGATATGCTTTATTTACAAATTCAAGTGAAAGCGATATATATATATATATATATATATATATATATATATATATATAGACAGAGACAGAGACAGAGAGAGATAGAGAGAGATAGTGGGGATTATTTTAAAAAAATTAAACTGATCTCGCATATATTTGCTTGTTAAACTTTCCTCGCGTATTTGTTCTTTTAGTAAGACTTAACTGGCGTATTTGTCGTTTTATGTTTTGGTAAGTTTTACGTCGATTTGTTGGTTCAGTTTTTACACTAAGATTTACTTAGCGTGTGAAAACAGTAGTGGATCTATTGTTATTTATAAAATTAAATTACTACTATTTCCCGGACAACGCCGATTAATCCTACTAGTACATAATATTTTCAAACCATCTTGATAAGAAAAAAGAGCAGCTGCCCCCAAAACCGACAACTTTCCATTGTGGTTCAGCTACGTGTCAACAGCTACTTCCTCTCTGCGATAAAATATCCTGACACGTAGCCGGTATTCTAAACTTTTGAATTCTTATGGCAAATTCCACTTTTTTACTTCAACTAATCATAATGAGAATTTTCGTTTTAACCTTTTTTTTATACCTGACTTTAATTTTGCCCTGGAGAATATTTCCCTGACTTATTTTTATCCGACGAAAGAACCTTTGAATCTATAACAACAACAAAATAATAGTATACGATGCACTACGTGCAGCTCTTTAAAAGGTAATGTCACTTCAATACATAGTATATGTTAAAAGTAATGTTACAACTATATTCGCAGAAAAAGCGTAGATTAGCGCATTAAATATGGTTGTCAGATATTTTCCAAAGATTAGACTTTTTAATAACCGGTGCTGAATTTGAATCCGTGACGTCCTAATTAAAGATTTATCACTTTTGATTAGAAAATAGTGAGTCTTTAACATCCAGATCTCAGGGCGCTCATTGATTTGCACACTTGTGCCGGACGTAATGAGCAGAACCTACATCTAGTGGTTGAAATAGTCTTGACCAACCTTATCGACGCCATAACAATGTTTTGTCTCTGCCTTACGGACAGCGCTTACCTATGAGAAAAACAAATGCACCCCAGAACAACAGTATCTATGCGGTTCAGCCATAAATGATCGGCGTGCTCTTTCATCCATAAAAAAATGAGCCTAATAAAAAATTGGGAGATGCGGGTTAGCACTCGACAGAGTTAGATAGAGATCTGTATGGAAAACGGCTTGTTGAAAAAAAAGTATAGCACATAAAAAAGTTCCAATAGGTATTGAAAATGATGCTGTCGGAGAAAAGTATACCTCATAACTAAATTAAAATGACAAGCACAGTGTTACCAGGATCGGTAATATAAACGGTGTTGTTGGAGAAAAGTATACCACATATCTAATTTCCAGTGACAGGCACTTTGTTCCCTGGATCGGTATTAAAATGGTGTTTTCAGAGAAAAGTATTCAATACAACAAATTTCTGCTCTCGAGTTCATTATTAAAATGGTATTGTTGGAGAAAAGTATCTTACGTAATAAAGATCTAGTGACAGACATGGTAGAGACGAGCCCTTTTATAGTTGCGAAAAGGTCAGTCAATACTATTTTTGTTACTCTATTCAGATTCTGGTTCATCGCTTCGGCCACAGCATTGCTTACAAATATAATTTGTTCTTTATCGTCTTGTTTAAATACAAGACGATAAAGAACAACACGAAGTTGAAGGAAAGAGCAGAAGGCGAAGACTTTGAATCTAAAATGAAATATATAAAAAAACACAAGTTAAGCGAGAGGATGAGATATCACGGGTTGAGTGGATAACGGTAACACAGAACAAAATATGAAAACAATAGAAAAAAGAAAAAAAACTATGAAAGATGTTAATTGAACAAAAAATATTAAGCCATGCAAAATCCGCTACCTAATATGAACAGAAGATTTTCAGTGAATCAAATTCTAACATTTTACAAGTTAAGTACGTGTATATGTTTATATATTTGTATGTTTAGGAGAAACTTCTGAACAAATTAAACGATCATTATTAATTTTGAGCACAGTAGCGAGACGTAAGGAGAATATTTAGTGGAATTCATTTTTATGTAAAGGGTGTCAAAAGTGGCTCCGAGACCATCGTGTAAATGATATACCTTCGATTCTTGTGAAAGTCAACCACTAAGTGTAACACATACATTAATTAATATTCTTCTAATTCAAATTTCTTCCGAACATTTTTATGTGTATTTAGGGTCAATAATATTGGCATAACTTTCCATTTGGAAATTGAAATATTTCAGATTTACATTGAGTTTGATCCATAGTCATTAGACACCAATTAAGCAAAATTCCTTTAATTTGTTCTAAAGAAAACTTAAATTTGAGGCATTTTCCAGAATCAAAATCATGTAATTGATTTTCATTTGTGGGTGACAATGGCAACGTGTTTGTAACATTGGTGTTCCAGGTTCGAATACAGTATCTTCCACAGAAAACCTTTCACATAGTATGTTGGTAACCTAAACGCGGTCCCTCATATACGTACACAATGGTATCCTGGAAATAATTCCAACTCGACAGATATCGGGAATCGAATGCTTACAATAGAATCATCTGATTCATACGAAATTAATTAATAGATTGTTATTAAAATTGGTATAAGTATTCTATAAATAAGGCTTAGAGCATTGTATCTCTATCTTAATCTTCGTGAGGCGGCACGAAAGTTGTGCAAAACTATTCTGGTCGCGGAAATAATTTTACCCGTCTTGGGATGGGTATTCTTCGAGTAATATATAGAACGATTTTAATTTTCCTCTAAATACACTCTGGTATTAAATATAATAAGCAATCTATACTGACTCCTATCAATGTCTAGAAGATTCTACCATGACGGCATATTAATGATATTCAATGAAACATTTAAGAAGTACTGACGGAAGTTGGTTACCGCTTTTATCTCATTTTCGAAAAAAAAAACTACTAAAGAAATCTTTGATCGACTTCCGTTTTTTGTTTTGTATTTATGAAGATTACGCGTCGATTATCAAGATTCGCTATTCAGGAAATGACTATGTGGTAATGGCCGCAGAAATAAGACAATGGACCATTTATTCTGCGATGTTTCGATAAATGGTAAAATGATAGAGTCGGGAAAATGACTGTTATTAAAATGTCAGAAAACACAAAGCTAAAAAATAAAGTCTAGTAAATGGACTCGCAGAGCAAACATGGCATAAAAAGAAAAGAAAGTATATCTCTCTTACTCTCTATGTGTCGGTTTATCTCGTGTAATCTGCATCTCTCTTTCTCTCTGTCTGTATTTGATAATTTATTTGAAGGTTACTGCTAATTAGAAATATAAAAATAGAAGGTTGTTGAACATAACTCAATGCCAAAACTAAGGAATATTGGAACATGTATTCTCTCTAAGAAAAATATACAGGAAAAACAGGTAGATTTATATTCATGTTGATGATGCTGTATGGAAGAATTTGGTCTCCTCGCACCCTTCTCTACCTAAGTGAAAGCAGATTAAGTATTTGAGGCCTTTCGTTCCAAGTAAGCCTGGGAAATACCGTCACACACCTGATTTTAATTTCTATAGGTAACCTAAAAAGGCCACACATAGAATTGCTAATAAAACTCACAAAACTTTTCTTCAATTTAACTGTAGCTTGTAAAAATAAGACTCAATCAAAGCCTGAATGATATCATTCAATCAATCAATCGAATTGGTAAAACATTACAAAGTGCAGCAAGCCATGTAAAAAGAGAGAATATATTTCATCTATATGCCGTCTGAATGTTTGTCCGAGGTAACTTTTAACCTGAGTATAGTAGGCATGAACTCGACATAACATGACTGGCATTTCCAGGGAGTAGAAACACGGACAGAGAATGCTGCTTTTCTTTTGTGGTGACGAAATGAAGAGTTCGAACGCAAAACGCGATAAATTCAATTCGTTTAAATTGATACCTTAAACAAAAAAACCCGAATATATTAAATCTAGACTTCGAATGAAAGCTGATTTTAATTGAAATCGAAATGAAATTACTTCGGTATCATATTATGTAACACATAGTTTTGGGGTGCGGTCGAGTGTGTAAATGCACCACTTTTTGTAGGGACAGTTTCGTGATTTTGAAAATGGCGTTTATCGCGTTTTGCATTCGAACTCTTTAAATAGACGATGCCACATCTCCTGCAGGTGAACGCGATGAGGTGTATAGATAGATTTACATTGCTGCCAAAAGTTGGTTTCTTTGCACCCTTCGCCGCCCAAGTGAGAGAAGATTAAGTCTTTGAAGTCGATCTAAATTCAGCTGACAAGCAAATTGTTCCCGGGATCTGTATTAAAAATAGTGTTGGAGAAAAGTATACCACATAACTAAATTCCAATGACAAGCACATTGTTACCAGTATCGGTAATATAAACGGTGTTGTTGGAGAAATGTGTACCCCATAACGAAGTTCAAATAATAAGCACATTTTTCCCGGGATCGGTATTTAAAATGATTCTGTCGGAGAAAAGTATACCACATAACTAAGTTCAGCTGACAAGCAAATTGTTCCCGTGATCGGTATTAAACATAGTGTTGTTGGAGAAAAGTATACCACATAACTAAATTAAAATGACAAACATAGTGTTACCAGGATCGGTATTAAAAATAGTGTTCTTGGAGAAAAGTATACCACATAACTAAATTAAAATGACAAACATAGTGTTACCAGGATCGGTAATATAAACGGTGTTGTTGGAGAAAAGTATACCACATATCTAAGTTCCAGTGACAAGCGATTTTCTGACATTTTAATAACAATTCACCCCTCAATTTATTTACTAACGCACAATAGATCATCGCTTCTACTTCAGTAGGTTGCTAGTAAACGTCAAGAATAACGTTAGCATCATAAGTTTCAATTGTCCATCAAAGTTTAAAGATGATTGTCTAACAGTATTTGTTTTACTGCCGTGGTAAGTAATCCTGGGTACGACGTGCACACGTATCAATATCTCATCTCTTCTCACTGCCCTGACTTGCACTGTTATCGCCCGGCTCAGTTCAGAAATAATCTGGTAATTGTTTTTAGAGACAACCCGACATATAAAATTCTCAAGATTTCAGGTCTGATAAATGTGAATCTCATTAAGGATACTTCATTCTATTGATAATGGTGTCCCTGCATGTCATCGAACGTTGATAAACAAATACTGTTGTTCATTACTGTCTGATACTTGGTTGGCAAGACAAGGCTAGAGTGATTTTTAATTGTAACAAATATGGTTGTATTGCAGTAAAGAGTATTGATTTTATTAACGATTCCATACAGGTCGTTTTTTAATCACCCTGTATCTCCTCTCTCTCTCTCTCTCTCTCTCTCTCGCTATCTCTCCCTCTCTCTCTCTCTCACTCTCTCTGACAGTTCAATGAGCTTTCTTCCTTTGTATAGGCTGCATATAGGTCCTCATTGATTCACGGAAAACACGAAGATGTATTGCGATGGTTAAACACTATGAATCTATCGGTGTGTATTTCAATATATATTCTATAGAAATAACTTACTTAAAATGTTTTCTTCCTATGAAACAGTACCTTCCTTCCAGTGTAAATGTATATACACTATTATTAACAATTCACCCCTCAATTTATTTACTAACGCATATTTATTTACATCGCTTCTACTTCAGTAGGTTGCTAGGAAACATCGGTTAATACAAGATTCGATAACTATCTGATATTTCGTTATGTTCGATCTGATTCTTGAGATCTATTTGAAAATATTGTATGTTTTGCTTGAATAAATAAGAAATAGTATAAACCGGACAATTTTATCTTGAAAATGAAATTACTAATATCTTCGTCTAAAAGTCTTGTTTATTGTATCTGCTGAAGGGGGAACTATTTCGAATAAAGTGTTATCATTTTTTTTTATATTACTAACATTACTTACAACCCCTCTCATCTAATACTAGCGTTGCACCGTTAAAATTAAATACTAAAATATGTAAAATATAAGCATTACAAAAGCGTGACCCATGGAACTTCCACACTTGTATCCTTGATCTCTTGTATATTGCTGCCGTGCTTGAAAATATTTCTATTGATAAGCATTTAGTCGTGGTAGTGTCACAGATCGGCGTGAATCTCTCACACTACTACGCTCTATTCTCCATCACACCATGTAGGTATTTAGAGGAACATGTAGGTATTTAGAGGAACATGTAGATAGTTAGAGGAACATGTAGGTATTTAGAGGAACATGTAGGTATTTAGAGGAACATGTAGATAGTTAGAGGAACATGTAGGTATTTAGAGGAACATGTAGGTATTTAGAGGAACATGTAGGTATTTAGAGGAACATGTAGGTAGTTAGAGGAACATGTAGGTATTTAGAGGAACATGTAGGTATTTAGAGGAACATGTAGATAGTTAGAGGAACATGTAGGTATTTAGAGGAACATGTAGGTATTTAGAGGAACATGTAGATATTTAGAGGAACATGTAGGTATTTAGAGGAACATTGTAAGTCCCTGCTAGTTATTTGTCGTAAGTTCTGTTCCGTATTTCTGTTTTTGCATCCAGAATAGAATATCGCTGACTATTTTATATTTAAACCTACAAGTAATGTTTTTTCTATCCTTGATTAATTCTGAGATCAGAGGAAGCTTCTCTAGAACTGCCTTCTCTCTCTCTCTCTCTCTCTCTCTCTCTCTTTCTCTCTCTCTTTCTCGTGGGGTGCTACCTCCCCTCAGGAGACGTTGAAAGAATGTCTTAACATTCTGGTGTGTACACCGCCAATTTTCTTCTCCACTCTTATGATAATATTTAAGTGCGACTTATATATACAAATACGCATGAGAAAATGGCTTTCTCATTACATCCCGGACAACGTATAGTGTTCTTGCTAGTTTAGAATACAAATCAGTAGAAAATCTCTTTGTAAAAGAAAGAATCCATTTAGGTGTTTATGATTATGTCGTATATAATATTGCTTATTAAGACATGCAAAACAAGTGTTCATAGTTATAAATATGTGAGATGTTCGACTTGGCACTCTTGATGAAATCCTTGTAATAGTTGAGCGAAAATGTTTATTTTAGTTTAGTTTAGATTTCTCCTATTCTATTTTAGTCGGATTTATTTTATCGAAACATACAGATACACACGTATATATATATATATATATATATATATATATATATATATATATTTCTCCTTCTTTAATTTACATACATATATATATATATATATATATATATATATATATATATATATATATATATGTGTGTGTGTGTGTGTGTATGTGTGTTAGAATACCCACTATACACCATCCTCGAGTGTCCTCGGTGTTTTTTTACAAACGTTTGTCATGGCAACCTGACATGCAGATATCTCACCCTACAAGTTAACTCTAACCAAATGTTAAAAAACACATAGTATTCGAAGCCCAAACAAGATCTCCTCGACACGGCTATGCCCTAGTTCCTCGAAGGAATGGTGCGAGTTCGCAAAGTGGTGCTATCTGAGGTGATAGCGCTTAACTGGATATATATCAGACTAGATGAATTATTGTCCTGGAATCCGGTAATGCAATTTAACTACAAAAATATATTACAACATACTTAACTAGTAAAGTAGAAGGGGAAAATAATGTTCTTCACTTCTTTACTAACTTAAAGTTTGAAAAGTTAAAATAAGACTTTAATGAATATGCTAATATCTATGCACTTCATATGAAGATCAAGTGTAAGCCCCAGTAAAGGGCCCCTTGGATTCGAAGTACTTCACCGAAAGTAACATGAAACAAATATATATATATATATATATATATATATATATATATATATATATATATATAGCATTGAAGAGACAATATTTATTATTTATAATGAATTTAAGAAATTAAAAAGATGAAAGGGCAGCTGACCGGTTTCGTACCTCGCTCAACAGAGCCAAATATCGAGGTAATGTATAAAAAATATAAAAAGATGCTATGAGAATTATAGCATCTTTTTATATTTTTTATACATTACCTCGATATTTGGTTCTGTTGAGCGAGGTACGAAACCGGTCAGCTGCCCTTTCATCTTTTTAATTTCTTAAATTCATTATGAATAATAAATATTGTCTCTTCAATGCTATTTTAAAGTTTTGTACGACAAAGAAAAAAAAAAAAATATATATATATATATATATATATATATGCTGATTAGTTTGTTATTGTTTTTTTCTGGCGATTGTCGAGTTGTTGTGTTTTTAGAATATGCAGAGGACCATATTTTTTTTTCCCTTAATCGGACGTATCATCAATTTTGCACATATAGAGTTTTTTGATTAATTTATGAATTAGCTAAAAACATATATATATATACAAAAATGAAGTCATAAATCCATTAATAAAATGTCTCCCTCACATTCTCCCTCTCTCTCTCTCTCATATATATATATATATATATATATATATATATATATATATATATATATATATATATATATATATATATATATATATATATATATGTAATGATAATAATAATCCAGGTAAAACATCCACAGGGTAGGTAATCCAAAGAATGTTAACCGGGTTTATAAAAAGTGCTCAATATTAAATAGAGCTTTTATATATGATTATTTTTGTTTACACAGACATGTAAAAATCTGCGACACTGGCATGTCGATGTTATCGATCAACAGTTATTATAAAGAATCAAAATGTTAAAATCAAAATCAAAGTATAAAATAAAATATTAAATAAAATAAAATAAAGTGAAAAGAGAGAGATATAATAAAAACAACAATTACGTATACATGTGTGAATTAATTGTGCTACATTTACTGTGTGTAACCGTTTCGGATGATTGTGAACGACATAGATTTGTTATAGTTGGGAACTCAGATTTGTGATTGTCTATAGACAAAATCACTCGGACTCTGATGTTTGTTTATAAGAAGATTTATTAATGTAAATAACTAATACTATTCAGACACCCATTCTGAGAAATATACAATGACTTTTACATGTGGTATTCAGAGAGAAAGAGAGAGAAAGTGCAGAAGGCAGACAGATAGTTAGTGTCGCGTTTCACCTGGCTACTTTCAGAACGCCGCCTTTTACACATCCGCCTTGCTTGCAGTGTCGTTAGATAGACACTGGATTCTCTGTCTTCTGGAAGTAACGAGATGTAGTCCACTTCTGTTAGCTGTTACATTTTTCATGAACTCAGGACCAAGCGATTAGATTGCACATGTTCTTTCGTGCCGATCCGCTATTTCGTCAGTGATATTAATATTGTTAACGAAACTATAATATTAATATTGCTACCGCTATAAATGATGGAATAATTAACAAAAAACAAAATGTACTTGATAAATTAACATATTCAATATTTAATTATGATTCATCCAACAACAATGGCTTTGAATATTTTAATAATTCATGAGGTATAATGTAATTGAACCTACTTTTAAATTAGAGATTCATATTAGAAATTTGATAATTACATAATTCCTGTACATTTTTTAATATTTAGATGCGGGTGTGTAAACATCAAATTAAAATCCCACGTAAAGTTATTTAAGCAAATACACATACTTTTCCATTAGTGGTCAGGTTAATTAGATGTTAGGCTAACGTGTGTCGGTAGTTACGTCATGAAAGTGAAGTACGTGGTAGATAAACGAGAGAGTTATGACACTTTGAAGTCAAGAGTCGCAATAATCAAACGCGGTTTCGATACGCCCATCATTCAACGGGGCTTGGTCAGGAGGACATAATTAACCTTGTGATACTTGCTGTAAATTAGTGTAAAGAAGTAAATCAAATCCCAGAGCAAGTAATGGAAGTATTTGTTGTTTTTTATTGTTTTTATTATTACAGGGAGTAATAGATGAAAATAACAAAATGTATGGGGCTTCTGCTGTCTACTGCAGAGAGACGAGCAGCTGTTTCTGTCGAGGTAGAAAACTATGCATGATCCGTTGGGATTGAAGAAATCCCTAACGCTATGTTATCTCTTATATAAAGGGCAGTTGTCTGTATGTATGTATGTCTGTATGTGAAGCTTCTCCTCAAAAACTAAGCGGCGACATGTCAAAAAGTGTATATCTTCAGCACCGTACATATCCTGGGATCATAATATCTCAAAATCGCAAATAACGATTCACTCGCTGACAGTCAACCGGACCACTTTCCGACAAAAGGTAGCAGTTTTTTCGAATTTAACACGACTTTTTCAACGTTATTATGTACTAAATTCGAAATAATCTAATGTATTTATGTACTAATCCGATAAAAATGCAGAGTCATTGTAAACATCCCATAATCCCTTGCCGGATGTACCCGGTCTTGCCCTAAATTGTGTCCGGTTCTATCAGATCATCCAATAACTTCTGTCCGGATGCATCAATAACAACATAGGAATCCTACGTATAGAGTGTGTAGTGAAACAAGGGTTGCTCAATCACATCCGCACCTGTCCCATAATCCCTTGCCGGATGTACCCGGTCTTGCCCTAAATTGTGTCCGGTTATATCAGGTCATCATGACGTCAGAGAGTGGCAGTTTTCCTTTCTGTCATTTTTCCCTCTCACACTTTCTTTCTTAATTATTAATAGACGCTAATATTCCTCCCCCCTCCCTCCCTGTGGCCGTTCTGTTATCATGATAGGAATTACCTCCTCCTTTCAGGCCAAATTGGGGGGGGGGGGTTACGGTATTCGCCGGTGTGAGCATTACCTCCTCCTTTTTTGAGAAGTGTAGAGGTAGGGTAGTATCGGTTCTGTTGTCATGATGCACTGATCCCATGCATTACCTCCTCTTTTTTTGAGAAGGGTAGATGTAGAATAGTATCGGTTCCGTTGTCATGATGTGCTCATCCCATGAATTACCTCCTCCTTTTTTGAGAAGTGTTGAGGTAGGGTCGTATCGGTTCCGTTGTCATGATGTGCTCATCCCATGAATTACCTCCTCCTTTTTTGAGAAGTGTTGAGGAAGGGTCGTATCGGTTCCGTTGTCATGATGCCCTCATCCCATGCATTATCTCCTCCTTTTTTGAGAAGTGTTGAGGTAGGGTCGTATCGGTTCCGTTGTCATGATGCCATAATCCCATGCATTATCTCCTCCTTTTTTGAGAAGTATTGAGGTAGGGTCGTATCGGTTCCGTTGTCATGATGCCCTCATCCCATCCATTATCTACTCCTTTTTTGAGCAGTGTTGAAGTGTGAGCGCCTCAGGCAAAATCCGGGGAGGGGGAATGTCGGCATTCGTCGGTATGAGCGCCTCAGGCGAAATCTGGGGAGGGGGAATGTCGGCATTCGCCGGTATGAGCGCCTCAGGACTATTTGGCAGATCAGAAGGAGAAAGTATACCTAAGGGATTTCAGTAGTGTTCATGAAGCCTCCTCGATTTTCAAAGTACTCGGCGTTGTCCGGGAGAAAAGTGCTCAATATCCTAGATAGAGCTACTGTAGTGATAGGTTTGGAAAATATTTTAACGCCATCTTCGTTCCCCTTTGGACAATTTTGCAGCTGAAAAAAGAGGGAGGATACCTAACTGATTTCAGTAGTCCCCAGGACGCCTCTTTGTTTTTCAAAGTACTCGGCGTTGTCCGGGAAAAAAGTGCTCAATGTCCTAGATAGAGCTACTGAAGTGATAGGTTTGGATAATATTTTAACAGTATCTACGCTGAAAAGGATTGGGTAATCGATAAGAGTTATTTCAGTAGTGCTCAGGAGGCTTCTTTGATTTTGAAATAGTCGGCGTTGTCCGGGAGAAAAGTGCTCAATATCCTAGATAGAGCTACTGTAGTGATAGGTTTGGAAAATATTTTAACGCCATCTTCGTTCCCCTTTGGACTATTTCGCAGATCAGAAGGAGAGAGGATACCTAAGTGATTTCAGTAGTCCCCAGGAGGCCTCCTTGATTTTCAAAGTACTCGGCGTTGTCCGGGAGAAAAGTGCTCAATGTCCTAGATAGAGCTACTGTAGTGATAGGTTTTGGAAAATATTTTAACGCCATCTTCGTTCCCCTTTGGACTATTTCGCAGATCAGAATGGGGAGAGGATACCTAAGGGATTTCATGGGTGTTCATGAAGCCTCCTCGATTTTCAAAGTACTCGGCGTTGTCTGGGAGAAAAGTGCTCAATATCCTAGATAGAGCTACTGTAGTGATAGGTTTGGAAAATATTTTAACGCCATCTTCGTTCCCCTTTGGACAATTTTGCAGATGAAAACGGGGGGAGGATACCTAAGTGATTTCAGTAGTCCCCAGGAGGCCTCTTTGATTTTCAATGTACTCGGCGTTGCCCGGGAAAAAAAGTGCTCAATATCCTAGATAGAGCTACTGTAGTGATAGGTTTGGATAATATTTTAAGCCATATTTGTTCCCCTTTGGACTATTTCGCAGATCAGTAGGAGAGAGGATACCTAAGTGATTTCAGTAGTCCTCAGGAGGCTTCCTTTATTATTAAAGTACTCGGCGTTGTCCGGGAGAAAAGTGCTCAATGTCCTAGATAGAGCTACTGTAGTGATAGGTTTGGAAAATATTTTAAGGCCATCTTCGTTCCCCTTTGGACTATTTCGCAGATCAGAAGGTGAGAGGATACCTAAGGGATTTCAGGAGTGCTCATAAAGCCTCCTCGATTTTCAAAGTACTCGGCGTTGTCTGGGAGAAAAGTTCTCAATGTCCTACATAGAGCTACTGTAGTTATAGGTTAGGATAATATTTTAACAGCCTCTACGCTAGAAAAGGATGGGGTAATCGATAAGAGTTATTTCAGTAGTGCTCAGGAGGCCTCTTTGATTTTGAAATACTCGGCGTTGTCCGGGAGAAAAGTGCTCAATATCCTAGATAGAGCTACTGTACTGATAGATTTGGAAAATATTTTAACGCCATCTTCGTTCCCCTTTGGACTATTTCGCAGATCAGAAGGAGAGAGGATACTTAAGTGATTTCAGTAGTCCCCAGGAGGCCTCCTTGATTTTCAAAGTACTCGGCGTTGTCCGGGAGAAAAGTGCTCAATGTCCTAGATAGAGCTACTGTAGTGATAGGTTTTGGAAAATATTTTAACGCCATCTTCGTTCCCCTTTGGACTATTTCGCAGATCAGAATAGGGAGAGGATGCCTAAGGGATTTCATGGGTGTTCATGAAGCCTCCTCGATTTTCAAAGTACTCGGCGTTGTCCGGGAGAAAAGTGCTCAATGTCCTAGATAGAGCTACTGTAGTGATAGGTTTGGATAATATTTTAACAGCATCTACGCTGAAAAGGATGGGGTAATCGATAAGAGTTATTTCAGTAGTGCTAAGGAGGCCTCTTTGATTTTGAAATACTCGGCGTTGTCCGGGAGAAAAGTGCTCAATATCCTAGATAGAGCTACTGTACTGATAGGTTTGGAAAATGTTTTAACGCCATCTTCGTTCCCCTTTGGACTATTTCGCAGATCAGAAGGAGAGAGGATACCTAAGGGATTTTAGGAGTGCTCATGAAACCTCCTCGAGTTTCAAAGTACTCGGCGTTGTCCGGGAGAAAAGTTCTCAATATCCTAGATAGAGCTACTGTAGTGATAGGTTTGGAAAATATTTTAACGCCATCTTCGTTCCCCTTTGGATTATTTCGCAGATCAGAAGGAGAGAGGATACCGAAGTGATTTCAGTAGTCCCCAGGAGGCCTCCTTGATTATCAAAGTACTCGGCGTTGTTCGGGAGAAAAGTGCTCAATGTCCTAGATAGAGCTACTGTAGTGATAGGTTTGCAAAATATTTTAACGCCATCTTCGTTCCCCTTTGGACTATTTCGCAGATAAGAATGGGAGAGGATACCTAAGTGATTTCAGTAGTCCCCAGGAGGCCTCCTTGATTATCAAAGTACTCGGCGTTGTCCGGGAGAAAAGTGCTTAATGTCCTAGATAGAGCTACTGTAGTGATAGGTTTGGAAAATATTTTAACGCCATCTTCGTTCCCCTTTGGACTATTTCGCAGATCAGAAGGAGAGAGGATACCTAAGGGATTTCAGGAGTGCTCATGAAGCCTCTTCGATTCTCAAAGTACTCGGCGTTGTCTGGGAGAAAAGTGCTCAATATCCTAGATAGAGCTACTGTAGTGATAGGTTTAGAACATATTTTAACGCCATCTTCGTTCCCCTTTGGACTATTTCGCAGATGAAATAGTGGGAGGATACCTAAGTGATTTCAGTAGTCCCCAGGAGGCCTCTTTGATTTTCAAAGTACCCGGCGTTGTTCGGGAAAAAAGTGCTCAATGTCCTAGATAGAGCTACTGTAGTGATAGGTTTGGATAATATTTTAACAGCATCTACGCTGAAAAGGATGGGGTAATCGATAAGAGTTATTTCAGTAGTGCTCAGGGGGCCTCTTTGATTTTGAAATACTCGGCGTTGTCCGGGAGAAAAGTGCTCAATATCCTAGATAGAGCTACTGTAGTGATAGGTTTGGAAAATATTTTAACGCCATCTTCGTTCCCCTTTGGACTATTTCGCAGATCAGAAGGAGAGAGGAAACCTAAGTGATTTCAGTAGTGCTCATGAGGCCTCCTTGATTTTCAAAGTACTCGGCGTTGTCCGGGAGAAAAGTGCTCAATATCCTAGATAGAGCTACTGTAGTGATAGGTTTGGAAAATATTTTAACGCCATCTTCGTTCCACTTTGGACAATTTTGCAGATGAAAAGGAGGGAGGATACCTAAGTGATTTCAGTAGTCCCCAGGAGGCCTCTTTGATTTTCAATGTACTCGGCGTTGCCCGGGAAAAAAAGTGCTCAATATCCTAGATAGAGCTACTGTAGTTATAGGTTTGGATAATATTTTAAGCCATATTTGTTCCCCTTTGGACTATTTCGCAGATCAGTAGGAGAGAGGATACCTAAGTGATTTCAGTAGTCCTCAGGAGGCTTCCTTTATTATTAAAGTACTCGGCGTTGTCCGGGAGAAAAGTGCTCAATGTCCTAGATAGAGCTACTGTAGTGATAGGTTTGGAAAATATTTTAAGGCCATCTTCGTTCCCCTTTGGACTATTTCGCAGATCAGAAGGAGAGAGGATACCTAAGTGATTTCAGTAGTGCTCATGAGGCCTCCTTGATTTTCAAAGTACTCGGCGTTGTCCGGGAGAAAAGTGCTCAATATCCTAGATAGAGCTATGATGAAGACTATCATGAGAGGATTGAAAATGATGAAGACTATCATGAGAGGTTTGAAAATGATGAAGACTATCATGAGAGGATTGAAAATGATTAAGACTATCATGAGGGGATTGAAAATGATGAAGACTATAATGAGGGGATTGAAAATGATGTACACTATCATGAGGGGATTGAAAATGATGAAGACTATCATGAGGGGATTGAAAATGATGAAGACTATCATAAGGAGATTGAAAATGATGAAGAATGTCATGAGAGGATTGAAAATGATGAAGAATGTCATGAGAGGATGGAAAATGATGAAGAATAGACTGACAGGATTGGAAATGATGAAGAATACCATGAGGGGATTAAAAATGATGAATAATATCATGAGGGGATTGAAAATGATGAAGAATATCATGAGAGGATTGAAAATGATGAAGACTATCATGAGAGGATTAAAAATGATGAAGACTATCCTGAGAGGATCAAAAATTATGAAGACTATCATGAGAGGATTAAAAATGATGAAAACTATCATGAGAGGATTGAAAATGAGTAAGACTGACATGAGAGGATTGAAAATGATGAAGACTATCATGAGAGGACTGAAAATGATGAAGACTATCAGGAGGGAATTGAAAATGATGAAGACTATCATGAGGGGATTGAAAATGATGAAGAATGTCATGAGAGGATTGAAAATGATGAAGAATGTCATGAGAGCATTGAAAATTATGAAGAATAGACTGACAGGATTGGAAATGATGAAGAATACCATGAGAGGATTGAAAATGATGAATAATATCATGAGGGGATTGAAAATGAGAAGAATATTATGAGGGGATCGAAAATGATGAAATATACCATGAGAGGATTGAAAATGATCAAGAATATCATGAGGGGATTGAAAATGATGAAGAATATTATGAGGGGATTGAAAATAATGAAGAATATCATGAGAGGATTGAAAAAATGAAGAATATCATGAGAGGATTGAAAATTATTAAGAATATCATGAGCGGATTGAAAATGATCAAGAATATCATGAGGGGATTGAAAATGATGAAGAATATTATGAGGGGATTGAAAATAATGAAGAATATCATGAGAGGATTGAAAAAATGAAGAATATCATGAGAGGATTGAAAATTATTAAGAATATCATGAGCGGATTGAAAATGATGAGGAATATTACGAGAGGATTGAAAATGATGAAGAATATTATGAGGGGATTGAAAATGATTAATAGTATGAGGAGATTGAACATGATGAAGAATATTATGAGGGGATTGAAAATGATTAATAGTATGAGGAGATCGAAAATGATGAATACAACGAGGGGAGTTAAAATGATGAAGGATATCATGAGGGGATTCAAAATATATAGTATGAACACCGGGGCGGTTATAAGTACCTATATAGAAGGCGCAGACAGTGGTGGTACTTTTTATAGAAATAAGTCATACTATTGCCCTGTGAAACGTAGGATGAAATGGTGGTGAAGAAACAGCTTTCGCAAAAGGCAAAATTTAAAAGTAGCGATCAGGGTAGAGAAAAGTAGAAAGATAAAGAGACAGCTATAGACAGAGAAGGAGAGAAATAGAAGTTTTAATATAAAGATGTTACACACGCAATTTTTCTTCGATTATGTTTTTATGACCCCGAGCAACGCCGGGTAGCCCCGCTAGTCTCCTATATAAAGGCCAGTTTTCTGTATAAGTAATAATATTTTAATGCATCCGTTTGAATACAAGAAAAATACATTTAAAAAATGATATTTTCGTGCAAAGTGCTTGATTGAGATCAATCTCAGGTTTTCTCTTGTGAGCATTTCTACAGCACAATGTTTTCAAACAAACAGATGGGGAATTATTTGTAACTGAGTGCGAATTTTTTAAAATGTTGTTTGTTAGATCGGTATTATTCAATGGAAGGGATATTAAGCTTACGCACCGCCCTTTTTAAAACCTGGACAGCGTCCTTCTTAAAGCGACTAGGATGTCACCAGCAACCTAATAGCCGTGTCAAAGCAAAAGAAACCGAGGCAAAAAGTAAGAACGCGCAAACTTTCTGTATTTAATCTCAGTTTAACTTAAGATAGTGTTGATTTGTTTAGAAATGCTCATTTACGTTTATTTATCTTCCAATTAAAGGTTCTCGAACGAGCTTACAAACTCGGCCTCATTCTTATCAGAATTTAACAGCAAGAAATCGTCTCCCTACAACAACTACCCATAACTTCCCTTTTCTCTCTCGTTATACCTAATATCAACGAGAATTTCCTTGACTAGAGTTTCTTTCCAAGCACTGCCCCTCTTTTGAATATCTCACTACGATGCTGCTTCCCTGCATTCTACAACATAGTCGCTTTCAAGTCTAATTTCAACAAATAGTTGTCATAAATCACTATCATAAGTAATCAAAGTGTGCTCATTCCATTCACTACGTTCAATCGTCTCGTTATATTCTTAATCATTCTACTGATAATATACCCATCTCATAAACATCCGATATTACCTTTAAGCGTTGACAATTTGTGAGTCATTATTAAATAAAATAAAATCGTAATTTATTTCAACCTGTGAAATTAGGCCTTCCTGTCCTCATTTGGGCAAAATGAGTGAACACATAGTACCACTATCATGATATGTTCTGTTGTCTAATAAGATATATAGTGTTTGAGCAATACGTTCGATAATACATGCTTTTATCAATGGCTTCGCACGTATTTTGCTTTTCAATGATATCTATAAAGGTTGTCTTTCACTATCGCATACAATGTGCGTATTCATGGTGTCTATACTGAAGCCAGGGTAGTACAATCCATCTGCAGTTTACCTACAGAAGTATTACTTGATTCCACTCGGTAGGAGAAATTCAGTTCGACCAGAAACACAAACTGGTGTCACTTTGGAGCGCCCCTTCTCATCACAAGTTGAATAGTAAAGTCTATCTTACAATTGTATTCATAGTTGGAAGAGATGTATGGGTTCATACGTTTTCCAGGTGTTAAAGCATCCACAATCCCAAAGTGCAAACCTTACACCACGTATTTCAAATGGGTATATCATCTGTAAATGTAAAATAATTGAAGTGTTTTCTTGCTATTGGCCGCATAGTTTGTGTGTGACGCCCTTTGGCCAGACTATCCGATTCTCATTAAAAAATACAAGGAACACTTAGGGAAACAAATGGAAAATAAGCCAATATGATTTACCGCATATTAGAATCGAATCAAAAGCCAGTAAAACCCTATTAAGTCAGGGTTACACTCCAATGTGCAGTAGACCATTAGAATCATACGCCGTCGAGTTTAGATTGATTTTAAGCAAATATTGGTTTGTGGTGTAAAAAAAAAAAATATTTTAAATCAATGTCATAAATCTTTATATTTAATCCTGATCAATATTTTTACGTCATGAATTAAGGAAGAGGGGAGACTTTTAATTCTCTAATACAAATGTACTCGTACTCTACCCATGAACACCACCAAAACAATAATTGGTATTAGACAGCGTTACATTGCTTTACCCAAAATATAAGAGATCGCTTGAAAGATAGTTCAATCGAAAATAACTTTTTTTCTTATGGTTAGACTATCTCAATAGACGGCTAGAATATATTATATAGACGTAAGTCAATTAATATTTAACTGAAGGTTAAAATGAGACACATCGGTTAGTTAATCTCGTTTCTTCAATTGTTAGATATTAGGCGAGTAGACTCACTTGTATATAAAATAGTTAGTTGAAAATAACAGGAAATGAAAGGTCAACTGCCGTAAACTTGATGAAACTGAAGTGAGGGTCGCTAGACTGTGTGATAAAATGATACGGATATGATGTTATATGGGGCAAAGAGAAAGTATGGGTAAGAGAGAGAGAGATAGATAGAGAGAAAGATAGAGGTAGATAGATAGATAGATAGATAGATAGAGAGAGAGAGCGAGAGAAAGAGAGAGTGCAGTCCATTTAGGAACACACAGAGGGTGGACGTGTGAAATCATATAGGCTAACAAAATATCAGTATATAGTGAGTATCAGTCTCTCTCGTCCATAGGTGTGTGATTCAATGCGAACATCAGGTTGAATAAATCTCATCTGCCTTCCATCTGTTTGGTCTCGACATAATCCTTTCAAAGTATAGATGATGCGCTTTGATTTAAAGAGAGCAATCCGTCAGTCTGGAAGCATCAGCGAGAGAGCGCACAGCAAAAAGATGCAGCTACGAACGGATGAATATAGTTTGTGATTGTTTATGTTTCTATAACGATTACGCCCATTTCGTTTTCGGCATGTATGGCAAAAGGTTTGAAAAACGACTCTATGACAAATGCTGCGTGCGATTCTCGTAAGCTGTGAACCAATTGCATGTCGCTTTTCGGTAGTCTTTCATCTCAGATCGTGATTATATTTCTCGTATTTTTATGCGAGAAATAAAGCATTATTATACGTTATAGCGTTTTTCTTAGATTCAGATTTTTTTAAAAACTACTATACTGCTACATAGACTGGTTAACCCAATTGCACCATGAAACTGTTATGAAAATAAACAAACGTATTTTCGATCGAAACATATTTGTTACAAATACACATCAGTATATACCTGACATGCCCAGCATGTTTCACTTATCGATATCCAACAGTCTTCGTTTGAATAACTTTCAATTATATGCGAGACAATTTGTTGTTAGGTATATGATCGGAGGGGAAGTGATCCCAACAGTAAAAGAGAAACCAGTAAAAAGCTTGGGTAGATGGAACAGAGACACATTAAGCGACAGAAGCCAAGGAGAGGAAGACAGGAAAGAGTAAAGGTAATTGATAAGATCGAGTTACCTTGAAAATACAAATGTTCGTGTCTACAGTTTGGTCTGTATCCTCGGATAATGTGGCCATTGCAGATGTATGAAGTACCATTGACGTAAGAAGAATGGATCAAACAACGGTGTTGAGTGTACATAAGGAAGTGGTTGAAACTACCAAGAATGTTGAACAATTCAGCAATGTTTTGAAAAGAGGGACAACTGAAGTTACATATTGCATCAATTGTGGAGGAGTGCAAGGTGTTAAAAGTACGGACAGTCATGATGCTTCGTTTAAATGGTTATATCAAAGATAATATCAATACAACAAATCATGAGATCTTACCTAGACTGAAAAAGACTATTACAGAAAAAAAGTGTGCCTCAGACATTTTTCTACGTCGTATCCAAGTGTGCTTATCATTGAACGGCTACACAACAAAGACTGTTGGGCCTTCATTCATTAAGAACTAGTAGAGAGACCGGACGTTTCTCGGAATTGAATGAGGGCTACAACTATCTACTTTGTAAGATGAAATTCGATCGGGTGCGATTCTCGTACTGTATGAAGCAAAATAGATATTTTAGACAATCTAAGCTCGAGAGGAGAGTCCCGTGCGAGAACAATCGTTAACACGTATTCTCAGTAGTTCCGTTTCTATTTACATTGGTGACCGAAAAAATGCAAGGCCTGCAATCTGTCTGTCTGTCTGTCTGTCTGTCTGTCTGTCTCTCTCTCTCTCTCTCTCTCTCTCTCTCTCTCTCTCTCTCTATATATATATATATATATATATATATATATAGTCTCGGAAGTTTTCCAACCATTAAAACTATATAGTAAAAAACACACACACACTTTTGCCCCAAGTCGTTCGGTGGAAAATTACTTATCTTGTAAGTCAATTTATTTTTACAGTCACTATATTAGTTTGCTTCCAAGAATTTACACTAGTCTTTACATTATTTAAGGGATCATCAGTTGTTTACCATGAAAAACTGTTTCGGGAATTTAAAAACCAAACACTATTTTAATTCATGGCTTCACAGCAGAGTTGATCAGACCTCACTTCCCTTAAGAGACAAGAACAAAAACGTTCCGTATATTAGATATATGTTTTATTCCAGATTAATGTTTTGCTAACTTATTTTGTTATTAAAATGTGTCCTCATTACCTGTGGCGTTCGTCTGTGTCTAAGAAAATGTATCCGTTATATATAAATACTTGCTGTATGTTATACTGTTCGAACGAATCGCTACACTACTTATTAGGTGATTTATAGTGTTATGTATTTGTATTATTTTATTATATTTAGTTTCATATTAAAAATATTAATAATATTTTTAAATTAAAATATATATATACATGCATGTATTTTTTAAAATTTATTTATTTATTTATCTTTTAATTTATATATATATATATATATATATATATATATATATATATATATATATATGCGTGTGTGTGTGTGCGTGTGTATATACATATATATAACTATATGTGTTATATATATATATACTTTTATACATATTATCCATTATTTCTTAGATAGTTTTGGATTTGCTCTATCATTTCATATTGATTAGTTTGATATGACTTAAAACGTTGAGATGGCGAGTAATTGCCTTATTTAATTGTCTAAATCTTTTATTTTGATCGCCATCTTGTTTAATCATTTTTATTATTAAGGCAGAAATTGAGGGAATATAAAATCTAATAATTTTAAGGGAACACGAGCAATTCTCAGAAATTCGGAGATAATGCTTACATCAAAGATATACACAGGGCAGGTACAATTTTTATGTGGTATACGAACGATATGAAAAGGGATAGTAATTTCTTTTATCAAACATTTTATAGATAAATCTTTTACATTCAATTTTTATATCAAAATAAAGAAATGTAGCTTGTGTTCCCGTATGTTCACAGTTTAATTTTAACTCCTTAAAATATATTAAATGTTAAGTATTTTCAAACTCTTCGTTATCATTAATGCATACACTGTCGTCAATAAATCACCTGCAACCATGATAATTATACGCTCTAGATATATCCTTTTTTATTAATCATGGCATATATATATATATATATATATATATATATATATATATATATATATATATATATTCAATTGGATTGCCTGTAGTTTGGAGTAGTACTTTATTTCCTATTTGACAGTAACTTTCTTTTATATGGTGACTTATGAGCAATGTCAGACAAGTTTTGGAAACACTCGTCTTACCAGTTTTAGTTTTACACTAAAAGTCTTTAGATTTTGCAAAGTCTATGTATTTACCTTTTCCTCCAGCAAAAGCTAAATCTAGAGTATAATCTAATTTTTTAATAAGTTGTGTATGTGGTATTTTTGTATATAAAGTACTGAAATCATATGTTGAGATGGATTTTGCTTTTTTACGAGAATTTATACGATCTAATTTTTCTTTTACTAGATCTGAATTACTAACCACTCAAAATAGGTTTATATTACTATAGAATTTACTTTTTTATGGAAATTATTTATTTAATTCATAATTAATTTTTAAAAAAATCTTTAGATATAGCCTTACTTAAGGGTTTTGTGATGCTCATATTTAGGGGCACAAGAAATATAATATATATATATATATATATATATATATATATATATATATATATATATTTACTATAAATACTTTGATTTTAATATTAAAGTGTTTTATACCTACAGACGATCTCGTTTCGGGTTTACACTCTCATCAATGCAGGGGTGGTGGTTTCAGGCGGTCGTATGTGCTCGAACTTAGTTCGTAAATTCAGTCTTTTATTACGAGCCTAACCGACACGGTCGGGAGAAAACATCACTTACAGTAATTGAACTTAAGATACATTACCCCGGAGGGGGAGATAAGCGTCACTATGTAAATAGTATTCTCTGTGCGAGCAGAACTTTGCTTCATCGCAGGGTGACAACAATGTTGTAATTTCAAACAGGTCTTTGCGTCTTATACTATAAATCTAAAAAAGGCATTTACTTTAATTATGTTTACTTTAATATTAGAGTGTTATATACATACATACGACGTCGTTTCAGGCTTATCCCCTTATCAGTGCAGAAGTGGTAGTTTCAGGCGGTCGTATGAGCTCGAACGTAATTCGTAGATTAAGCCTTTAATTACGAGCCTATATATATATATTTTTTTTATATAGTTTTAATGGTTGAGAAACTTCCGAGACTATATATATATATATATATATATATATATATATATATATATATATATATATATATAACTCACATGTTAGTGTGTGTGATGTTAGTGTGTTTCCTATAAAATAAAGATGAGATAATCTATATAAAATGTAAATGTTTATTGTTAGGAACATTTTACAGGGGTAAACAATGTAAGAAGCCATGCATCTCTATATAATTCTTGGATAAATATAAGGACATTATTTCCTTAAATCTTCAAAAATATTACTTTTTATTAAATTTAACTCTCTTGTATATTATTTTCTACGGAAGACAATGGAAGTGGGTCCGCATCTCAAAGTGTATTTATATTTATGTCTGTTGATGAATATCTTGCGTATTTATTTTTGGTGACAACCATGTATGTTCAAATAAATATTCTATACATGTAAAACTTGTGATCTTCAATTTTGGCCAAGGTGGCGCTGTTACATCGATAGTTCTCTAAACATATTGTGTATATTTTAAGTAGAAAATTGGCGAATGTATTTACCAATTTAGTCCGAATGTAGGGTAAACACAATATGTGTTTTATTATGCATCGATTTATACTTTGAAGACTTGGGTCACTTACCGAAAGCATTTAAAATAAGGTAAGACGTTTAAAAATCAAATTCCCTGTATTAAGACAAGTAATAAAAAAAACTGTCAGCGCAGTAGTGTTCTTGAAACAATAGTAATTCTAAATGTTAACAATACGATTAAAAGAGTTATCGGAATGTAAAAAAATTGCATAAATGCAAAAAGACGGTTTACAACATATGCGCTTCATCATGCAATGATTTATGCCTGTGATACTTGGCTTATTAAGCTTACGCAATTAAGGGGCTGATACGTTTCAAAATTACATTTTCATGTTCAGTACCAATCATCAGTGTTGCTATGTGTGTGTGTGTGTGTACCACCGGTCGAACGATTCGAACCCTTGACCGAGTAACACCAATGGAACTTCTTTACCATTCAGCCACACAAAAACTCACACCTACACCCACATATATGTATGTATATTCGAGGTCTTAAACGTAACCGACCTTAAGCCAGAAAAACTATTACAACTCCGAATAGAATAGTGTTAATCTCCGCCGTCGCGTTCCACATTATCTCTTTTTCGCACCCTTTAAACAACAGCTCCGAGCTGTTAAGAGCCTGCTAGAATGCTGCTCACTCCCCGCTGATGTGCGGTTATTTTTGAATCAGTTGAACCACTCCTTAATTTGTGCTACACATTGCATTTCATCAAACACCTGCTGAATCTAACGCGACGACGGTGCTGAACACCATTCCAAAAGAAGACTTTCAGAGGTGTTTCCGGCAGTGGATGGATTGGTTGCCGAAGTGTTTGCAAGCACAACGGGCCAACTTTGAAGGGGATTAAGGTCCTAACCCCGCCACGTATTTGAAATATTTTTTCTGTCCTGAGGTCGGATACTTTTTAGACAGGCCGTGTATATTAATGTTGTATACACACACAACAAAGCTGTTCAAAATTGATACACAGAAATAGAAAAACGAAAACACGTATATAGTTTTACTGCATTTATTATACAAACGAGCGAATGTTACATAACAATTTCATAAAGAAGCAGGTTTAATGACAAACACATCAAATAAGAAAGCCCCAACACCTCAGGACTAGAATTACTTGGCAATTTAACTAAAAGAATAAAAAGAAATGATAAAAGTACAGGCATTTTAATTAGAATGCAATGACTAAAAGTACCTACATGTATACCATAAATGTATTATTGTTTTATATTGGTCTGATGTTGAAGATACTGATTACCTATATAGTTGGTTTTCTGATGCAACATCATACTAATACGTACTCACACTTTTCAATAGTAGTTGTAGTTTGACGCATTTCTGTCATAATTTTAACAAAACAAATTTGAGGGTTAATAATCGAAAATTATTATATGTACCTGCATTTTAATTGAAAAATATGACAAAAATGGCACATATTTTTATTTTAAGATATGTTGCTCTCACTTCAATATAATATGCCACTAATTCCAATGATGTGACACCACTGTGCACCTACCTTTGCACCGGCTGTATATAGATATAGATATACAGGTTTATATAATTTCGTTGTTATTTGTTTAGTTTTGCGTTTAAAGCTTATATGAAATACAGGATATTGTCAGAAACTAAGACATCAACCTGAAACAACTGGAGACTCGAAAAAATATGATTCAATCTACAATAAAAATAACTTATAAACAAACGAAGGTAAGAACAAGTAAACATTTCGTTCATACAATTTCACCAAACACAAATAGATTTAAAAACTATTGAATAGAAAACATTCAAAACATCAATTAGATCGACACAACAAACTTAGGCTAAAATAAGCATTAATTATAACACCAGATTATCAAACAAGAAAGTTTACACGTTAAAGACAAATCAACTTGACTCGACAATTACACATAACTATAATCAAATAAAAACTAAATGAATAACATAGTTAATGTATCTATTTAATTATTATTATTATCATTATTATTGTTATTATTATTATCATTATTATTGTTATTATTATTATAATTATTATTATTATTATTATTATTATTATTATTATCATTATTATTATTATTATTATTATTACTATTATGATTATCATTATTATTATTATTATTATTATGATTATCATTATTATTATTATTATTATTATTATCATTATTATTATCATTATCATTATCATTATTATTATTATAATTATTATTATTATTATTATCATTACTATTATTATTATTATTATTATTATTATTAAAATAAATATTATTATTATCGTCATTATTATTAATATTATTAGTATTATATTGTTTTTATTATAATTATTGTTTTATTATTATTATTATTATTACTTATTATTATTATTTATTATTATTATTATTATTATTTTAATTTTTATTATTATGTACTCACTAGGATTCCTCACTAATAATAATCGGTGGTGTTCCCTGGAGTCTGAGTGGGAAAATGTTTAAAGTACTCTTCATTTCATTCGATTATCATTGCAAATAACTTTGCGTTATCGCAAGAGCTGATTACCATTGATTTCTCGCTGGCAACTAACATTGACCTTCTCTGGGATTTGGGAAAAAATGTGCCTCCCCAAAGTCTCAGTATTTTCCGCACTCTTCCAATGGAGGTCTGGATAGTGCTCACATGCATTACCCGTTCTTTCAGGATACCCGGTAAGACCCAACAAGAATGACAAAGAACAGCACGTATATGGAAAAGCTTTGGTTTTCTTTATTTCCCATCGCCGGATGGTTTACGTCGTCTTCGCACAAACATAAAAAACTCTTTTGACATAATTTTGACTCATGGAAGTCTTTTTCTTGCTGAGATCACAGACTTGGTTTCCGTTAGAAACTCGTTCAAATATACATCCGATTGAAAAGCAATTTGCTTTGCATTGTCTATCCGACCGTGAACTGACGCAATTGTTCCACAAGCACTTTCAATATATGTTTGATGAAATACAAGTCAGGGGATTCCTTCACTGAACCAACTTGCTTATCAGTCGCATTTTTAGTCAGCGGACACGAAAGCCTAACAGCAAGACGGCTTGTGCACCATAGTCAATAAAGCTTCAACGGTGCCATAATCATCGGTAAACTCCTATTCTTCGTGTACTTCGATACTCCTATCACCAAGCGCTCCGGCTCTTTGCGTTTCTGGATCCGCTGCCTTTCAAGTCTCACTTTCACTGTTTAACCTTCTCTTTTTTAACAGTTATCAAGTCGTTTTCTTTCTTTCTCAACGTCGTGCCCATAATGGACTCGTCAGGTAACATGAATTGGAACAAATACATTGAAGACATTGCCAAGGCTGCCGCAATGAAGGTTATTTCCCTCTACCGTGCTAGTAAACTCCTCACACCTAACATTATTCTGTATCTCTACAAAGCAACCACCCGCTCCTGCATGGAGTATTGTTGCCACATCTGGGCTGGTGCATCATCTACTAGTCTCTCTCTCTCTCCTTTACAAGGTCCAAAAAGAATCGCCAACCTAATAGGTCCCTCAACCAAGCTCCAGTCCCTGTCCTATCGCCGCAATATAACATCATTGTGCTTGTTTTACAAATACTACAATGGATTATGCTCCGATGAATTGGCTACTCTGGTGCCCCCTCGACGTAAATTCACTATACCAACTCGACAATCAACTAAATCCCATCCATTCACTGTGGAGGTACCCGGATGCCGGAGAGCTTTCTACTCAAATAGCTTCTTTCCTCGTGCTGCTGGCCTCTGGAACTCCCTCCCTGCCCCTGTTTCCCCGACAGTAGTGACATGCAGAAATTTAAAACTAATGTAAACAGACATCTTGCTGCACATATTCTAATTTAGGTTGACACCCCCCTCTTCTCCATTTTCTTTTTTCTCAGATGCCCCTGACGTCTACAGTGGCGGCCTGCCTTGTTTGGGGTGAACTATGTTAAAAACAAGAAATATTTGCCACTCTTTCCTATCTAACACTCACCCTCATTTGTCTCGCCCTTTTGGCTAAGATCAAAGTGTAGTATCTGTTCCGATGGATACTGCACGCCTGTCAGTGCAGTTCTAGGAGGTCCACCCTCCCAGGCTTCGCCTCCCCTCTTTGGGGAGGAGTAAGTTTATTGCTTACTGTCTGAGGCGCCCCTACCGGGGAATGCCGACGGGGCTGCCCAGGCAATTTTTAAATGGCCAGAGTGCTCACCTCTCGAGCGCTGGCTTTTAACCCCACTTGCTCGACCCGATCTTGGGTCACATCTTACTTGTGGGAGTAAGATAAAACTGGCCTTGTGCCTAACTCCGCGAGGAGTAAATAAACACTCACCCTCATCGGTCTTTTCATCTTCGTTCACTCTTCAGGACTATTTTGTGTGTTATCAGCTGAAGCTGATGCCATATAAACATATTTTGGTGGTGGCGGGGGACAGTTTAACGATTGCTTGCAGTTTCAGTTTCCTCAGATTTTGTTGTTGTTATTATTATTATTATTATTATTATTATTATTATTATTATTATTATTATTATTATTATTATTATTATTATTATGCTAAAGCTACTAAAGTCAACGTTCGTTTCCCTGAAGCTTGTTTAACCACACAAAATATATATTATAATAGTCCTTAATTAATGCCATCAAAACTTGTTTCCTTAACAATTTTTACTATATATTTTAATCACATAAAATATATACTAAAATATTTCTTAATTTTGAAATGAGTAATTTTTTAAAAACACTTTCATGTAAAATGAAATGAGCATATGAGCTATCCGGATAGTAATATACAGAACGACAAAAAGTAAAAGAGATACATATATGGTATGAGCAGAAAGGGACTAATTTTAGATTTAGGTCATTTTTAGCTTTTTAAAATTTTATTTAACTGTCTTAGCCAACTCACTTTTTCCTGATTCAAACGATATGAGCCAAGCTCAATTAGTCATCTAACGGGTCACATCTTCTAGTATATATTAGTCTCCTGACATCATCACTAGAATAATACTACGGAGTTGTTGTTGTTGTTGTTGTTGTTGTAGATAAATCTAAATAGAGATAAACATTCTACAGCGACCAAATAGAAAATTAAATGACCAAAGAATAGGAAAACAATTATTTTAAAAACTATCGCGACATTATAAACAGCCATTAATAAAACAAAATAATTAGATGTGTTTGCATGTCTATTTATTTGGCACACCTAAATTTACTATTATTTTTCATTTAATATAAATACAAGATGTATAGAAATAAAAATTCAACAGCACGAATAAACATTACGTGAATTATTATCCTCTTTTTCGGAAATAAAATCAAACGTTTATTTATATCTGAAATTCTTACCAATATCTGACACACACACACACACACACATATATATATATATATATATATATATATATATATATATATATATATATATATATATATATATATATATATATATCGAAGGCTCGATCTCTGTCTACGTTAGCCATGCTGATGACGGATGTGAGCCAGAAACACGTTTCCATGGATTACTTTTATGTACGTATAAAAATAAAAAAAAATATATATTAACAGAAAAAATACGTCCTATGAAGTTAAGGGCGACTAATAATGCAATTATCTGAATCTTAATCACTTAGGAAAGTGAGACAATCGAAATAATAGAAAGCAAAATAACAACGAACGCTACAATCATCAATAAAAATAATTACATAAAAATACATTAAATATTTAGGTGATAAAAATCGTACATATTTCTAGACGGAGCGTCTTGGTCCAGTGGTAGAACGCTAGACTACAGACATCAATATCGAAGGTTCGATTATTGTCTAAGTTAGCAATGCTGATAACGACTGTGAGCCAGCAACACGTTTCCATAGATTACTTTTATGTACGTATAAAAATATATATTAACAGAAAAAATACCTCCTATGAAGTTAAGGGTGACTTTTCTGTATCTTAATCACTTAGAAAAGTGAGAACATCGAAATAATAGTAAGCAAAATAACAACGAACGCTACAATCGCCAATAAAAATAATTACATAACAATATACATATATATATATAAAATTTAAAAGCGGAATATTTATTTATTTTGGTACAGAAAAATAGTACAACATTCGTACCGTGAGTTTGAAGCATAGGAGGACTTAGCAATCTGGCTCTTTTCAGCTACTGTTGTTGATGACATCAGAAGCTAAAGAGAGTCGGATGGCTACGTCCTCATGTGCTTGAAACCGACAGTACGAATGGTGTACTAATTTTTCTGTACCAAAATAAATAAATATTCCGCTTTTAAATTTTAATTTTCAATTAATCGAGCTCTCTGCTGGGATTTTCTCTGCTATAATACAAAGAAGTAAATATGTATATATATATATATATATATATATATATATATATATATATATATATATATATGTGTGTGTGTGTGTGTGTGTGTGTGTCTATTATGTATACAATAATTATTTATAGATGCGCGTTTCGATGTGTCTAGCTTTTCAGCCTGTCTGCACTTTTGGTTACATCTGAAATACAGTTACTGTAATGCGGTGCCCTTACCTGTAAGGCTACAAAATTTCGCCAGAATTACTTGACATTAAATCGCCCACAACTCAGGACAATTTAATTATTTTACTTTTGTTTTTGCGATATGTGGGGGTGTATAAATTGTATTTTATTTATTATTTAAATGATATTTATTTATCATAACATATAAAGTACGATAATTTTAGGGAAGTAAGTCCCTAATGCGAACCTTGTTTCTATCAACAGAAAAATACCAAACAACAGTAAGGTGTTTATGTATATATATATATATATATATATATATATATATATATATATATATATATATATATATATATATATATATGTATGTATATATATATACATATATATATACATATATATATACATATATATATAATATACATATATATATATATATATATATATATATATATATATATATATATATATATATATATATATATATATATATAGAAAAGAGGGTAGTGCAGTATTAGTGCAGTTCCAACGAGAGAAAAGTATATATGTAAAGGAGTAAGGCTACCAACATTTGTAGAATGTTTTTTTTCAACATTTATTTATTATTTTGTTGTTTTTTTCAACATTTATTTATTATTTTGTTGTTTTACCATTTTATGATTTTATATATAACGCGTTTCAAGCGGTGGCCCGCTTTCATCAGATATGAAAATCCATTTGCGTAAAATCATAAAATGGTAAAACAACAAAATAATAAATAAATGTTGAAAAAAACAACAAAATAATAAATAAATGTTGAAAAAAACATTCTACAAATGTTGGTAGCCTTACTCCTTTACATATATATATATACAATGCAAGAAATGGAATATACCGGCGTTGAGAAGTAAAACAAAAACAAGTGATTTTAATGCATATATTTTGTCAAATTATTTTTTTCCTATACAGCACATCTTACTATATTAGGCAAGAGTTCAACACTGTGATGTAATGTGTGATTTATTATTTTAATTATTTATTTATTTTATTTTTGATTTTTTTCTGAACATTTTATATTTTACCTCACTGATAAAGTGTTATATATTTATATAAAAAAAAAAATTTTTTAAATACATATATATTTTTGTAGAGGGGGAGGTAGGGATAACATCCACGAGCGGTGTTCAATTACGGTTTTGTTTTGCATATTATATATTTTTTAATTTTATATATACTATTGTTATCTTATTTTATTCCAACAATATTTCATAGTTTGCTTTTCTGAATTTTTTAATTAAAAAATTTCTTTTCAAATTCATTTTTATGATTAACGGCTAAATATGTTTTGATTTATACCCTGGACATATTGTGTGTAGCACGCAGTAAATGTAATACACGGAACAAATTCCTCAATTCTTGTTTTATTTATCTTTAATATTATCATAATCTACTTACTCTGAAACTATTTTATATTGTTATGATTTTAGCAAAATATTATTAAAATTCAGACTTTAATTTACTAACGATTTTTTTGAAATTTAAATGTTATATAAGTTTGTATTCTTTCGAGAAAGGGGAACAACTCTTGTAAAATAGTAATTAATTATCTCAATTATAACAATGTGTACCAACAGATACACACATACTTGCACACACACACTATATATATATATATATATATATATATATACATATGCATACATACACATACACATTCACACATTTATGCTAAAGGATTTTCAAAGTCAGAGTGCTTTTATTTGTGTGTTATAAAAATCGATAGAATAGAAATTAGAGCATTCAAATCAGTAAGGGTTACATTATTAAGGAAAATCCAGTATATCTGAAGTTTTATTCGATTACATCTGGTTTTATTAAGGGTAATTATTGGTTAGACCATAGAAACAAACTGATACATATTTGAAAGTAAAGAAACGAAATTAAGTTTTAAATAGATTTTCTAAGATTCATAAGAGAAAAAGAAAATTGAACAATGAATATCTAAATCAAGCATGGATCAAAAAAGGTTTGGACATTTAAATAATTATTTTTACAGGCAATTTTGGATATTTTACATACACAAATCCATTTTAATTCGTTAAAGTCGTTTTCCTTTTAAGAGATATCTCTGTCAGTATTTTTCTAAGAAAGCACCACTACGCTGAAATTTTTTGTATAACTTGTCATTTCATTGCAAATCTTATTTTTAACTAACATTAACTATACACCAGTAAGAGACATTTTTAAAATGCTTAACATGATACCATTTATTCTGTGACTCTAATTCTGGCGTTGATGAAATTAAGTTGTAAATGTCTTTCGTTTTGAAGTTTTCTTTTCTACAGCTTTTTAGTTTCTTTTCTTTTATAACTTTGAAATGGTTCAACAAAGAATCGAAAACGTTCGTGATACTTATGGAACATACATTAATTTCTTTGATTTTAATACAAAACGATCATTAGAAAAGTTGACAAAATAAATCAGGTATAATTAAGCCGAAGTATTCTCTTATTTTTTACAATGTTTGCTTTAATGAAAACTGAATACACAATATATATATATATATATATATATATATATATATACATATATATGTATGTGTGTGTGTGTGTGTGTGCATAAAACACATTTTGTTACATTACAAAGGCCAAGATTCTATTAATTTTACGAATCATTCTTCTTAAAATACAGACCTTTTTACAATTATGGTTTCGGTTCCGTAAACCAGGATGCCAATCGATATTTGTATGTCAATATCGGATCTTTTTTCTATGGACTCATCAGAAAGCCAAAAAAACGTTGTAAATCAGAAAATTTACATAGCGATGCGACAAAACAATAGTATGCAAACAAGCAACTCACATTGGATACCTATCCCCCGAGACATCCCTACCTAGAGAAAACGGCGATCTTGTTATCTAAAGCGGAGCTTTGAAATATAAGCACAATACTGACCCAAAACCTGTGATAAGGGACTAATATGTAAACCTGGTTGAAGGGTAATTACAGTTTTTGAATAAATCAACTTGGGGAAAAAACTCAGTTTATAAGTTATGTAATTTAAACTGGGGGTGTTAATTCAAATCACATGAAGTACGAAACAAACAAGTACCACTTACAACTAAATCATTTGTTTTTAAATGTGTATATTACATCTATTTACAGAGCCATGCACTCATACATCTAAGATACTGCTTCCTATTTACTACATAAGTTCAAAGATCAAAAATATATGTAAAAAACAGGCGTGTTATCTTCCCTTTGTTCAAATTAAAAAAAGGAGACTATGAAAGCTACCATAACGTGTCTACATAACAAATTCTTCTATTAGTGTCTTATAACAGGTTTTCGGAAAATGTTGTGCGTATTTTTCATCGCTCCGCTTCTGATGACAATGATGATTTCTGAGACACTATCGATGAATGTGTATCCGATGTGAGTTGTTTTTTTTTCACATATTTGTTTTGTCTCATCGCTATGTATGTTATTTTTATTGATACATTTTTGGGCTTGCCTATTTTTCCATAGAAGATCCGATATTGACATAACAATGTCGGTTGATCTTTTGGTATACAACACGGAACCGTTTTTAAACAAAAAGTGTTGGTTTGGAAAGAAATGATTCGTGCGATGAATAAAATATTTGCCGCTGAATTCTAACAAAATGTGTTTTATCTGTATATGCTCTGTTGTTACATGATGACAATCATGGAGCTTTTACTTTTACGAGGTTAAGACTAAGAGGTACATGCTAAAACATATTTTCGCGCACCTATATACACACACAAACACACACACACATATATATATAACAGGTTAGAATGTAAAACGCGATGAACGCCATTTTCAAAATCACGAAACTGTCCCTACAAAAAGTGGTGCATTTCCACACTCGACGATATCCCAAAACTATGTGTTACATAATATGATACCGAACTAATTTCATTTTGATTTCAATTAAAATCAGCTGTCATTCGAAGTCTAGATTTAATATATTCGTGTTTCTTTTGCTTAAAGTATCAATTTTAAACAGATTGGTTGGATTTATCGCGGTTTGCGTTCGAACTTTTCATATATATATATATATATAATATATATATATATATATATATATATATATATATTCGTATATGTGTGTGTAAATTGTGATATTATCTATGATTGGGATTTATGAAAGAGGTGATATATAATTTGGAGATACGCTCTCATAAATCGATACTTTTTTTTACAACGGAGCATTTCCATAAAATGATGATGTTGTTTTGAAACGGATTCGGTTGCGTCAATTTTATTGCAACAACAAGTGATATAAATAAATATGGAATTTTATAAATATCAGGATTTATCCTTTGTTTGTGTTTACCGAGGATTAAGATGAGAGAAGAAAACAAAGATATACATCTATACATACACATATATGTACATATGAACATATATATATATACATATATATACATAAATATATATATACATATATATATATATATATATATATATATATATATATATATATACATACATATATATATATACATATGTATGTATAAATGGAGATACGTAAATATGCACATACTTTATACATACTTTATATATTTTCATATCTTCTGCTAAATACATCTAAACAAAAAAAGAATAAACAATAGAAAGCATAGTTATATATGTTTATCCAAATGGTTCTGTATAATGTATTTAAATACACACAAAGACACACGCACATCCACACAAAGACACACTATATATATATATATATATATATATATATATATATATATATATATATGTGTGTGTGTGTGTGTTTATATATATATATATATACATATGTATATGTATATATATATATACATATATATATATATATATATATATATATATATATATATATATATTCCGTTGGGAATTAGCTTCATGCACTGAATATTGCGTTAGCATGAAACATCGATGTATGTAGGTAATACATAATTAATATTTGTTTATAAATATTATATATATATATAAAAGATATATATATATATATATATATATATATATATATATGAAAGATATATATATATATATATACATATAAAAGATATATATATATATATATATATATATATATATATATATATATATATATATATAGAATTATAAAAAGAAAAACTATACACACATTAAGTTTTTCTTTTTATAATTCTGTTTTGCTCTGTTTAAATTACATTGAGCTCTGTTATTCAGATTCTCTACACAAAATTGAAATCTACACACTATATATATATATATATATATATATATATATATATATATATATATATATATATATATATATATATACTAATCAAGGTAAAATATCTACAGGGTAGTAATCCAAAGAATTTCAACCGGGTTAATAAAAAGTGCTCAATATCAAATGGAGCTTTTATATATGATTATTTGTATTTACACAGACATGTACAAAATCTGCGACACTGGCATGTCGATGTTATCGATCAACAGCTATTATAAACTGATATCTCATCAGGCAGTTAGAATCCAATTTTTAACCTGAGATTATATTTGGAAAGAATAAAATGGAGAAAAAAGAAAAGAAATTTAATATTTAAGTTTGGAAAGTCACATGGTTGGGACTGTTAAGAATCAAAATCATTTTTCTCCAATTCATTCTTTCCAAATATGACCTACGGTTAAGATAAGATTCTAACTGTCTGATGATATCTCAGTTTATAATAGCTGTTGATCGATAACATCGACATGCCGGTGTCGCAGATTTTATACATGTCTGTGTAAATACAAATAATCATATAAAAAGCTCCATTTGATATTGAGCACTTTTTTGTCGCAGATTTTGTACATGTCTGTGTAAATACAAATAATCATATATAAAAGCTCCATTTGATATTGAGCACTTTTTTGTCGCAGATTTTGTACATGTCTGTGTAAATAAAAAGAATCATATATAAAAGCTCCATTTGATATTGAGCACTTTTTTGTAGCAGATTTTGTACATGTCTGTGTAAATAAAAAGAATCATATATAAAAGCTCCATTTGACATTGAGCACTTTTTTGTAGCAGATTTTGTACATGTCTGTGTAAATAAAAAGAATTATATATATATATATATATATATATATATATATATATATATAGTAATCACAGTCTGCTTTTCTGAAACGTTAGCCTCGGTGAGTGTTTCTCACACATATTGGAAGCTACTGCTTGGTAATTGATTGGGATGTTTATCACCACAATATTAAGGAAATTGAAATTATAATATGTACACACACACACACATATATATATATATATATATATATATATATATATATATATATATATATATATATATATATAGTAAATTATGAATATATATGTATGACAATTAAGCTACGCAGAGGTGTCCACGTTTAGGAAGAAACACAGGCGTCTCAGTGTAGCCTAAACCACAGGAAGTCGTCAGGCTAAGTGCATATACGAACTGGTTAGACAAAACAATAAAACAACCTTGAAATTTTAAAACTGTTTATTATTTATATCCATTAAATCAAAACTTTTGAAGCTTCTGGCGAACAGTTTTTGTTGGAATCATATTATCCAGATGATTGTTAAGCGCTACTGTAATTTTGGGTGCTGTCGTTTTGTGCTCTTTTTTCACAATTCTTACAAAGCTCTACGAGGTCTACGAGCTCTACGAGGTCTTTCAGACAGCTTCGGTTATCTTCCACAATTTTGTTAAGAATAATGTGTCTTCCCTTCTTTTTCAGCCACCATCTCAGCCACTTCCGTAAGAGTAACATCTTTCAAACGGGCACCAACAATCTGCCCTCTTTTGAAATCTAATAGATCTGTCATTTAAATTGTTCTTATTGATATGCAATATCTGAAATTACAAATAAATTTGACCAATTATTTCAGGACACGTATAACTACGAATAAAAAATGTTCATTTTTTAAAAATGTTCATGGGTGTTTTAAAATTGATTGAAAATTCACACACACACACACATATATATATATATATATATACATATATATTTATATATATATATGTGTGTGTGTGTGTGTAAATTTTCAATCAATATTAAAACACCCATGAACATTTTTTAAAAATGAACATATATATATATATATATGTATATATATATATACATATATATATATATATATATTTATATATATATATATATATTTATATATATATATATATATATACATATATATATATATATATATATATATATATATATATATATATAGATAGATAGATATGTATATATATGGGTGTGTGTGTGTAATGAGAGGGGAAGGATGAGAGTAATCCAACGTAATGGGAAGTGAAAAAGGAAAAACAAAGAGATATTTTCTTATATATATTCATCAACCTTTCGTCTTTATTTGTCAGCAGCCACGGCTACTTATTTATCTCATCGACTCTTCATGTCAACCCAATATTTCAATGTACTTGCATGACATTTTTCTTAAAATTATCATTCTGAGGAAGTCTTACAAATAAAGACGAAACGTTGATGAATATATAAAAAAATATCTCTTCGTTTTTCCTTTTTCACTTCCCATATATATGTAATATATAAATATATATATATATATATATATATATATATATATATATATATATATAGGGAGAGAGAGAGAGAGAGAGAGAGAGAGAGAGGTAAATAGTAATCGGAAATCATATTTTGGGCAAGTAAGCTACACGGAAACGTCTATCATCAACTTAGTAACCTCCGATTTTTGTAATAAAAATACCAATAGTTTATATATATTCCCTAAATTAAAGTTTTGATTAAGGAGTTCTATCCAGACTTTGTTTAGACTTAAGTGGTTCGAAATTATTATTGTCTGTGATGTTTTTACACATCACAAATGAGCATTGATATTTGCTGTGCCCGCTACATACATGGAACTCTATATAAATATCACGTCATATATATATATATAATAAATATTTGTTATTGTTTATTATCTATGTACGTGTACGTTTCGTCCTTTATAATCAGGACTCATCAACATAGAGATATGACTATTCACTACCGGTCATGCGATTCGAAACCCCGGATTATGAGTATTTTACAACTCAAATCCCGACGCCTGAACCACTCGGCTAAGTTGAACAGCGAATAAACGGTAATAATTTTAGCACTTCATATTGATAATCTAGATAACTTTATATTTGATTGCACATTTTATTTTGGATGGAACCCGAACACTTCAAATAAAATCTATCTTCTCTCTCTCTCTCTCTCTCTCTCTCTCTTTCTCTCTTTCTATGTATATATATATATATATATATATATATATATATATATATATTAGTAGTATGTTTTAAAAAGGCTGAGGGCAATTCAAAGTGTATAATTGTTTATTTATTGATTCTTCATTTTCTCTTCCTTTTTTTATTTATTCATTTAATGTTTTATTTCTTTCTTTATTTAATTCATTTAATTTATTTATTTATTTAATTTATTTCTTATATTTTTTCTATATTTGAATATTATTTGTATACATTTTATACGTATTTAAATTAATTAATTAATAATGTCAGGTTATTAGGTGAATTATTTTGGTTGGGTAGTAAGATTAGGTCGATTCTGGCTTTTAGTTGGTTGAATGTGTGTTGAGGTTGATGTTCATATGGGGAGGGGGCTACTTGATTGTTTGGGATGTGGTGGTAATAGTAGTGGATGCCTTAATATAGGAGGCAAGTAATGATGATATTGAGAGGGGGAGTGAAACGGGTGGAAATTGAATATGATGAGTGTTAGATATGAGGGTAGGTCAGTGGGTTAGAATGTAGATTATTATAGAATGAACGGTGAGTGGAGCTCGTGACGCTAATTGAGTGAGGGGTTTCATCAGGAGATGAGGATTGATTCTGTGATTCTTAGGTCCCCAATGTGTCTGACAGACGCAAAGATAGAAACGTGAATGTCACATTTCGTAGTGAGGCATAATGCTGTGTGCTTGTGGAAAGAGGATATACGGACGTTCATATGCTCTTTGATGCGTAGGTGATGCGTGTGTGTGCGTGTATGAGAAATCAATTCATCTAATATTTCTATATATTAATTGTATGTTGTTGTATAACATGGGAATAAAACTGTGCACTCAGGCATATACCTTCACACACTATACTTAATTTATAACAGTGAGTGTTTTTGTTTGATGTGAATAAATGTGTGTAGCTCATTTTTTTACAAATAAACTTTTCTCGCGTCGCCAAAAAACTTCCCATTAATTTATATATATATATATATACATATATATATATATATATATATACATATATATATATATATATACATATACATATATATATTTATATATATATATATATATATATATATATATATATATATATATATATATACATACATATATATATATATATATATAACACTTTTACATTCATTTAAAGCGAGGAGATATACATACTGCCAAAAATGAATAAGTTGAGTTATATATACATATATATATATATATATATATATATATATATATATATATATATATATATATATATATATATATATATATATATATAAGTAAACAAATTCATTTATATTCCAAAAGCCAAGATTGTATTTTTCTTACAAAATTTTAAAAAACAGGTACACTTTAGTGCAAATCATTTTACGAATGCTTTCGCTTAAAGTAACCAACCAACTTTATTACGTTAATATTTGATCTACCCACCCCAATCCGTAAATAAAGGTTTTATTTGGTAAAATAATACAACGTAGTGTGACAAGATAGATGAATGTTCAAAAGGAAACTTTGAAATCATATGCGACTCTCAGAAGTCCGTCATATTGAAACCACCATTCAGAGTAAGCTAAATAAATCACGTAATCTATTCTAGCAAGTTTTATTTTATTGTATTATTTTATTTTAGCAAGTGAACTTTATTGTTTATCTATAAATTACTTAAATCAACTCAAACATAATTGTAATTGCAATTTTTACTTCATTAATATTGTGAGAATCTATTTTAGACATTTGAATATGAAACTAAGTGCGGAGTTAATACACATAATGTATTCCATTTTAATTATTCGTTTACTTTATTTCATAACAATTAATTTGGTTAAGATCAGAGAATGGTCCATATTTAAAATATTTACATTGACTAACCTATATGTTAAAAAAATCCTTATTTAATTTTCCGCTTTTCACAAACTGGTATACTTTTAAAATATTAAGATTCGAAACTTACAAATTTAAGCTAAAGTTGTTTGGTATTTATGATATTTATAACGAAACCCTTGTCGGATTCCGTTATTTTCTTATCCGTAACGTTTAGGCGAATATTTTTAAATAAAGAATATTTATTTTATTACTTCTAAAAATCTCATAAACCATCATATTTTGCTTTTCCTAAGTTATTCTGCACAAATAAGCTTCACTTTTAAATGATAGTTTAATCAATATTGCGTTTATATAAGTTTTTATTTTCTGTATTTATAATTATCTCCTTACTCTCTCGCCATGCTGTAGTTTTATTTTTAATTTCATGGTAGATGATCTAAGTAAAAAGCTTACACATTCCCTTCAGTGTTAGGTCAACAATTGTTGCATCTATCAGTATAGGAGGGGCATGATTTGGAGTGTTTTCGTGAGAATATCTAGGTTATTCATAAGTTGGAAAAATATTCTGAATTAAATATCCCCCCTATGTCTACCTACACTACCAGACCTCAATTACTAAAAAAAATCTATTGTTATGCATTCAGCGATACTATTAAATGTAAGTGTTTTATCTTGCTATATATTTCAGGCCTAGAATTAAAACACTGATAGAGAGTACTCTTCTCTATACTGTTAGAACAGTGACCCCCAGAAATATAATTGTGGAAGGGGTTATATATTTTACTTAGTTTAAAATTTACTGAATTAGTTGAGTTCCATTGATGTTTACAGTCGTGATTAGGGGATACTTCGACTAATCAGTAAAAAAGGGTTTCAAGATAGCTGACTTCCGAGGTTCGAACGTAAGATCAAAGTTCCCTTTTGAAAGTGTATCTATCTTGTAAGACTAGGTTGTATGATTTTTGAAATTTACTTTCTATGTACTCTCTGATGTACTTGGAGTGGACAGATCCAATATTAACATGATAATGTTCTTTATTTATCTACCTCCCACAAGGTAAGATGTGACACAAGGTCGGGAAAGTTGGATTAGATAAGCCAGGGCTCGAGGTGAGCATTCTGGCCATTTAAAAATTGCCTGGGCAGCCCCGTCGGCATTCCCGGTAGAGCGCCTCAGACAGTAAGCAATAAACTTACTCCTCCCCAAAGAGGGGAGGCAAAGCCTGGAAGGGTGCACCTCCTAGAACTGCACAGGACCAACAACCCCCAATAGACCGGCGTAAATCCAGACCCAAAGGCCCGGACGATACTGGTTTATTAGGTGCGGTATAATGTTCGTTGTTTTACTTTAAGCGAAGCGATTCGTAAAATAATTTGCACTGAAGTGTATTTGTTTTGAAAATATTTTGTGAGAAAAAAAATCTTTTATTTTGAAATTTTAATGAACTTTGCTTACTAATATACGCTCTGTTGTTATTGGTTGAGAATCATCAGGCTTACATTGGAAGAGGTCGGTAAACATATAGTACTGAAAGTATATGCTAAAACATATTTTTACAATCATATATATATATATATATATACATTTATATATATATATATATATATATATATATATATATATATATATATAGAGAGAGAGAGAGAGAGAGAGAGATGGGTTAGGAGAGGTGGGACAGAAAAAGCGAGGGGCATGACTACAACGATATAGAAAGTGGTATACCTAAACTGTAATCCTCGACCCCTCCACGTTTCAGCAAAATGTCTGCAAAATTTCCTTAGTTAATGAGAGGTTATGGCTAACCTATGACCAAGACTAATCGTTCCAATCATTGGCTTCGTTGAACGTTCCATGCCGACACTAACGAAAATTCTCACGCCTCGACCGCCATCTTTAGATTCTCGCCCTTCCACCCGCCGTGTCCCCGCGTTCGTTTCTTGCTTGTTCGCCACCGTCTTATTTAATAACACCCACCCGGGATCTTCAACTATTATTTGCCCCTTTTCCTCTTCACATAAGGCCCGACCACCACCGTTGGCAACACAGTTTATCTTTCCTTTTCGATCAGACCCACTCCCGACGAGACAACAGCTAACGGTATGGTAGCGTACACGAACACTCGGGCGGATGGGGCGAGGGGCGCTGCAAATTACACTTCAGGTAACGTGTTAAACAAGAGACAGTCGGAAATAGATGACCCCTCTTCAGCAAATGAAGGTTTTAAAAATACTACGTCGAACAAAACCGCAGTAGGTGTGGTAGAAGGATTTGTTGATTGTCGGCGGGTGGAATAACTATTGGTCAATCGGACTTATTTTAGCCAGGAGATCGGTCAATAATTGAGCAGAAGATGTGTTGTGTACACACTGTAATGTATAAAGAGGAAAATGGAAGCGAAGTTTGTATATCATTTAATCTTATTATTATCTCGTTTAAACTTCTTAGTAAAGAATGTTCGATTATTAGAATTACTGATGATACATTTATCGTTTTCTACAGTTCCTTTAAATAAATGTATAACTTTATTAACCCCGAAACATGACAGATAAGCGATGAAGCGTAATGTGGTGTTATGATAGGACTCAGACGTTAGGACACAGCCTATATGATGAGCTAAAACAGCAAGATGTTTGTTCATATGAAATTAAAATTCCTGCATGTTTGAAACACGGGGCATGGCTGGAATTCAAGGGGTCCTAAGAAACAATCTATGACAGTAGAACGCTTTTCGGGCGTCTAGGGAGCTAAACATTGAAGGGGTGAGATTTTAAATTGCGGAGCAATTAAAATCACATTTTGTCATATTAAAAGAATATTAGACAACCACTTTTAATACTAACAAAGCACCACTTACTTAGACCAACCCCCACTTGAGGATAAACATTAATGGGATTGTCTGTGTGCTGATGAAAAAGTACTATGGAAGGATTGCTAACGATAAACAAAATAGAACACATTTGATTTATGAGAATGGCGCGACACGCATTTGTTGACATTAGACTTGAATACGACTACATTGTAGTCTTCTAGAAACACGTTCCACAGGTGTAAAGTTCTTGAAAAAGAAACTGTTGATTTAAATACCGGTCAGTTTTAGGAACACAAAGGCAGAAAGGACAAATATCTACAGTAGGGGAAATAGGACGATTTGCTGCTAGGAATGTTTTACAGGATGTAACCCGAGATTGGGGCTCAGTCGACCACCTACGATGCGAATAACGATAGAGTAGAAAAAAGAATAGAAACATCTCTTATGTGAGGAAAGACGACATCAATTTTGTACTCTGTTAAATCTCGAAAAAGTGCCTTCAGCGGTACCTCCCTAGATGTAACAGTGGTACTTCATATTAGGATTTGCTGACTGTTATACAAGTCAATGATTTGCATAAGGAGGCTGGTATTTTCTGCTCCGGAGAATACATTCCTAAAAAAATTACTATGAGAAAATAGTCGATACATTAATATCTGCGTAGGCGAATACATTACGTAAAATGAGCAGAAGTATACCACATTTAAATGTAAAATACTATTTGTTATACTTATTCATATATTAATTATTCGCCGCCCCCAAATCTAGGCACTGTAGTGAGTAGTATTAACACATCCGTCATTAAAGCTTTAATGCATGTCCCTTAAGCAGTGGAACACTTGACGACGGCTGCATTTGATGACTTTAATCTCTCGCAAATTTATCAAGTTGTGTATAGTGGCCGTGTGGGCTAAAGCGTCGGAATTTGTGTTTAGAACAAGACTCATGTTCCGGGGTTTTGAGTCCTGTGACCGATATGAATAACCATTTTAATACTGACGATTGCCCAAAGGATAAAACGGAAACTATGTAGTTAAAAACAATATATATATATATATATATATATATATATATATATATATATATATATTATTGTTATTTCATGTATCCACATTATATGTAATAAAGAGATGTATCAATTTTCAGTATTTATATGAACTCTTTGTTTTTGTACTTTGATAAAATTTGATTTATTTCTCATTTTATTATGTCATTCAATTAATATATATATATATATATATATATATATATATATATATATATATATATATATATATGTATAGAGAGAGAGAGCGAGAGAGAGAAAGAGAGAGAAAGATATATATTTACTAGAAGAATATATCTAGGTAACATTAATTCTTTTAATGCACAATTTTTATATCCCTCTACAAATATTTAAATAAATGTATAATAATATGTTTAAATACTTTAAAATATTACAAACACACTGAAATTTGTGAAATATTAATTAATTAATGTCTAATACCAATTTAGAAAATATTTAAAAAATGAAGGTATCTGAATACGTCACTTAAGATTGATTATAACTTAGCACTTTTATTTGTTGCGCTACGCGCCTTGTAATTACGGGCAATAGTAAGAATACGTTCACGAATAAGTTAAAACGTCTACGCAGTCCTGGCGGGACGAACAAGAAAAAGTTGCTTACGTGGATTAAAAAAAAATGGTTCCATTAAAAAGTCCGGGCAGACTCTTGAGATTGGCAGAAAGATTACCGAGTCTGACAAGTTACACCTGAAGAAAGTCGGAGGTTACATTGGCTGAAACGTTGTGAAGAATAACATTCAAGATGAGAACAGTAGTCCGAAAAATCCAAATACTACAAATTATAATCCAAAAAGAATCTCGAAACATCGTCTAAATCAGTCACAAATAACTTTTGTCGATTCGAGATAAACAATTATAGAGTCAATCTGTCAATACGTCTCAATAATGACTATTTTTATTACTTCTCTAGCAGAAATAGTCGTTATTTAGACCAGGAAAATTAGATTCTATAAAACATTATATGATCCTGGTAAAGATTTTGAACGAGACAAACCCGACGTTTTGTTCGAGAATTTCCGGTTTTTTATGTAAACAGCCGGAAGATGCCGAATCACTTAGCCAATCAGAAGGTTCGAGAAGTAGACGACAACTTTACCTGTACTAATAGATATACTTGCCAAAAAATCTGGTACATTTTTTGAACCTGATAAAATCAAAACTGTTTGTAAAACTCCAATGCTAACCTAGCTCTAACGGCTTTTGCTCGGTTAACAAGTGTTGCTAGTATAACACAGTCTGTACTGTTGTTTCCTTGATTATGTTCTTAACAATCTTTAGTTTATTCATGAAATAAACAATTTATCAAAAAAATTGTTAAAATAAAACCGATTGTAAATGTTATTCATTTTTTAATAGAATTCGCTCCAGACAAGGGATGAAGCCAATTGATGTAAAAATCTAAACAGAATTAATGATGGCTATCGCAAAGACGGGAGATGCGTATTTATCCTAGTCTTGAAAACACCAAGGGTGCAGGTAGAAGGAAAAAAGTCAGCATGAAGAGAGTTCCACAAGCCTGCAGTTCTTGTAAAGAAGCTACTCGAATAGATATCATAATAGAGTATCTGAACAGCGAATAGATGAATACTACTAGACTAACGAGTCAAACGAGCTGGAACAAAGGAAGCAGGGAATAATTCAGTCAATTTTAAAGAACACATACCATGCTAGTAATTATAGAAAAAACTGAGACTAGCAGCATCACGTATGTGAGAATGTGAGTGCCGAGAAAAAAAGACTTGGAAAACCAAATTACTAAACCTGATGAGGAACCCTTAAATAGGAAAAAGTTTCACCACTCTACACATGACATTAGTACTCCATGCAAGGTCTCATAGTAGATTTGTACAGATATAGATGAAGATAATAATTCCATGTGTAGTATTTTCTGTGGCTGGGGGGGGTTCATTTTATAGTTACACAACTTGAAATATAGGAAAACATTAAACAAAACCGAGGGAACTGTAACTGACAGAGTAAATATGACAGAAAATCAAACAGAATCTGCCCCGTATTGCCCTCTCCTAATGTTAAGGCTGTGGCACTAAAATGAGAGTGAAACGATGGAAAGACCGAAGAGAGAGAGATACAGAGAGAGAGAGAGAGAGAGAAAAAGAGATGGGAGAGGGAGAGAGACAGAGAGAGAGAGAAAGAGAGAGAGAGAGAGACAGAGAGACAGAGAGACAGATAGAGACAGAGAGAGAGAGACAGAGAGAGAGAGACATAGAGAGAAAGAGAGACAGAGAAAGAGATGGGAGAGAGAGAGAGAGAGACATAGAGAGAAAGAGAGACAGAGAAAGAGATGGGAGAGAGAGAGAGACAGAGAGACAGAGAGACAGAGAGAGAGAGAAAGAGATGGGAGAGAGAGACAGAGAGAGAGAGAGACAGAGAGAGAGAGAAAGAGATGGGAGAGAGAGAGAGTGAGAGCAATATCCAACTTGAACTGTACGTCGATTCATGGAGTCCTGATGAAGTTTACCATAACTCAAATTCAGTAGAAAACCAACGGCCATTATCAGTGAACACTCGCTAATAAGCGGCTGGTACGAGAATGCAAAGTAAGTTGTAATTGTGATCGAAAGAAGCTGAAAGTAATTACACTCTGGGTAGCTTTATTCTTACTCACACTCTAAACACGGCATACTCATTAAAACGCTGTCTCATAGGATACCTTAAGGTAAGCAACGTCGAGCCTGACTAGTAGCAGATTGGTGACCATTTGGGAATACCAGACGCTGTACGTGAGATGACGTCGAACCTTCCAAGAAAGAACTGCAAAACCTAACGTGGGGACCGCTTGTAAATTTAATGCACACTGGAATGAACACTAGAATGCACACTAGAAGGAATCAGTCTCAGAAAGATATTTATAACATATGTTTATGATACTGCTTTATATAAGGTGATAAATTTACGCTTAACTTATTTCTGTTACATCATCGGAAAACTCTCTTTTTCAGAAGCTTTAATTATATTAAAACCTTAGTGTCACATTTTAACAGACAGCAAACTCATTCACTTATTATGTATTCAATATTTGTAACACAGAAATTAATTAGTAAGGGATATGAGAATGGTGATATTAGTTCTTTGTAACGAAAATGGGTTACACGATGCAAACATGTAAATAGACTATTGTTATAGACTATTTATGTTATGGTCCTGTTTAGGGACCGGAATGAGAACACGGACATAGGGTTTAGGTAAAACAAATATACTGAAGAAAAGTATGTACAACATAAGAACAAAAAGAAGTAGTACGTCAGTACTGACTGCTAGTGAACCCTGGGATTGGCCTCAACGCTATTTAATTCCTTGCCACCGCAGGAATATGTGACACAAGGTCGGGAAAGTGGGGAGATCAAGCCAGCGCCCTTAAAGAAGGAGAATTCTGTCCTAGCAAAAATAGCCTGAGCAGCCCCGTCGACATTCCCCGGTAAGGCCGCCTCAGGCAGCAAGCAATAAACTTACTCCTCCCCAAAGAGGGGGGCAAGGCCTGGAAAAGTGCACCTCCTAGGTCAACCCAGGACAGTATACCTCAGCCCGGCAGATAAAAGGCCACCGAAATGGCCCTCTTCCCGCCGAACTGAGTGTTGAGAACGGATCCTCGACTGGTTTTACCCCATCCCGACGTCCTGAATCAACCGAAGTTAATGTGAGACTGATAAGGCTGGGGTTGGGCTCAACAGTATTCCCTCCCACCGCATGAATATGTTACAAAAGGTCGGGAATGTGGGGAGATCAAGCCAGCGCCCCTAAAGAAGGAGCACTCTGGCCTAGCAAAAATAGCCAGAGTGGCCCAGTTGGCGTTCCCCGGTAAGGGCGCCTCAAACAGCAAGCAATAAACTTACTCCTCTCCAAAGAGGGAAGGCAATAACAGGATGGGGTTGGGCTCAACGGAATTTAATTCCTCCCACCGCAGGAATATGTGACACAAGCGTAGGAAGGTAGGGAGATCAAGCCAGCGCTCTTAAAAAAGGAGCACTCTGACCAACCAAAATAGTCATGGCACCCTGTCGTGTGTTGTTTGTTTAATGTTGATACTAAAACTTTTCTATAAAAAAATAAAATAAAGCGAAACCAAAGTTGTAATTCGTCAGAGGAAGCCAGCTCTGCACGCCTAGACAGAATGCGGTTTCGTTTTGTACAATAGAAAATCACCTTATTTTAGCAGTGAGCGATCACTAGTGATGACTTCTTCTGTAAGAACACCGAGTCAGCAAAAATACTAATATTAAAATAAATTTACTTTTTTCGAAACAAATGATCTTTCGGCTTCATAAATTTAACAAGATATTCACACTCTGGGTTAGAAATGAATTTTTTCTTCAGTCCATGGCTACGTGATTGTAATCAAAATTGTCCAAAGCTATCGATCATTGTCCTAATATCTGTAACGAAATGACAAGTTATTTGATCTGCTCTCTCGTTCTGCAAAAGTCATAATCACTTTCAGAATTATATTTTGCTAATCTTTTTAAACAATGAGTCATGATTACTATATTGGTTTTCTTTAGACTATTATCCGCATCAATGTTGACATTTTTAGGTCTATCATCCCAAGCTTTACCTTCACTTTGGGAAAGGGCTAGTTTATTGCTATTCGCCCGAGGATCCACTACTGGAGGGTGCCGACGGGGTTTCTCAGGTATTTCCTGTAGGCCAGAGTGTAGTTCGCTGGTATTTCAAACCCCAACCTACAGAGAAAGTAAAATACCTATACGAGATGAATACCCATCCCAGGAAAGGTAAAATTAATTTCCCGAACAGAACAGCATTTAACAACTGTTTTGTCTCCTTACGAGACTTGAAATCAAGATATAATTACACTAAACTTTATTTAATGCAATTCTTAAATATTTGAATTTTTAACTGGCAAATTGTCCCCATAGTATGCCTCCTTAAACATTTTAAAATGTTTCAAAGAAACCAAAATTTCTGTAATACTTATAATGAATGTCTAATATAAATTCTTTAAATTCCACATAAATTTCACAACGATCGGAGGGATTAGAAATTTCACGAAGGGCTTCCCCCTCTTTTTTATCTCTTTTCCATTAAATTAAATGAAACCAAATATATGATACCCATCCTGACGCCTAGAAATTGTGTTCTGAAATTTATAATGATCGATAAAATAATTTTGGAGGGGATCCGATACATAGAAATGAAAAAAACGTGTAAACATATTTAAGTTTATAAAAAGAGCGATTTCACCTAATGGTAAAGTAGTCGGTTTTCATGCTTAAATTAAGTCAAGCAAAACATTTCTACCTGGCAGAAAAGCGGAAAACTTGTTTACGGTTTAGGGACACCCTATTTTGTTTTTGATTAGCTAAACATATTTTGATGACGTATTGCTGTATTCATATTGATTGTGCCATAATCTTATTTTATGATTATGAAATATCTGCCTTTAAAAGCGTTAACTTGTCACACCTGTCAGTATCCTATTTCTCTACAAAGCTTCCATTCACGCATCCATAGAGTTTTGTTGTCATATCTACACCGGAACACAAAACACTAGCCACTCTATCTTTGGCAGGGTATAAAAAAGGGTATCTAACTTAATAGTGGCCACACTGTGTACCAAACTCCAAACTCCCTCACATCGTTTCGATGTTGCGCCCATGTGTTTTTAAGGATATTTATGGAATCTGATCTGATGAAAGTACTGTACTTGTTCTCACTATTTGCTGACGACACCACGCTTTACTCTCGTCATGTTGGCAAAACAGACGCGATCATATCCGAGGAAATAGTTTAATCGGAAATGACCTCCAGGCTGTAGTGTCCTCGTGAAATAAGTAGAACACTCTAATGGTAGTACAAACACAGCATGACGTCACTTGCTTTATATGCATAATTCCTTCTTTAATAGAAGTAGAATGCCTGGACATCGAGCCGCTTTTAAATGTGTTAAATTATCATTGTTAATCGACTATTCAAATATTGGCCGCCCGGTTAACGACGTTGGATTTAAGTTGAAAA
>OY744535.1:74159047-74164047 GCA_963556195.1 Sepiola atlantica
GTCACGCTAAATTTGAAATCACATTTTTATTGGTATTTCCCTCTTCGGTTTAATATTATATTTCTGTCGGTATGTAACCTTAAATTTGAAATGGCATTTTTCATGATCTATCATTCTTAAGTCGAGAATTATGTTTATATTGGTATGTCACGGTAAACTATAAAATAGAATTTTAATCAGTCTGTCTCTGATGATTTATTTGTAAATATCACTTCCGTTTATATGTAACCCTTAATTTTAAATATCACTTTCGTTGGTCTGTCACGCTTAAGTTTGTAATTGCTATTACGTTAGTCTGTCCATCTTACTTTAAAAACAGATTGCGGAAAAAAAGATTGAATGCCTGTATCGAATTGTAGATGGACCCAGAAATCTTTTTATGTTGTCGGTCGTCAATCTGTAACTCTTGTGTTTGAAACAAACTTTTAATTTTACTGTTAGACTACAGTAAAAAAAAAAACATTTCTAACGTTCGGTTACGATAATTATACAATTATCTGTTTTGTCTGTCACGCTTCAGTTCAAAAATATAATGTTCCTTGGTCTTAAGACTAAGGAACACTAGTCTTAAATACATAAATAACGCGTTAATCACAAATACGCATATTTAATATTGCAATAAACGTGTTCATTGGTTTGCCACACTTAATATTAAAACATAATTTTCTTTAGTCGGTCACACGTAATGATTTAATAGCATTGTAAGTGGTCGTCCATACTTAATATTGAAATAGCATTTTCGTTTCTCTGTCACATTTAATATTGCAATATAATTTTCGTTAGTCTGTCATTAAACCCACATATTAAATATACGATTTTGTTTTTCTTCAATGTATTTGAAAATGAGAAATTATATACCATTTGATATGTGTATTAGGCATCCTTTAGTGACACCACAACGTCTATGATAAACAGTAATTAAAACATGCTATCCGATATATGAATCTTGTAATTGATCTGTCATTGCCGACAAGTGTCCAATCGGCGCATAATACATTTTTCTGGGACATTGGTAGTTGTCTCTCGATAAAAGATAAGATTTTAAGCTTAGTGAGATATTATAATGAGAAGGAACAGCGCGTACAAATGGGTCCCGATCGTTTGCCAGGGAGATTAACTTTCTGTGTCCACACTTTTGGGGACTTTTCCGGAAGGGGCTCTTTATTCGTGGGCACGACACACCAGCTCTCCAGACTTAAATATGGTCACCTCCGTCTTACACGAATGGGGTTATATCTGGTTAGGTATTTTGTCTAGATTCACGGCGTCATCAAGTCTGTCTTTATTAGGCGTCATTAATTAACTCCTGATAATTAATTATCTGACTCGGGCTGCAATGTTGCAATCGAACGCTGTATAAAGAAGCGAACAACTTTTTTATATATAAACAAAATTATTATTTACTAAATTTTTTTTTTTTAACATAGTTCACCCCAAACAAGACAGGCCACCACTGTAGACATAATGGGCTACTGAGAAAAAAGAAAAGAAGAGAAGGTTGGGGGGATCAACTTAATTTGGGATCTGCGCAGCGAGATGTCTGTTTACATTAGTTTTGAATTTCTTCATGTCAGTACTGTCGGGGAAAGAGGGGGCAGGGAGGGAGTTCCAGAGGCCAGCAGCACGAGGAAGGAAGCTATTTGAGTAGAAGGCTCTCAGGCATCTGGGGGCTTCCACAGTGAATGAATGAGATTTAGTTGATTGTCGAGTTGGTCTAGTGAATCTACGTCGAGGGGGCACCAGAGTAGCAAATTCATCGGAGCATATTCCATTGAAGTATTTGTAAAACAAGCAAAAGGTTGCTACATTGCGGCGATGGGACAGAGGCTGGAGCTTGGTTGACAGTGAGGGACCTATTAGGTTGGCGATTCTTTTTTGGACCTTGTCAAGGAGGGCGAGACTAGTAGATGATGCACCAGCCCAGATGTGACAACAATAGTCCATGCATGGACGGATGGTGTCTTTGTAGAGATACAGGATAATGTCAGGTGTGAGGAGTTTACTAGCACGGTAGAGGGAGCCAACCTTCTTTGCGGCAGCCTTGGCAATGTCTTCAATGTATTTGTTCAAATTCATGTTACCTGTGAAGGTTATTGAGGTCGAGTCGTCAGAGTTGAGCGAGCGACATAAATGCGAATTCAAAACCCAAACTGTTCAAACCTGCCCCGCTATGATAAACGAGAGAGATAGAAAGGGGTAAAGAGAAAGAGGGAGAGAGAGAGAGAAAAAGTAACACAATATACATGAAAAAGCAAGGGACAGAAAATTCCGTCGCCAGTATATCTCAGTCTACAAGCCTTATGCGACAGTTGAGTTGATCTTTAAACCAATCTTCTGCAACTGTCAACTCGATTGATATGACACCTACCTATGCATTTTACAAGAACCTGGCCCCCTGATGCGGATGACATTTGAAAAGCAGTGGTGTCGGTATTACGTGCCTCCCTTAGAAGGACATTGGGTTTGGGCGCAAGGTTTTTAAATGTTAGGAACCCCAGCTTCCACAAACGAGTCCCTATCATTGTCACATTCGTCCGCCTTTTTTGTGTCCTTTGCCGTAATTGGCAAACGTGAACATCTTTTCCATCATTATACAAAGATAAAGACTGCTTTACGTTTCGACTTTATTTTTTAAAATTTACTTATTTATTAACTCTCACGTATTCTCTCTTTTTTTAAATAAAAAATAGCTAGTAATTTATATTGACTTTATAAATTTCATTCATATTTCGATTGCATCATTTTGTTTCTTTCTTTAATTTGCTCGGCCTTCACCAGCGGTTAGTCAGTGAACTTTTCCCTCCGTCTCCAGTGAACTCCTGCACACATTTCCCGGCTGTTCAATGAAGCATAATCTTTCCTCCGCTTGCTACTGCTAATTTAATATTGTTGAGATTAATTTAGGGTATGTTTAAACTGTTTGTTTTTTTCAGATATTTTATCTGGGTTTGAGTGGGATTAGCTATTTATTTTAATCCCCTTTTTGGCCTGTAATTTCTGTGAAAAGGTGACACCCACATGGGGTGTAAGTAGGTGGGGTACACAATAACTGCTTCTATCACTAGTTTCCCTTTTTTGACTGGGGTTGGATACTCACGGGGTGAATACTTTTTTTGTTGTTGATTATACCCAGATCTAACACTGGCGATGCATGCGGAATTCCACTTTTTCTGTGAGGAATTAATATCAAATATTATATTCACCCATTTTATCTTTAATTGGTTAGGGTCAAACGTTTGTTAAACTCGATTTTTTAACCAGTCTGCGCCCAATATCAATAGTGATACATAGCCTCGATCGAAGTTGTTTCTTTCTTGACATGAACGAGTAAATAAACCATGCCATGTTGTACCATCTGTTGCCTGTTAGCCAGAGTAACTGCGAGATTAGAATCCCTCAGTTCTCAATTTCCTGTTTTTAACTCCTCAAAAACTGATGCTTTTTAAGAATGATACATCTTCTCCAGTGTCGATCAGTACTTCCAAAACCTTTATTTTAACCAAAAAACATATTCTGGCGCCCTGATTGGATAGTTTGTGTTCCTGGGCACCTGTACTTTTTCGAATGTTGTTTCCCTGTTGATTTTTTCTTCATTGTGTTTAGTTCGGACAGATTTTACTACCTTATAACACCCATATTTTATGGAGTTCATATTCTCACGGCGTCGTTTCTTTAAATATTTGACATGGTTACATGCCCGGATACCAGGCAACTCATCAATCCGGTAGTAGTGAGTCGGTTTTGAGGATACACTTTTTTTCTTTTCCTGGGGTTAAGCAATTTATTTCTTACAACATATTACTATGGGCAGTTCCGTTCGAGCCTTTTATGGCTTACATACCCTTTATGTGGTCTCTTAGATTTTTCCGAAGTGCACCCACAAAACTTATTCGTTACAGTATTAGTCGATGTACTATAACTGTATCGGCTGTGGCTTTTCTTAAACCATTTCCCGCTGTAGGATTCGGTGTTGAGTACTCTAAATCTATTACAAGCCTCAATTGGTCCATGTTGTTAGTACACACCGTTGGATAACCTATCATTTAGGGGTTCTTGTTCTTTTTTGTGACCATTTCGAAGTCGCCCATAGAGCCTGTAGCTTTGTCCCGCCCCAGACAAGGCGTTCGATAACGTTGCCGGATAGGATCTAGCCACATCCTTATTAATGAAGAGGTTCATCATAGCATCTACAAAGATTTCTGCAAATTGCACCTGAACAGCTGAACCTTCTTTCAACTCGTAGACCCTGTATGCTAACATAGCAGTCGGTTCATCCCATTTGCTAAACTAACGAGTACCTCACCTCGATTCTGCCTTATTTTAAAAATTAGACTCTAGCAGCGTCGGCGGCTTTTACAAACCCGCTGTACTATGCCGGTAATTGATCTAGCAGATATTTACTGGTGATATTCGTTTGTTTTGTCAAGATATTCTTCGATCCATTCCGATGCCATACCATCCGAAAAATCATCGGCTAGATTTATCAACTCTAGATCTGTCAGTTTATAAATATGTTCTTTTTTAAAGCTGCTAGCCAGAGTTTTAGATCGGATGCTTTTCCAGTAAAAATTGGGATATTTTATCCGCCAGAGACTACTCTATTTTGGTAGGTTTGGTTTGTGTTACCCATTTTATTTTTGAGTGGCAGATGTTAAACAAAAAGCTCTATAGAATAATAATTTTTATAAATTATTTAAACCAACAAATTTGATCAGAATAAATAGAGCATGAAATAATCGTCACGTACTTTAGCTTTTTAGGTTTTACGGCTGTTCTTCTTTTCTTGGGATGCTTGTAGGGCCTTTCCGGGTCTATGTGGCTGCCTTTTGGATGGCTGGGGTTTCTTCCGTGGATGATCTCTTGCCACGAAATGTGGACGTGATCGTCTAGTGTTATGTCCGTTGATTTTAAAGCTTTCTTGTGGTAACCGTGGGTCTTATCCTCGGTGCTAGGCACTAATGTGACCCGACCGTTTGCCGGTGAGAGTAATTAGTGTGCGT
>OY744535.1:74169047-74244047 GCA_963556195.1 Sepiola atlantica
AGCGTCCGCCTTGTTTAACTGGAACGGTTTAGAAACAGCTAATTTTATTTGAACTTGTGGTTTCTTGTAGTGTCTTCAAAATGGGAAATGGCATTTTTCAAGTTTTCATTTTTCGAAGGTGCTTTAAAAGAACTTTTTACACCTAATATATATATATATATATATATATATATATATATATATATATATATATGTGTGTGTGTATGTGTGTGTGTGTGTATGTTTGTATTATATATATAATTAATAATATTAATGTGCGTTTATATAATTCAGATCGATTCTGTCTAAAAATCAGTTCTAAAAATTAACGGTGGTCGAGTACAACAGTATTATTGGTCCCCCGATTTATAAAATGAGGCATGTCCGTCCGTCCGGCCGTCCGGATTTTTCTCCGCAACCATCCATTGAATTTCTCTGAAATTTTGCATGAAGCTATAACTTTAGTCAGGGTAGAAGGTGACATTCTCCGATTTTTGAAGAAAAATCTGGTTAGCCCTCCAGGGGGTCAAAAGGACCCGAAATGGTAAAAAATGACATTTTTTGCCCGATAACTTTTCATCCATCCATTCAATTTCTCGGAAACTTGGCCAAAATGTGGAGGCACTTGTTCCTAATAGAAAATACGTATCGCTGACCTTGGAAAACATCTGGTTCGCGCCCTCATGGAGTCAAAAGCCCTCAACATGGCAAAAAATGACGCTTTTCTCCCATAACGTTTGATCCATCCATTCAATTTTTCTGAAACTTGGCCAAAATTTAGAGGCAATTGTTCTGGATATAAAATAAGCATCCTCGACTTCAGAAAAAATCTGGTTCGCGCCTCCAGGAGCTCAAAGGGGGGTCAAAAATGCCCCAAATTGCCTAAATTTATTGCATTTTACACTCGCCACATCGAGTCACATACAGAGGGGGATCACGCACGCGCGGGTTGTTCTAAGTAAATATATGTATAAACCTGACATTCGTGTTCTTGATTAGAACAATATTTGGCTGACAATTAATTATAAGGATGGAAATTATTGTGTCATGTAATTATATATATATATATATATATATATATATATATATATATCGTCATCTATAAGTAAGCAAGTAAAGACAGACCTTTTTCTAGTCCACTGACGAATCAATTTAAAGTTGTGAAGGGAGGGAAAAAATCAAATGGCAAATAAAATATCTGTCCCAAACTTGCCCACCGCCCTAACTAGGTTCACGAAGAGAAAGAAAGCAGGTTTTGAATTACATAAAGAGTGACGTCATAGATATCATTAAAAAATAATTCATGAAACAGAAAGCGGCTGGGAGAGAAGTCTATGAGGACGTATGGAAATGATGTTTTAATGATAGTCAGTTAAAATAAAGGGAAGTTGTCCCTCTTTCCTACGGTGTATGCCGACTTATATTGTGAATACTCGAATAAATAGCAGATATTTATTTTAATAATTTTAATTAAGTCAATGTTGTTTGTCTATTTTATGGAAATTAGTCCAGGCACGGTACAAGCCACTTATGTAAGGAGCCAACATGAACGAAACACTATTGTTGCAAAGACAGAAGATTCCGATTTACTTTAGTCTTTAAAATACTAAGGCTGTAGCTAGGATAAGAAATGTCAGCAAGAAGGGAGTTCAACAAACCTGCAGATAATTGAAATAAGGAACTGGAATATAAAACTGTATTATAAGGAGATACCAAAATATCGAATTGATAGAGATCACGCGACACACTTCTGGGCACTACTGAAACACACAAACATAATTAAGGTGGCTTTCAGAACGCTAACCAACAATGTGTGTTCGAAGACAAGTGATGATGTTTCCAATAGTTAATGTACTACATATTACATTGCTTTTGTTTAAAATTACTACATAATAACATTCAAGTAAAAACACCCAGCCCATAGTCCGCTCTCCCCATCCTCGTAAGCAAACATTTAACAATTTAAAGAAAGTGTGTGAGTCGACTGGGATCGAACGCTAAACCTGTCTGTATTCGATGTCTACGAAAGCGAGTAGAAAATATGTTAAAAAATAGGTCACTTAAACGAAGCCTGTAGCTTACATGCGTTTTATGTTATGATCCGCCAAAAAGCGACCAATTGTAGGGTCAACCATTAACACCTGTTGTGTTATTTCTATAGGAATAAATCGATGTTTGTTTCCAATTAGTTTCCAAATAAACATTATGCTTGTGAAATGTGTAGGATTCAGAGAATGTCAACTTTATGCGCTCTGTCGAGTATCTGGGTGTATATTGTCTTAATTCTGAAGTCGAGTGGCTGAAGACATTTTTGCCGGCATCTTGAATAATGAAATACTGTTAGGAAGTATGGTCGTAAATTGCATTCTCTAAAAACCGGAATGGGTATAACTGTATACGTAATAGGTAAACATAAAGTAATCCGATATTCTCGGAAATCAGGGGAATTAGAATGTTTGTGTAATGTATTGTATTATGTTGTAAAGTAACAGCAGACCAATAGTAAACAATAAGGGTCAGTTTTCAAAAAAGTATACGTTGTTTATTAGTTGTCGGTGTCGATGGGGAGTGTTAGTACTAAAGTGTTAGCGGGAAATGTTTTTGCTACCATTTATATGGAGTATGTTTTGGGGAGAGTCGAAGATGGTGGGCGAAAAGTAATATTTCTTATTAACTGGAGAAAAATAATGACAAATTTACTATAACACGCTCGACCGAATAAGCGTAATATAGTAGTGAGGTTAGTAGTCTGTGATGCATGTGGTGATTTTCCTATTCAGACAAAGGTATAGCAGAAAATCGCCTTAACTTGATATATAAATAAACTTATTTTACTAAAATGTTTACCTATATGTACAGAAGCACCGTTAGTAGGATACCTCTTTAACGCTACACTTTTTGAGTAGTAGATGTGCGGACGAAGCAGTGTTGCATCGTATCGTCCTCTGTATCACCATTCGTCGATGATTGGGTCAATGTTGTAGTCTTAGCTGGTTATAGTAGCTTTTAATTGTCCCATTGTATTTCGTAGGCTGTCTAGTGTCCTGCTTATGACGTACGGTGCTTCTGAGCCAGTATTAAAGAATTAAGGAGAAGGACTCTATGTAAATGTGAAAGGGCCATGTGCAGCTTTCGTGGCTATAGATGTAGTTTTGTTTCATCCCGATGACTGAAAAAGTGAAAATAAATGAATAAATGAAAACGAAAAAAAAAACACGAGTAAATGAAAATACGAAACAAAATAAAAGAGAAATGATAGGTTGGAGTCCCTTTCTCAGAAGTATACAGATGTCTAATTAGTACATACCATTTTTTTAATATATTTATTTTGTTTTTCGTGTGTTGTATGCAATATCGGAGATACGGTTGAACTTTCATAAATTCCAACTGAGTCGTAGAACAAGAAAGCAATAATGAGAGCAGGATATCACGTAAGGAAGAACACGCGAACGAAATGAAAAACTCCGAACGTGTACATACGCACGAACACACTCCCCCCACCTACACATATATATGTATGTGATTTGTCATAGTATATATATATATATATATATATAAATATATATATATATATATATATATATATATATATATATATATATATATATATAATGAAAGAGAGGGGGAGACAAATACAAATAGATAGATTGATAGATAGATGCGTGCGTATATGAATTTGAGAGTGAATATACCTACATATTATATATATATATATATATATATATATATATATATATATATATATATATATATAAATATAGATATAGATGTCCAGTGCAATCTACTAAACAAGGAAGCAATAATTAAACACGAAAGTAAAAACACGCCAAGGTATATATATATATATATATATATATATATATATATATATATATATATATATATATATATATGCATATATATATATATATGTACCTATGTGAATATATATATGAATATATTTTTGTATATATACATATATACAGGGTGTCTCAAAAAAATGTACTCACTCTTAGAATGACGAGACGTTTGCGAATCCCTTGGTGCGCGTTATCAGCTTTGTTTGAACAATAATGGTCATCAGTTTGATGATTTGCGAACATGATTCTTCAATTACATTAGTCTCATGTATTCGATGCTATTTCATTTCACTCTATGTTCATAAATAAAAGTTTTCTCGTCATTCTACGAGTGAGTACATTTTTTTGAGACACCCTGTATATATACATTTATTTGATATATATATAAACACATACACATTTATGCATACGAATATGTAAAATTGTATTCGTGTAAATATACACACACACACACACACATATATATATATATATATATATATATATATATATATATATATGTTCTCCCGTTATATATTAACCCACACCTCCTTTCCTCACCCAAACACATAATACTAGCATAACACTTAAATCCTGTTGTAGAATTCTATTGTTCGCTGGCCTGAAGAAGCTAGACTTTAAAAGTGTTATTGTGCTTATTTGGCGTTTATAGAGTTAAATCCCTTTTAATTTCCATTCTAGTTGACGGTGGCTGAGGGAAAAGGTTCCTGACTAAGATTCAGTAGCGACTTGGAAACCGGGTTCGACATCTCCAACCAACGTGTATTACATCTCTACACTGAAGATTGCGTAACCATGAAGCATCGATGTCTGTTGGTAATCATAATTAATATTTACTCAAAAAATATAATATATATATATATATATATATATATATATATATATATATATATATATATATATAGTATCCACAACATACATTCTGACACATAAAAATGTATACACAAAAAATCGAGTAAACAAATAGTCAGCAATAAACAATAAAACAATAAAAACCGGATATATACACACACACACACACACACACACACATATATATATATATATATATATATATATATATATATATATGTACATATTGATAGATAGATAGATAGATAGATAGATAGATAGATAGATAGATAGATAGATAGATAGATATAATAAATACAAATAAAATACACACGTCTCTTGGGAATAGGAATTAATGAGACTGGCTACATCTTTTAATAGAGGCAAGGCATCTGTTCTTATTGATCTATGTCTTATTTCCTGAAACCCAATTCTCAAATTGCCTGTTCATTTGAGTGCACCCATCAGCATTGCGACTGTCGACCTGCTTCCTTGAGATGAACGGCGAGAATGAACACACAACAAAGAAGGAACAAAAAGAAAATGGCGGAACACGTCCGAAGGCAGATTCATAGAGAATCCATTGGCTGAGGCGGTTCTAGATTTAATGAGACAAGCTGAAGGCTGCGAGACGAATGCTTTGCAATATCCATAGACAAAGCAAATGAGGTTCGGCTTGTTTGGCGTATGTGTGGTAGGGCTACTCGCAGAAACAAACGGCGCTGTAGGTAATACCTGCGAGAAATACTCGGTCAGATTGTTCGATGTGAGGGGAGGAATGGGTTTAGAGAAGGCATTGTCAGAAATAAACTGGAGAAAGATGTGAATAACTGGAAAATAAGAAACAAAGAAGACAGAAATAAATGTTGTAATGATAAAACAGAGGGGTTGCAGGAATTGGGACGGAGATAGAATGAAAAACAGAATTCAAATAAAAAAGAATATGAAAATACGTTTGATTCACGGCATGCCACACTTTTTTAATGTTATTCAATTGCAAATGTCAGACCCATTTGGTATTATAATTAGAGATTTCCCTAATAGACCGGAACTCTTTGGTTGACTAATTCCAAAGACTAAAAAAATTGGTACTTGACGCCGACTTGCTAAACAATTAGCATTATAAGATGATGGTCTATGGTAACTGTTACACCGGCCGTTCTAACAGAAGAGAAACTATACCGGTTCTCACTATAAATAGTGCTAGTCACCAGCCTCACGAGAGAGAGAAAAAGGACAGTCTTGTAACTGCCTAGCCAAGTGCCAGTCAGTTTCCTTACCTTGTACCTTTTATGTTAATACACTTGTTATCTTTACCCAACCTTGACTTGACTTCTTTTTACTGTTGGACTACTTCACAACAGTAACTATGGAACTGTTTCTCTGCAGATTACAAGATGGTCGTCTTCAAATCCAATGTGAACAGATTTCGTGCCATGAGCCCCATCAACTATTCTCAATCTTCTCGTAAACTTCTTCACCTCTGAACTGACAGTCATTCAATCAATATTTACGTTCATACTCGAGTGTTTTTGGGCCTTGACATTTGGTGATGTATTTGTTAAACGAACGCGTAGTAGAAAGAATAGGCGCCCTTCCTTTACATCTCAGTCCAGTAGCCAAAGAAAACAGGGAACATTTTGTCGCTGCCCACTTAGGTCGACAACTTTAATTTATTTTTTAATGCAGTCATTTTGGTATAAACGTTAAATGGTTAACATCTTATTTTCTGCAGATATTAATTCATAGTGTAAATTACTGGTTGGAAGGGATCTGTTAGGTTCAGGGAATATCAACTTTTTCGCTATATTTACTGCTGAATCCGGTCATTTTTATACAAGCCTTTTTGTATCAAGTTCTTAATATCATGAAATATTAATACATAGTGTATATTTCTGTCTGGTCAAGTTTTTTTAAAACATTTTTTGTGGTTACTCATTGATTATATAAGTAAGTGCACGCATATTTCTTATACGGATGATTTGTTGGTTAATAAGTTTTGTAGCTCTAGATTTTGTAAGTAAATATTCTAAAACGATAGTAACAAGTTTTTCTTTATTTACGTCCTTTATTTATTTACGTCATTCACTTACTATACTTCTTTGGGGTTTCTGCTACAACACCATTGATTTCCGTTTTTTATTTATTTACGTCATTTATTTATTTACGTAATTACCTAACTATACTTCTTTGAGGCGTCTGCTACATCAACATTGATTTCCATTTTTGTTATTTACGTCATTTATTTATTTACGTCATTGACTGACTATACTTCTTTGAGGCTTCTGCTACAAACACATTAATTGTTGTTCCTTCACTTACTATACTTCTTAGACGCTTCAGCTTCTACTAGATTCATTTTCGTGTTTTTCTTTATTGACGTCATTTATTTATTTACGTAATTCACTAACTATACTTCTTTGGGGCGTCTGCTACATCACCATTGATTTCCGTTTTGTTTATTTACGTCATTTATTTATTTACGTCATTCACTTACTATACTTCTTAGACGCTTCAGCTTCTACTACATTCATTTTCGTGTTTTTCTTTATTTACGTCTGTTATTTATTTACGTCATTGACTGACTACTTCCTTGGGGCTTCTGCTACAACAACATTAATTGTTGTTCCTTCTTAATTTACCGTATTTATTTATTTACGTCATTAAATAAATATACTTTTTAGACGCTTCTGCTACTACGACATTAATTTTTTTTCTATTTACGAAATGTATTACTTTATCCAAGTTGATAACTCAACTTATTTGATTCTTCTACTATTCGATTATTATTATTTTTTTATTTATTTATTTACGACATTTAATTATTTACGTAATCCTCTTATTTTCCCTTCTGCAACTACTACATTTATTTCAGTTTTTTTATTTACGTTATTTATTTATTATATAGTTTTCTTATTTTCACTTCTGCAACTACTACATTTATTTCCGTTTTTTTATTTACGTTATTTATTTATTTATTTACATAATTTTCTTATTTTCACTTCTGCAACTACTACATTTATTTCCGTTTTTTATTTCCGTTATTTATTTATTTACATAATTTTCTTATTTTCACTTCTGCAACTACTACATTTATTTCCGTTTATTTTATTTACGTCATTTATTTATTTATATAGTTTTCTGATTTTCACTTCTGCGACTACTACATTTATTTCCGTTTTTTTTATTTCCGTTATTTATTTATTTATATAGTTTTCTTATTTTCACTTCTGCAACTACTACATTTATTTCCGTTTTTTTATTTACGTTATTTATTCATTTACATAATTTTCTTATTTTCATATCTGCTACTACTAAATTTATTTCCGTTTTTTCTTTATTTACGTCATTTATTAATTTACGTAATAGTCTAATTTTCACTTCTGCAACTACTACACACTCTATTTCTATTCTCCAAGCACTATCACCATATATTTGGTAATATCATCCAACTGTATCAGAATGGATCTCCAAATAGAGGCTACGTAGCGATCACGCTGCCGCCCGTCATTGTTCCGAAATCGAGCTCTCGCTATCGGAGATAAAAAGAAAAAAACATGAGTAAATAAATAACAAAGTATAGTCGTATAAATCTGGAAACGATAATTTTATAACGAAACATTAAACAACAACAATGCAAAATGTTACTAGTTTGTTAGTTAACTATGTGACAAAAACTCGTTTTGTGCCCAGATATGACGTTTAGCTCGTAGAGAGAGAGTTAAATTAGCAAAAGAGAGAGGACTAAGACAGAATGGCAGTAATCGATTGAGGGAATGCAATAAATGTGGACATGTAGAGGATCTATTTTAGAAAGGATAGACGGAGAGTTGAAAGTTATAAGAAAGAAGGAAGTGATCAGAAGATTGTGTTCATACATAACAAGATAAGAGGTTAGTTAGTAAAAAAAGTGTTATAGCAGGAATTTTTTTTGCATGAGATTCGATTAAAATTAAGTCTAGGTGTCAAGACGCTCAAGAACATAGAGGAATGGGTGCAAGAATCAGCAATACATATGAAACATCATGAACTGCTTTTGGTCCCGAGTTTTCTTTTGTGTTGTACGCTGCAGATGAAAAGACATTGTATATGCTAAAAGATCGATTGCTGAAAAAAAAACAAGTAACACTCGATTCTCAGTCTTTTTGATACGTCGCTTCTTTACGATTTACAAGCGAATTTCCTCGACGATGATAATAGATACGTGACATATATCAATACTAATCAACGTCACGCAAAATGACTTGAATTATATTACGAACATAAATATTTTAGAAAACTTATAATGATTTGAATCGATATTACACTACCAGCAGTTGGCGGTGCTTTATGTTACAAACTGATCAAGAACTACCCTAAGATAGAAATAAGGGACATCGATGACCGATTGGTTGCTGCGTTACACTGCGACTGCCCATTAATCTTATTTTCTCAAAAGTTTTCATAAATATTATACACATTATGAAAGAAAGTATTAGTCCATGAATGTAGTAAACATAATGTGTCTGATTTTTCGAAAAATTCAGTAATAAAAATGTTTAGATGAAAACGGGTCTCGCGCCACCATTTAAAAAAAAATTCAATTGACCATAAACAAACCACACTGCCACTGAGACGTAAAGGTGACAATGTGGATTACGGGACCAGATTTATAGGACATCCTATGTGGCGACTAGTGTAACGAGATGCTTGTTTATATTACATTTACATTTTTGCATGTGCTACAGTCGGGGAAACAGTGAGCAGGGAGAGGATTCCAAAGGCCAAAGGTTTGAAAGAAATAAGTTATTAGAGTAGACAGTTGGGAAATGACGGTGGTTAATTGGATATCGACACAAACTGAAGACCTGGGTGTTCCAAGTTCGAATCCAGTCGGTTCCACAGTACAACTTTCACGTAGGCATGTTGGCGACCTTCTAGTGGTTCTTCCCGTAAGTACCCGATGCCTTTCTAGAAAAATTTTGAATAAGAAAAACATCGGGGAAACTAATGCCAATACCAGAATCATCTGATTCACATGAAAGAAGAAAAAGAGTAGACATCTTTCGAGCAAATGAAGACCTCTACAGTAAGAGGGTTGTAATTGTGATGTTTGGCCGGTTAATCGGGGGGATTAACGTTGAGGGGGCACAAGTGTAGTTACTTCATTTGATCATATTCTGTGTAAGTACTTGTAAAACAAGCACGCGGATTAAACATTTCGGTGATCGGACAACGTCTGGAGCTTTTTCAAGTGTCGGAGCTTGTTCAGGTTAAAGACTTTTTCTTCTATTCTGTCCAAGATTTAAATACAAGTTGCTGGTGCACAAGACCAGAGGTTGAAACAATACTCTATGTATGGAGAAATAAGGGCTCTGTAGAGACATAGAATAATGACAGTTCTGAGCTGTTTTCGAACCCGGTATATGGAAGGGTTTCTACCTTCTTTGTTTTAGCTCATATTGTATTTAAAGAATACAAACAATCTGTAATAAAATATATCGACCCGATCGATCGTCGGTGCTTTAATCTATTTTATTTACATGTTATTTTATATTTCGTAATGTTTAGAAACCCAGGTAACTAGATTTCCTGAAAATGGCTTTTTATTTTTTAGATATACAGGGTGGGCAAAAATAAGGGTCCTATTTTTAAAAATTCATAACTTTTTTATTTATTGAATTAAAAAATTTTTTTTTTTTAGAATAAGTAAAGGACCCCTTCCGAAGCAAGCATGAGCCGTATTAGCCCTAAGGAACGTACCCTCATTTAGAAAACATTATTTTTGCTTAAAAAACTCAAAACAGTGTAAAAAACAATACTTTAGTTTTTGTAAGTTTTAAGAAGTGTTTTTCGGCTAAAATTTGTTTTGTTTATTTCAAAAAATCTCGGAAGGGTCAGTCTACACACACATAAAGTTTGGTGAGTTTAACTTTTATTTTCTGGAAGTTATTCAAATTCAAGTTATTCAAATTTAAAGATAGGACCCTTATTTTGGCCCGACCTATATAATATCGAAAATGCATCTCAATAGGTTCTTTCTCATACGGCTAAAATCAATGTGAAACGATTTGTGCCCATAACGTATTAACCAGTAAGTTACACATATTTATGTTTGCAAATGTAATGTGTAATTTGCGGATTTTTGGGGTATTAAAGGCTCGGTTGCTTAGATAGGTTGTGATTAGTGAGAATCAGTAGGTAAATTATTAATAATAAACACCTATTTGTGGTTTACAAATAGAATGTGTAAAAGTAAAGACAGATTCCGATGTGATCGGAAAACTGAGGAAAGTAGACTTTATTTCGACAAGGAATGACGTTCTGCGCTTTGTTGTAAAACTTATGGGGACGTTTGAACGTAAGGAAAAGAATGCGAAGGCAAGCAAAAAAAGTTAGAAAACGTTAAATCTCTTAATTTCAGTTATATTCTCAAATGTTACAGGAAATCCTTTCGAAAATCTCTAAAAGTAAAACGAAACTACCAAAAGAAATCCCACTATGTTGGTATATTCTTGATCAGAGTTGCCCGGAATGAATAATATCTCAAATTCAGAAAAAAATATAAATATGATATTCTTTGAGAGTAAACTGGCCCCAATTTTGTTAGGGGATAGGTTTTTTTAATATTTTTTGAAATAACTAAAGGGAACTAACTGTCATTATTTATAATGTGTCATTGCCCTTCAAACGATTTATTCTTCGAGTAATCTATAAAAATATATGTGTATGTTTGGAGAGAGGAATAAGCTGGACGGAGGAAAAAGAGCAGGATAGAAGGATGAAACGAAGGAGGGGGAAAAGTGACGTATATAAGTTTTTTTACAGATACGTTACACTTTTGACCTAGGCAATGCCGAGAAGCCCTGCTTATCTCAACGAAGACACTCGCTTCGTGACACATATCCATGAGAAAAAACGTCACACATAACTATTTCAATGGCATTTAAAAACTAAAGTAGAGGGCTGCTACGTTACAAAAAGTGTGTGTAAGATCTACGAAGTTAAGCGAAATTCGGTCTGAGAAGTATTTCGATAGGTGACAATTTCGGTGACATACAACATCGTATTTGATATTCTATTTCAACGTTTTTATAGAAACACCTTACTTGGTCACCTATTTTACTTCACGTTTCATGTTTCTTTTTCAAGCCACAAATCTTTTTGGTTTTCATGTACATTAATTGCTCTTAACATTTTTAGTCTTTGCATGTCATATCGCCTCCCATTGTTACTTACTTTAAAATTCAATGTTAAATAAAATGATGTTTATATGAAACTATTAAAATATTGTAATTCAACCCCTTTTGCCTTACGTACACACGAGGATCATAAATAAGCGAAGAAAAGGAGTAATTATTAAGGACCGGTTTGTTGTAGCTGCTAGTGCAATCCTCTATCGGTAGAAGAGCCGGATACGTCCAAAGATTGAGTATTGTTGGCACATCTTGGGAGCTTCTACTCGAACCACATTTCCTGCCTTGACAGATTACAAAGTCGACTTCGAAATCTAGTGAGAGATGTCTTCTTTTCTCTCCTACATTCTCTTTTCTCTCCTACATCCTCTTTTCTCTCCTACATTCTCTTTTCTCTCCTACATCCTCTTTTCACTCCTAGTTCAAAGTCGCTTATCGTCGGTGTCAACGTGATTATGGCGTAAAAGACAATAATGATAAAACGGGTAATATATGTGAACCGTGGTCCTATTTTACTTGCAAGCCATTGGCCGGATTCAAGTCTGTATCTACAACTAACAGTCGGTATCCGATTGTTCTAATCTAGGCTGTTCAGACAGTTTTCGGTGATAACATATCGTTTTCAGATTCAGAATATCAAAGGTTAGTTGTAAATGTTATTTAACAAAGATAATAAATAATGACCAAAAAAAACACTATTTATCTTAGAAGAATATCAAGAATGTCTCGGAATTGGTAAATTTGGCACTTTTTCACGAATATATACACGTAAACTTATATGTTTTTTACGTAAAATAAAGCAAAAAGTTTTGATCAAAGGTTTATTACTTTGTTCATGTAGTAGTGATCGTAGGGTAAGATAACCCCATTTTTACATATTTTTTAAAATATTATTCCGTACATGTGTTTTCCTCTTTCTTTCCCATGTTGCATTCTCTAGTTGTCTTTTCTTTTTTTTTCAGTTTGAATATGGTTCGCGTTAGTTTTTGGAGGGTTAGCATCGTTATCGATCTCATCGCTTGAACAGTTCGATTTGCGGACGGATGCCCCGCGTGTGCTTGTTGCAATGCTGCGACCGCTGGCAAAACTCAATAGACCATGAACTACCCACACCCGGTGGCTGTTTCTCTAGTGGAAGAGAACACACGCTGGTTGTATATAACACAGTGCACACTCACCACAACTTACAATCACACACTTGAATGGCATACTTTCACATACACCCCCGCATATATATATATATATATACATTTATATATGTATATTTATGAATATATAGGGAGAGAGAGAGAGACACGCACAGAAACACATACATATAAATATGTATATATATATATATATATATATATATATATATATATATATACGTTCTTATTTTGTTTAGCACTGTTATGATGGTTGATTATGGTTGGCCGCCTACTTCATTAATCACCACGTCGTATAACGGTTACAATTAGCCTCATTGGTTAGAGCGTTCCTACTTGAAGTTAAAGCTGGCTCCTGTTACTGGGTGCGAATCGTGCGGTTGGTTTTAACAGTTACTTTTACACTGATGATTCCGCAAGGAATGAAACGTATACGTATACCGATAATAATGAAAATTAAATATCTATTGTTAAATAATTATATATATATATATATATATATATATATATATATATATATATATATATATAACAACTATATTATTTATGTATTCATCACCGTTTCGTCTTTATTTAAAATTTCCTCAGGAAGAAGAAAAATGCATAAACTCATGCAGTTAATAATTTTTATTTTCTAGAAATTCTCCAAATTCCGGCATGGATGAGAACCATCGGCATGGATGAGAACCATCAAAATATGAAAACCGTGATTTAGCCTAGTCGTTACTAGCACCATTCTGTGCAGTTCAAAGGAAGGGAAAGTGAATGGGGTGACGGCTTGGATTTATTAGTTTCCATATCTATTTTAGCTAGGGAGTTGGTCTGGGTCAACATATATCACAGCCGAGCTTGGGCGATAGTGAATGTGGGGGTAGGGGTCCGGAAGTCTAAATTTCTTGTCATGCTACGAATTAAAAATAAGGGAAAGAGAAAAGAAAACGAAATGACAAAACAATTATAATAGTCCATGAGCCAAACCCATAAATTTCATCGATTGGTACCACCTGGGGGGACAAAGGGACACTACGTGTTTCTGAAATACCTATGTTTGTAGTTACAGAAAAACTTTGAAGCCAGGCTGGGATCCACAGCTAAAGTGCAAAAAATCACTATCGATTATGGGTACCCTTGTCAAGAATTGTGCCATAAAAGAATGGGGTGGGGCAAATTAAAACGCCTATAACTCAGTAACTAGAGGGGATATATTGACATGTGACCACTCATTTTGTCCCTTACAAAAAAGCCTATGAAATAACATTAAATGTGTTGTAGCCCTGACATAGGTCATTGGAGGTCAAAGGTCAAATGTCAAAAAAATGAATTTAAAAAAAAATTAAGGTGTAAGTATTATTAGACGAAAATGTGATGACAAAATGAGCATTTCTCTGACAAAGGTAGTCTTTTCTTGAAGAAAACAATCTAGTCCATTGATAAAAAGTACAAAATAATAAATGTTATGGTGGTTTGATGTCCTGAAAAAAAACCGAAAAATGTATTTTGAGTATAATCTTTTTTTATATGTTGCTACAGAAATTATATCTTTTTGGCGAGTCCACAACATTCTGATGAAATTTGCTTTGTTTCAGGTAAAGTATGGAACGCACTGATGTAAGCATGGAAGAAGGTGAGGTAGAAGAGGCTGAGGGCAACCAAGGAACCTGTGAAGCTTTACAAAAACGTCGTCGACATTCTTGTATTTTCAATTGCTCTGAAAGAGACTCCGATTTGAATTCACCAAAGGATTTGAACTCATGGACACAACTTGTTCGCGCTGCAGAAATGAGATGTTTTGATGCAATTCTTGATATAGCTATAGCAGCAGGTGATGGATGTGTGCCAGAAATCTTTTATCACCGACAGTGCAGGAATCGTTTCACCAAGAAGCGGGATCTAGATTCTATTATAATAAGTGAGGATCCACGAGAACCTGAACAGTCACAGGCAGGTAGTTCAAAAGTATTCTACAGACGTCAAACCGCAGTCACATCTTCAATATCAAGGGTGTACAAGGCTGTTTGTATCTTCTGTTTGAAGACTAGTAAATATATGAAAAGTACAAACAAAAGAGATCCACTGATTAAATGTGTTAACCTCCAAGCAGATAAGACAATCAGAGATGCTGCTACACATAAAAATGACACCCGAGTTATCGCTCTTCTCTCACGTGATCTTGTAGCTGCCGAGGGTCACTATCACCGTCAGTGTTACCGTGATTACACCAGACCTCCTAAATCTGGTGATCGTAACATTACCAGAACTTCTTTAAGTATTTTTACCACACCAGAGAACATTGATTCTGAACTTCTATATGCTAGAGCTGAAAAACTATGTTATGACAAACTTTTTGATAACATTAGAGATGTACTATTTAAAAAACCGAGGGTTATCAAGTTAACAGAATTAACGGAGGACCTTACAAGTTTTCTGCGTGAGATGGGAATCACTGAAATTAAATCTTCAACAAAGAAGCACATTCAAAGGAAGCTCCAGAAGGAATTTGGTCAGAACATTCACATGATACCTAATGACAGTGGTAAAATTTTAGTGTACCCAGACAATCTGTTAAGAGGTGATCTAGTGAAAGAGAACATGAGATTGAGAGAAGAGTTAGATATCTTAAAAAATGACACTGTGGACAAAGATGGAATCATTAGCAAAGCATCTCGTTTCATTAGAAATGATGTTAGAAAGATAGATATCAGCACACCATGGCCTGTCGCAGCTGCAGAGATGAGTGACCCATGTATTTTCATTCCAGATGCATTAAATAACTTTTTGAGAATTCTTTTTGTTGGTTCACCTGTATCTGATGATATTCCTCGAAAAACACAAATACTAATACAGTCTGTTGGACAAGATATTGTGTATGGTGTGACCTGTGCTAGAGTGAAACCACCAAAACATATTATTCTCCCCCAAGCTGTGAAAAGCCTCACTGGAAACACCGAACTGATACAAATTCTCAATCGTTATGGACATGGCATTTCATACACAACGATGGAAGAATTTGATACTGCTCTTGCTCTAAAAAAACTGGAGAGCCACACTGACAATGAATTTGCATTACCCAATGACATTTACCCTAACACAATGGTGACATTGGCATGGGACAATATTGATAGGTTAGAGGAAACACTCAGCGGAGGGGGCACATCACACAGGGTGAATGGAATTCTAATACAACCAAGAATATATGGCCCACATTATTTGCCAACAGCTGATAAAACGACAAGTTTTCTAGAGTCATTTAAAAGGACAAGAACATTGAGTGTTATACAACCGTGCTTACCACTATATAATGCTGGAGAACGTGTTGGTCCTTTATCTCGGGCGTACATTGATGTGAAGGATGATGAAATGAACTATGATGTGTATAAGAAAACATTACTTTGGGTTCTTGCGAGATTGCACAGCTCTGTGAATCAATGTGTTGGTAGTTGGACTGGTTTTCATATCAATGTGCGTGAAAATGAACAAGTTACAGCAGACACTGTTCGATACTTACCTACCATAAATGCACCAGCACCAGAACTGTCAACAATGCATGAGATACTGCTACAGTCACAGAAAATCAGACGTGCTTTGTCCCTCCAAAGCATTGTTCTAGTGTTTGACCAAGCTCTATACGCAAAAGCAACTGAGGTGATTTGGAAACATAAAGACACCTTTTCTGATATCGTTCCAAGGCTGGGTGTGTTCCATACAGTATGCACTTTGCTTGGTGTCATAGGGAAGCGGTTTCAGGATGCTGGTTTGAAGGATTTGTGTATTGAATCCGGAGTAATAGCTGAAGGTTCGATTGGTGGGGTCCTTGATGGGCACAAGTACAATCGTGCAGTTAGATTCCACAAACTTCTTTATGAGGCATTACTTCGTCTTGCATGGAGAAGCTTCTGTAAAAAACAAGACTTTGAAGATAGTTGTGGTGATATTGTGAGCTTGATAGAAGATTTTTCCAGCAATGTATGCTCTGAAATGTTGTCGGAGACTCTCTGTAATCCATTGTTTGTGTCTGTGGCTTACCAGTTTTTTGAATGTCTTGAAACTCTACGCTTTCAGTCAGGTGAGCTGGCAGCATTTTGGATGTCTTACATAGACCTAGTAAACATCGTCCTAAATATGCTTCGTGCCTCCCGGGAAGGAAATTGGTGTTTACATTTGCAGTCAGTTCGGGATATGATACCATGGTGCTTCGCATACGACCGAATGAATTATGCACGGTACCTTACACATTATTATGCAGAAATGACCCATCTTAAAAAGGAGCACCCTGAGCTTCACAATTTCCTTGATCATGGTGGATTCTCAGTTCAGCTTAGTTCCAAGAACCCATTCGGAAGGATCCCAATTGACCAAGCTATCGAGGAAACAGTGAATAAAGACACACAAACAGCAGGAGGCACAAAAGGTTTTAGTTTAAAAGCTAGTGCAATTACCAGATACTATCTTACTGCTGAATATCGCAGTTCATTTCTACATTTACTAAGGGATACCCTAGGTACCAATGCTTGTACCGCTGTTATTCATCCAGATTTGAGTGAATCTCGAATGAGAAGAGATGAACGAGACATTACTTCGCTTGTGAATATGTTGGAAAATATTTGGGTCCATCAATTCTGTTCTCCAAATCAAGAACTTCTCAACATTTCCACAGGGATTGCTGCTCCTGGAGATATTTCCCATGATCTCTTGACCGCTAAAGAACTTGGCGAGAACTCATATATTCAGTTCAGAGAAGAAAGACTCGAAAGTCAACCACCAAAAACGAAATTCCATGATCCTATAAAGAAAGCTAACTTAAAAACATTTACTGACATGAGAGTGAAGAGAACTTATCAGTCTGCTGGGAGAGCAATCATCATCAAAGCCGATAGAGATCTATTTGCTAAGATGATATTGATTGCACAAACTCGTGAAGTTGACTTGAAAGAGGTACTTGCACATCGTTTGGGCCCTATTCCATGGGCATTAGCTACACCAGAGGGTACACTACGGAAGACTGTGAAATCATCTCTCTACAAACACTTGACAAAGGAGTCAACGCCAGTAGAAACAATTCCTGATAATTCTGCATGTATCATAGATGGAATGGCTCTGGTCCAGAAATTAGATGCAAATCATATGACTTTAACTGATGTAGCTGATACTGTGCTTAATATGGTATTGAGAGAGGGACCAAAATGTAGTCGCATAGATGTTGTTTTCGATGTTTACCGAGAGCAGTCCATAAAGGATCTAGAGAGGGCTAACAGGGGCTCATCAACTGGAACAGCATACAAGACAATTTGAATTCCTAGTGAATGAGTGGAGCAAACCATCACGAATAGAAAGACTGGATAACAAATGTATGTTTGTTACAACAGGAATACTCTAAAAAACTGTTACAAGGCTCTGTAGAAAGTGTCAGTTGTCTAGCGTCTTATCAGGAGGAGGCTGATACACGACTATTGTTGCATGCAGCTCATTGCGCTGCAGCCAAATTTCCTTCAATCATCATAATCTCTGAGGACACAGATGTGTTCGTTCTGTGTGTTGCCTTTTCATCTAAGCTATCTTGCCCTCTCTATCTGAAAAGTGGAACTAAGACACGCACCAAATTCACTGATATACAGAAAATATCTAAGATGTTAGGAGAAGACATTTGTCAAGCATTACCAGGTTTGCATGCATTCACTGGTTGTGACACTGTTTCTGCATTTGCTGGTAAAGAAAAGATAGCTGCTTATAAACTTTTGGCAAAAAACAAGACACATGTTCAGACATTGAAAATGCTTGGATCTGACTGGAGTATATCGGATGAACTTATGGAAAAACTGGAGGCATTCACCTGCTATATTTACAATTCAAAGACAACTATATCAAGTTTAAATGATCTCAGATTCAACTTATTTTGTGCTCGAAAAGGTGAAGCAGAATCTTGGCAATTACCACCATGTTCATCATCTCTTGTAAATCACTGTCGAAGAGCGAATTACCAGTGTGCCATTTGGAAGAGAAGCTTAGAGGTTTCTCCGGAAGTTCCTGATCCGATAGGGCATGGTTGGGGTCTTGAAGATGGTAAGCTTATCATTGACTGGAGTTCTGCATCGCCTGCACCAGAAGTGGTGATGGAACTTCTTTCTTGCACATGTTCGCGGAAGTGCGTCGAGGAAACATGTAGTTGTTTGCGCAACAGACTAAAGTGTACTTATATGTGCAAACTCACAACTTGTACAAACCAAAGTGAAGATACAGATGAGAATTATTTGTGTGGTGATAGTTCTCAGGAGGAAGATGAGGATGATGACATGGATATGTGATGATCTGTTTTGAATGATCTGAATTATGCATGATTTTCTGTGGAAGAACAACAAACATTACAATTAAATTTTAATTTGGTGTATAGCGATTCGCCAGTTTAGTTTGTGTCATTCAAGCACTGGAATGCAGGATTAAGTAACATCCAGAAATGATAGAGAACGTGGGTGCAATGCCATCTAGAATATTAATGTAAATAGAGGTTGCGACTTATTGATCTTTCTTGGCCTATTATTAATAGGGATATCATCTAATTAAATATGAAAGTCTGCTGATGGGGGCCTTTCCAGTGGCACACATAGGTTATTTGTATAAATAGTCTTACTTAGTTTCTAGCTACTTGGATTTTGCATACACTTTTCTACAGAGGTGGGACACCGGTACTTCCCAAAATGACTTTTTAAAAATGGCCTGAAGTAGATCAGTCTTCCCTGAAACTGGGTCTCAGAAATGTCAATATGATAACTAATATTACTTCAAGGGCATTAACTGGTAACAAATAACTCATTTTAGATTCCATATACCGATAGGTGACAATTAGAAAGGCATCTCTGATGCCTTTCTGATTTGCACCTCGATTCGATAAAAAACTGAGGAAATTGACCTTTTGACCTTTGATGACCCACATAAAATGTTGGTATACGCATAAGATGACCCTTCATTTGTACCTTAGTGTATAAGCAATAGAATGAATAGTCCTTCATTAAAAGTTATTTGAAAGTTTTGAAATTATCACAGTTTACCTTTCCCTTACCCCTAGCAACATATAAAAAAAGATTATACTCAAAATACATTTTTCGTTTTTTTAAAACTTTTTTTTCAGGACATCAAACCACCATAACATTATTTTGTACTTTTTATCAATGGACTAGATTGTTTTCTTCAAGAAAAGACTACCTTTGTCAGAGAAATACACATTTTGTTATCACCTTTTCATCTAATAATACTTACACCTTAATTTTTTAAAAATTCAATTTTTTTGACATTTGACCTTTGACCTCCAATGACCTATGTCAGGGCTACAAGACATCTAATTTTATTTCATAGGCCTTTTTGTAAGGGACAAAATGAGTGGTCACATGTCAATATATCCCCTCTAGTTACTGAGTTATAGGCGTTTTAATTTGCCCCACCCCATTCTTTTATGGCACAATTCTTGACAAGGGTACCCATAATCGATAGTGATTTTTTGCACTTTAGCTGTGGAGGTCAGCTTGGCTTCAAAGTTTTTCTGGAACTAGATACATATGTCTTTCGAAATATCATAGTGTCCCTTTGTCCCCCAGGTGGTACCAATATCTGGTCTGGCTCATGTATATAAGTGTTCATATGAATGTAAAAGTGTGGAGATTTTTATTATTTTTAAACGCACCTTATGATTAAAAAATAAAAGTTTTGGCATAATACTAATTAGTTTATTTATTCAAGTGTGAATATATTAATTTATTCCTATTTATTTGATTACTATATGTGTGTCTCATTAATTAATCAATTAATGTATTGTAACATGTGGAAATATGTGTAAAAGTGAGTTTGAAATAATACAACCCGTGAATTCATTTATGTATGAATTTGTTTATTCATATTTATTCAGTTAATTATTTGTGTGTTATTAATTGATCAATAATTATTAAAATTAGTTTTGATTATACAAGTATATGTATATGTAATATGTGAATATAAGTAAAAATGCACAACAGATATATAAGTATGTGTGTGTATTAACTAGCTTAACCACCTCGGTACCGCTTCGCAAATTATTCTACGTATAATCATTGAAACAATAACATTTACAAAAACATTTTATACATAATTTTCTGATTTATACGAAACAGAATGTATCGCATGTATTGATATATGAAACGGAAGGAAACAATCAAAATAGATTTGATCGTAACGGGATGAAGCTGGAGGGACGCTGTGGATCTGGCTTCAGACGAAAAACGATGGTTTACTTTGACCCCATCATGCTTTGCAGGACGTGGAACCCCCTAAGTCTAAGTAAGTAGCGTTTACGCATTGTAAAAGGAATTATTACTATAATAAACTTAAGCTACATATTGGTAGTATCTACTAATACTTAACAGTAACCGGTTTCGATGATTAGTAATCATTAAGTAATTGTTATTGTAGAGGAATTCATCAGAAAAACAGGATGCGAAAGCTGGCAGTGTTAAGAGTGTTAACCCTTTGAGAAAATCGACATGCGGAAGGAACGAAAGACGACGAGACGTCCGACGTAGATCGTTAGAGAGCGAAGTGGAAGGTGACGGTGAATATCGACACGGACTGAAGACCTGGGTGTTCCAAGTTCGAATCCAGTCGGTTCCACAGTACCACTTTCACTTAGGGATGTTGGCAACCTTCCCGTGGTCCTTTCCGTATGTACCCGATATCTTTCCAGAAAGATTTCTAACTAGACACACATTGGGGAAACTAATGCCAACACCAGAATCATCTGATTCACACGAAGGAAGAGGAAGAGAGAGAAATCAGGGAGAAACGCCGCAATTGGGCATGTGTGAGATACGTTAATATTGGTTTAGACGAAGCTCTATTTATTTAATAACAACCTCCGTCTGCTTCCCTCTCTTTATTGTCTTGAAAAAAAATTCCGAACTCGGCTAAATAAACCGATCTTCTTTCTTTCATTAAGAATGTGTTCACTGGTTGATTAATCGAGGCATCGTTAGTTGTGTTGCAGAATTTTAATCACAGATCGAAGTTGTCCAGCGTTAGACAAGATCATTATGGAAAGGGTGAACATTAAGACGCCGAAAGAGATCCATGTATGTTGGTTTTTTATTATTATAATATGTATAATGGGTATCGGCACTTTCTGGACTCGTATGTACCAGTTCAACACAACTACCGCTTCTTGAAATAAACTTTGGTGTAGGTGTAAGCTAAGTGTTTAGTTCAGGGCATACTGATCTTTTTTATGTCGAAACTCAAGCAATATTCGCTGAATTTTTTATCTTCTAAAGAGTCACGTCGCTTAAGCATTTAATTTTATATATTTTTTGAATCAAAATAATGTTACGTATTTCACGAAAATTACTATAAAAATTCAAGACATGAGGTTTAGTATAATTATATCTTGATTTTAACCCTCATTAAGAAACATGAAGGTCGTGCAAAGCTGTTTTGATCGGAAAATTAATTTCATTCGTCCTCTAACGAGTATTCTTCTTGTAGCTGTATAAAGACCAAATTCTCTCTACCCGGAAGTCACATGATTCCGTCGACTTCCGTTAACTTAGATTAACATTCTAACCCTCGTCTGTTAATAAATATGTGATTCAACTAACGGCTTTCGTTATGTAGTGCGATTTGGAGTGATTGTTGTTTGCAGCTACTGCGTAATCAGTCTAATATTACTTCTGACGAATACGTTTTGTGTCCGCTAGTTTGGGTTGTTAGACGAAAGATCTTATTTCTTCAAGAGCTCACGGGTTTTCTTCATGTTCCATTCACTAAAGGTTAACTCCTAACCTCTCATCCGTCAATGACTCTTCAATTCAAGTAATACCTCCTGTTATAGAACAAAGTCTCATCTGTTTTCTGTATACATGAGAGGAAGATTACAGACAATCGGATCGGTGAGGAAAGGCTCATTAGAGCTGGACAACATTACCTGGTACATACCCAGATTTCAGCACTCTATGTATGAGTGGACCTTGTTGTAAAAACAGCTTGAAATACCCAAATACTCCACGAATCTCACAAATTTGAGGCTGAGCACAGAATGTAGTTTTGTGTATTATTCCAGATATTTGATATAGAAAAAGATTAGAAAGTTGATTTTCGTGTTGATGGGTGGAGTCAAGCACATTACACAAGTAAGACCGATGCAGTTTAGTGTTGTGTTCGAGACCGATAATTCTATGTATGGGGAACTTAACCTCATGCCTAGCAAGCGAAAACGAAAATCAATGCCGTTAAATGTTTCTAAAAATGTCCTTTCATGACAAAACTGATAATTCTGTTTTCTTGGTCGACATTTTTCTGTATATAATCATTATTTTTTTTATTCCAGAATGTTCGGTTTTGTTTCCGTGTGACTTCCTGCAAATTTGTCAGTTCGATTCCTTCGTTATTAATTTACATTTTTTTTTCGGCATTTTGGTTTTCACTTAAATATCTCGGAGAATTTATTTTGAGATTAGAATTATTTTTTTATGGAATTATATTCGCAACGACTTTCTGAAGGTTTTGTTCTTGGAATAGTCGCGTTTTTTTGTGCTAGAGAAATGATTAGATTATTTTAGCTGAAGAGAAAATGAATGAAAAATAATTACGTGAAGGAAAACTTAAGAAAAAGTGTAAAAAGGAATAAAAGCTAAAATAACTATAGCGAAAATGAAAAAGGAAAACAAAAAGAAGAAGCGTAATAATAGAAATTATATACATATATATATATATAGGCAGCATCTTCTCTTGCAGGCAAGTATTGTTTAATATGAGAGACAACTCATGTCTAGATATTCTTTGGTAAATCATTTCAATAATCCGAATCAGGATCTTAGTTTCGGTGGTGAATTGGCTGATGAATTTGCCATAGTTTAGATTTGTCTCTCAAGTACTTTCAAACGCATCCGGGTCCATCTTCAAAGGAAAGAGCTTAATCAGGTACATACCATGTGTTAGTAGTATAGAAGGTTTTGGCAGGAAATATGTAATTATGTAATATATATATATATATATATATATATATATATATATATATATATATATATATATATAATGGTTATCTATAGCTACGTGTTTCGCTGTTACTGCAGCTCATCAGCTTATATATATATATATATATATATATATATATATATATATATACTAGACTAAAAAATGAGAGCGTATGTGTATTAATATTCCTAAAAACAAGACAAGTGGAATTAGCTAAAATCGAACTAAATCACAATGTTGCTAAAATGACAAACATATGCAATGGTTTTTCTTAGCTCTTCCTTGAATATTGGTATTTTAATTACCACAAGAATGACATAAGACACCCGAAATATGTTTGATTTAATTATAAAGTAGATTTCGTCTAAATAGCCATCTCAAGAAAATAGAAAAAGTGATGACTTAGGAAAATTTACAAGTTAGACTATCTGATTTGTGACTTGATCACTAAACTTTTATCACTTAATCCCGTTATCACTGAATCAAAAAATGTTTTAATAAAGTTGGCATATTTTTTGAAAATGTTTGAATTAAAAAAATCTCTTTTTGTTACTTGAAAGAAATGCAAAACTTAGTACCATTAAGAAAAATTACAAAATAGAAGTTGAACAAAATCGTGCTGACAATTAGAGAGACTTAACTATTAGGAAGAGTTGAATGTAAGTCAATTAGTTCATAGTTTTGTTTACCTTTTTAAATTAAAATAATAAAATATACATGTGCTTTGCATGTAACAGAAAAACACAAATTTCCTGACCTGTGCAGTATAGATACATTGTTAAGTACAGGCGGATACAATAGCTGAGTAGAGTCGGGGACAGAATACAGTCCACTTGAGGTAATGTTGTAAAAAGCAATTGCTCATGGATTCTGTACATTTTGAATGATGCTTTAACTATATTAAACTTTATTCCAATGATCATCTAATTCATTATTGTTCATTATTCTATACAGTGCTAATTTTACTCTACATTCAATTCTTTAAATCTGAATTTAAGCTTCAATATTTTAAGAGTTAATTTCACTCGTACTGTACGTTTCCAGGTTTTTATCTTTCAGTCTAGTCTACCTTTGCAGTTACAGAATCTACTATACATTTGTATTATAATTTAAAAAGGAACAAATAACAAAACCCAAGAGCACCAGTGACCAGGTCCCTAGTGAGTCACATATACATTAAGTTGGTGGAAATATTAGTAACAATTGCTAATTAAGTCGTACCAATAATCATTATGACATCGCAATAATGAAAGTGTCTAGTTCATTAGTGAACTATTCTCGCATTTATTACTTCTTATCCGCTGAAAAAATAATTAATTTAAAGTTTCTTTCCTTCCTGAATACAAACAATACTAAGAAATTCTAACTAACTTCATTTTAAAAAAATGAGTATATTTAGTATAATTATTTTAAACATTCACCTTTTTGGGGCAGCCGTACTACATTATTCAGTACTGCCCATAGAGACAAAGTCACAACAAATTATATTGTAATAAATTTGAATTTAACTTTAACATGAAGTTAGCGACCACAATAACTTCACAAGTGTATTTTGAAACAAAAAATAGTATTAATAGAATATATCAAATGAAACATTTGCCTTTTCTGGACAGCTCTACTACTGTCAATAAAGAGAAAGCACAAATGACTATACCCCAATCATTACGAATTTAAATTATACAACGGAAGTTATTATAAATTTCCTAATGAAGCTTGCAATTAAAAATAACTTCACTGATTTAGTTTATTAAAAAATGTACATAATTAGAATATAGTTAACTAAAGCTTCAATGGAGTGTGCTCTGATGAGCTTACTGCTCTGGTACCCCCACGATGTAAATTCACTTGACCAACCGGACAATCAACCAAATGCCATCTATTCACTGTGAAGGTCATCGGATACCAAATAGCTTTCTACTCCAAAAGCTTCTTTCCCCGTGCTGCTGGACTCTGGAATTCCCTTCCTGCTACCTGTTTTCTTGACGGTACTGACATGCAGAAATTTAAAACTAATGAAAACAGACATCTCGCTGCGCAGCTTCCAATTTAGGTTAACCCCCGCCAAACTTTCACCCTTTTTCCCAGTAACTCCTTGCGTCTTCAGTGGTGGCCTGATTTGTTTGGGGTGAAACATTTACATAAAAATAAAAACATTTTCTTTTTCTGTGAAGCACTATTACATGATTCAGTTCAGTACTGCCCATAGAGACAACCACAATTTACGATACTTTAGTAATACATTTTGAGATTAAGTTTTAAAATGAAGTTATTTGGAAATAATTAATAGAAAACCAATAAAAAACTCGATATTCAACTAACACACACCGGTCCTTCTCTACGACAACAATTGACAACACGGAACACCAATTACAACAATACTCCCTGCACCCTAGCGAACTGCCCCATGAACACCACAGACAAATGCCACCGTACTTACACTGTATACCGTTTACAGTGCACCACATGCAACAAAATATACATTGGTAGTACGGTGAGACCCCTACATATTAGAGTCAAAGAACACCTACAAACACGTACCTCTTCCTTCCACAAGCACATCCATGCATGTGGCAACACCAGCAAATCATTCAAGATTGATATCCTAGCTACGGAGAGAAACGTTGGCAACCTTCGAATAAAAGAATCGATACTAATAGCAAAACTATCTCCGCAAATAAATCACCGACTCGAATTAGGATCTTCATTTCTAGTCTGATATAGTTTTACATCTCACTCTTGTTGTATTGATTTTACCTTAATTTAACCATTAAATGAATACTAAAAACTAATAATCTAACAAAAACATCACCTTATAATAATAACAAATAATATAACATAGGTCAAACACTCACTAAACAAAAAATAATAATAATAATAAATAAATAAATAAACAAACAAACGGGGAAAAAATAAAATAAATAAATTAAAAAAAAAATAGATAAAGATAAATGAATAAATAAATAATAATCTTTTAAAAAAAACAAAGATAAATAAATTATTAAGTACAATAAATTAATAGATAAACAATAAATAAATAAATAAAAAATTAATAGAGAAAAAAAAATAGGAAAAAAAAAAAAAAATAAATAAATAATAAATTGAAAAAATATTAAAGTCTATAAACTAATAATAGTAATAACTTAACCGAACAAAAAGATTAACTATAATAATATAATAATAGTAACAACAATAACAATAATAATAATAATAATAATAATAATAATAATAAATGAAATACCGGAACCACCCCAGATAACATTAATAATAATAATTTAAAAAAATAAATAAATAAAATAAAAAAAGGGAGGAAAAAAAAAAGGAATGAAACATTCATTATAACAATATTTTAGCCTAACAATTAGAAGTAACTAAATTACAAGCGACGTAAACAACAAATGGACTGAATTACCTCCCTTTCATTGTTGTCTTAGCGTTACACGAAAGATAATATTGAATTAATTAATGAAATATACATATATAAAAATAGAATAAAATAAATAAATAAACTAAATATTAATACACACAATAATTTAAAACGAACAGAGAATGCAATGTTTAATGGCAGTATTAACCGACATATTAATTTAAACGAATAGACTTGGTTAAAAAAAAAAAAAAAAAAAAAAAAAAAGATTTAGATTAGAATTTAAAATTTAAAATTTAACGACAAAAAAAAAAAAAGGAAAGATTCTAAAAAGTAAAAACAAACAAACATAAAAAGTTTAATAAAGTAAATAGATGAATAAATGAATTAGATAAAAAGTAGATAAATAAAATATTAATAAAAAAAGTAAAATAATAAAATAAATTAATAATAATTTAAAAAAAAAAAAAATTTTTTAAAGGTTTATTTTATTTTTGAATCTGGTTTGGTATTTAAATTTAACCGGTATTTTCTGCGAGACTATATCTTACAGCGGCCTTCATATGCACGCTTGAAATTGAGTTGAACACGTTTCTGAAGAAGGGAAGAGTTCCCGAAAATTAAAAAAATATATTATATCATACGGAATTTCCACCAGACCATCTTGATACAGGTATTACATAACATTGTAACATTGTGTAGATAGACAGATATATGTGTGTTTTGAAAGGGGAAAAAAAAAAAAAAAAAAAACATAATAAATATATATATATATGTGTATGTACACATTGTATTAAGGTTGAAACTAATTCATTTGTTCCACCATTATATGTCTTATTTGCTCCAATTTGTGTCTATCCGTCACACCTCTGCATTGTACTGCCTTCTAAATATTACATTTCTATATACCAATAAACAATGCTTCAAGCAAACTACATAAACCTCTTAATAAAAAATATCTTTACTTATGTAATTTATGAAACAATATTTTTAGAATATTATCAAAAAAGGCATCAGTCTTTTCTGGACAACCCTACTACATGATTTAGTATTGCCCACAGAGACAAAGTCACAAATGACAATTTTCTATTAATTAATTTAGAGTTTTACTTAAATAAGTGAAGTTATTAAAATTACGTTAACAAGCAAAATAAATAAGTGGGTTGCTTAGAACTTATGCCCCCTTTTAAGCACTATAAATTCTATAGCATTTTCTTATTAAAATCTTCTTGGTGTTGTTTTTGTTCTTTTATTTTAAATACAATTCATTATTTTTGTTTTCAATTATTAATAAGTTAAAAATTATCAGAAATAATATTTAACCATTATATTTTTAAATAATAACATACACATTTATTTATTCGTTTTATTTAAGAATTTCATTTTTTTCTAAATACTAATTCGATATTCCAATTCAAATTAAATTATTTTCAAAATCTTCAGAATTATAATTTATAGATTAAAGGAAAATTAGATAAAAAATATGTTGACAATTTAAAATTCAAATATAATTAAATTGAAATAAAAAATGTTTTTCAAAATAAGTTTCAGAATAATAGGAATACATTTCAATTTCTGAGTTTCAAATGACTTTATATAATTTATAATTCTTGCAATTATAGTTGAATCTAGTATAAATTCTATTTTCAGGATTGTAATTTTCAAAATAAAGTAAAATAAGACAGGAATATGTTTAATATTTAAAATTCAAAAGATGTTTTATTTTCAAAATAAGGTTAGAATAGTGTAAGGAATAATAAGAATATATTTCCATTTCTGCGTTTCAAATAATTTAATTTTTTTAGACTTATTTCAGAATAAATTCAAATATTATAATTCAGTTAGTATTGCCGTCAGTATAAATTTAATTTAGAATTGTAAATTTCCGTATAAAGTGAAATAAGTTAACACTATTTTGTATATTTCAAATTCAAATATTAATAAATTCAGAAAGACTTTGATTTTTAATCAAAAGTCAGAATAAGTTGAGAATGATTTTCAGAATAATAAGAATATATTTCAATTACTGAGTTTCAAGTAAGGTAAAACAATTATAAGAATCCAAAATAAGTTTCCACATAATAAGTTAAATATTTCAATATCAATTATCATTTTAAAATTAAATCTAATTTTCAGAGTTTTTATTTAGTAAAAAATAATTATTAAAAAATAAGAATAAATTGTATATTTCCAGATCATTCTTAAAATGTAGGAATAAATTCTAATATACTCATTTCAGTCAACTTATATTATTATTGGCTTCAGTATTAATATTATTTACAGAATAAATTTTAAAATATATTTTCAATTTTAAGTTTATTTTTTTACTCAAAATAATACAACCACCTTAATCAATTTGGGAGGAAATTTACTGTGTTCTTTCTTAATAATGTTGTAACTAATTTTATCTTACTTTTCAGTGCGATCTTTGTACTAAACAAATATGATGGCATGCCATATGATGATGCTCCTTCATCAAGAATAGCAGTATTTAATGTAAAATTAGTTCTGTATATTTGCTGCTTTTTAGAACGGATTTTCATAATATCACAATTAATGATTTGCCCTCTTTAATTATTAATCAGGAATCTATTAATTTGAAATGAAATATTTGATATCATTAGTGCATTCAATTCTTGAATGCACTAATGATATCAAATATTTCTTGAACAAGTATCACAGTATTTAATCAAAATAGTTGTTGTTGAATGTAAATATTTAAATAGTTGGCAGCCACTAATATAGTGTAATATCACATTTTTTTCATTTAAAATAGAAGTTCTGAATATATATTACATCCAGGTGTTGAATTACAATTGCAAACATGATTTCTTAATACATTACAATTTATCTGATACAATCTGATGCATCTAGTATGATCAGTTTAAATTAATTGAAGTTTTACTCTGCATACTAAGTTGAAATGAAGTGAGAGTTCCTAAAATCTATGAGCACATTGCTGATTTCAATCATCAAACCGTCTTCTAATGATTTCTCTCAAAGTAGAAAAATTATTATGATTATTAAATGTTATATTACTCAATTATTGATGTACATCATTCATGTTGTTAAAATTAAACGAATAATCAAGTAATTCAACCAGTTGAATCAGCAATTGCACAACTGAATTTGTCAAAATATGCATCTGTTTGAGTAATCAAAAGAAACACAGTGACTACAGTTTGGATGATTTCATTTCTTTTCTTCTTCCTGGAAGGTGGGTTGATATTTTCTTCTAAATATAGTGTTTTAGTTCTTTTTCTAGGCATGCTAGCAGCATTTGCAATACAATCTCGTTTTTCTTTCCTGCAAAGTGACAAAGAAGGCAATGCTGCTCTTCCAGTACTAACCCGTAAATTGTTGAACTCTTCTCATTCAGATTCATCAACCATGATCAATGATCTAGGATGAAAGTCACAAAGATACACATTGCAAAGTGTCCTGCCTCTTGAAAAAGCCACACAAGCTTTACCATCAGAAAATATCTGATTGCCTAAATCAGCAATTATTCCATCCACAGACATTCGTTGTTATGTGTGAATTGTTATAAGCTAGTGACAATGGAAAGTGTGTTCTAGTGACAAAAAACAAGAATAGAAATGTTATAGTCTGTTTGAACTTTTCCAATTGAAATGGCTTTTTCTTTATTGGTATCAAGAGACACCAACATTTTGTCAACATTGTTTCGATTTCCAATAATTTCAACAATCGTTCCAATAGCACCACCACTGCATAATTATTGATTCACATCAATGTTTCGTTTAAGCATCACTCTAGCTCATATTCCAACTTTTGGCAATGTTTCAAGCCCAGCAGTGTCAGATATTTTCTTGTTTCGAAAATTTTTAATTTCACTTCATTCTTCCATCTACTTATCTCATACAAGAATCTTTTGCAGCAATTTCCACTGTATTTATTTTGCATTTTTAGTATTTAATTATGCAACTCATGAACAGCTTTATTAAATAACAAAATGCAAACACAATTATATTCAGGTGTAGCATAAATTTAAAGCAATTATTCAGCAACTTCTTCAACAGTTGCTTTTCTATCAGGAAATAGGTATGTCTTTTGAAGAATGTTTGTATTATAGTCTAACCAATCTTAAATTTTCCCAAAATATAAATGTGATGGTTTTGTCTTCTTTTCGCCTTATATTAATGGTAAGTTCTATGATGTTCAAAGTATTTCCACCATGATTGCCCATTAATACCAGTCTCTGTTCTTTTGGAATCATATGATGATATTCTAGAAAAAATTAGTTTTTCATTGACAGGTGGCAATTGCATTAAACCACGAAACAATGAAACATTCATCTTTTCAAAAGGATGTGCAATCATTTTGTGGAGATCTCTAAAATTTCCATCAAGCCTTTTGTTTATGAATGCCAGCATCAAATGACTAACCATGCAAATTTCAGCACTTATGAACAGTCTGCTTCCGTCATACACATTACGTAAAATTTTCAAGTTCACTTTCTACAATTCCTTGTAAGTGGGGATCTTACAATGCTGAACTTCAATCATTAGAGTTCTTTGTAGAGTACTGCCTTTTTTTAAAAAGCACATATGCATGTTAGTCCACATAAAATGACAAAAAAACATTAGATAGATCATTCATAACGGTTATTTTGTCAGAAAATGTGTAAATCAAAAAAAATTGCCTATTGCACCCACACCAGAAACACATTTGAGAATCTGTAATCATTCATCACATATGCATCTAGGTAGAAGCTTCTCTTTATTTCAATAAAGCTCTTGTTTTCTGATAATTGAAATCACTTAATTGTAAATTCGTTTTTGATCTTCATTGAGTTGAGCTTACCTTTCAGCAACTGATTCATCAGTCACATTAATTTCCATTTGATTTTCAATGAAACCATCAGCATTTCCATTTTCATCATTTGATTCATCAATTACATTTTCTTGACTTTCTTTTTCTCTTTCAATCTCCATTTTTTTTCTAATTCAATAGAATCAGCAATTCTGCTTTAATATTTGCATATTGAGCCAATGCTAGCAATTCTGAATAACAATTAAAAAATATTTCTCTATAAGAACTTACACTACTCAATAAATCAATGTCCTCATTTCTCCAAGACTTAAAAAGCATGACAATAGCGTGGTAATAACGCTCTTTGTCCTCTTTTTTCAGAGGTACATTTGATGTCTTTGTAACTTTTTTTTTTGACTTTCTTTAAATAGCCGTTGTTGTTTTTCATGACCATTCTTTTTTGCTTCTTCTATCTCCTTAGTTAGATAGTACACCTAATTACTAGCAACTACATATAATGAGGTTCCTCTATAAACAATGGTATATTAGAATAATAATTTTCCACCATATCTTCATGAAATATGATTGTGAAATTTTGTGGCATTCCTTGCATCTATGGCTTATTTTGCTAGGAATATAAGCACTAATCTTTATAACTTAATCGAGATTAGCAATATAAATGGTGTCCCAACTACCTATTAGTCAACTCATATGCTTAAAACTATCTTCTTCGAATTTCCTGAAGACCAGCTGACTTGTATATTCCATATTTTGATTTAGTGTCATTCAATTTTCCCCAAGTACCTAGAGTTTCAGCTTTTGTATTTGGTTTTAGAACTTGTTACATATCTGGTCAAAATCATGTTATTTTCTCCAATGTATTGTACATCGATTTTACCTTGCCAAATCAAAAGTAGTAAAGGATTTTAATCATTGATATATTTGTCAGTTGATTTTCTTTGCAGTTGGTAAAGTTTTTTAACACCTTTTCCATTTTTTTTGATTTTACACAATCAGCCACAGTACAAAAATTAATACTCTATCAGATCTTGAAAATTCAAATCTGCATTTTTGCAGCATGTTGCTCTTTTGCCAAAAAACTTTCCAACAAGTTTTGCTGTAAGAATGCATTTGAAATCTAGACACCAATGTGAGACTAATTACAGAACAACGCCTTCTACATGTAATATGTTGCTCAATGAATTGCTGATTTTTTTTTCAGGAGGGACTTTCTCATAAGTGGGTGCTTGATCACACCATAATTGCATATGGATGTGTGTGGGGCAACTCTTTGTTGATACTCAATTCTCCAGAAATAATGTAAAACTTTACTAAACATTGAATTATTTTTTGCCAAAATCAATTCATTCATGAAAGAATTCACCCTATAGTAGAAGAATTCACAAACAGTTAAAGCATCATTTACATAATGTGTGCTAGAATTGGCTGTTTTGACATTTGCAATGCTACTATTTAATTTTACCAAATATTATCTCAAATCATGGCAGAAATATCTAGCACAAGATAAAGTTATAAACAAAGTCGCAGGGCAAAATGTTTCATCCATAGTGTGAAGATCATATGTCTTTCTATTTCAAAACTGTTATCAATCCCTGACATTTGCCATCATCATTGAAAGGTTATCTTCCAGAGCTGTCATTGTTTTGTAATCTTTGATTAAAATCTGCCAAAGTCATATTTCCTGTTTTAATTGAATTCATGATGACAAAAATCCTACATCCAAACCTTTTGTCTGCCTTGTCAACATTGTAAAACATATATTCGCTGTTTATTCGAAATCTGGGATCAGAATGTCTATGTTTGTTCCTGAGCAACATATGAGACCTGACATTTCCATATTTTCTATCTTGAAACATTACATTTTTCCCGGCAGGAAACAAAATGAGAAAGCACATCAGATCACATTTTGAATTGTTGTCTTTCATTAAATCTCCTTCAGATTTATTCATCTTAAAAATGTCAATGTGTTTTTGATTTGGTAAAGATAGGGATATTTTTTTAACAGTATGATTCTAATAGAATGTTTTAGCATGTCTCTTGGTCAAATGTGTCAACAAATGATCAGAATATTTTGTGCACATCTGCCCAGTGTACAACACATTGACATTGAGATCTTTATTTCATCAATTTCAGAGTCGATTTAGATTTCATTGTTCTATTGAAGTCAATAAAGTGCATTGAACAAATTTTGCATATTCACTAATTATTTTCGAATTATCTTGTTTACAATGTTTGGCTGCCAATAGGTCACCAACAATTTCCAACGAATTGTATGATTTTGATGGTAAAGTGTCCATGACATGATTGAATGTGTTCTCCATAGGCAGTGGTAAATGAGTTGCAATTCCTTTTATGGCAGACAACATGTGAGTCAATGGTCCTTTGCATTAGTGAGGCACAAGTTTTATCACATTTGGCTCTTTGTATCAATATTTGTTAATAAAAATTCAATTTTTCTAATTCTCTTGGGAATCTTTCCAACTTCAAGATCATTGATTGAAGCCAGATAACGAATTTTTACTATTTTCAAATAAGATTGCTAATTAATACATATAGTAGATGGAAAACGTATGATTTTCTTTAATGAATTCAGGAACATTTTCATTCAATTTAGTCAATATTTTCAAATCACTGTCACATTCATTTTGTTTGCAAATGTCACAAGAATAGGTTTCATTTTCTGCATTTTTAATTAGAATTTTTAATTAGAATTTTTAATAAGAAGACCAAATTTGTTTACAATATTTGGTTAAGAATAGTCAACTTCATCTTCTCTCTCAAGCACATTTCCAATAATTTCCGAATTGGTTTGATTAATTGTGTCTTTTTTCTACTAATTTGTTGAAAATAGGTCAGATTCCTTCCAAAATTTGATATCATACAAATGCAAGCAAGTGGATACAGCTCTTCATTTGTAGACATGATTCACCAATGTTCGAAGTCTCGGGTGTGTGGGATTATTTCTCTAATGAGTTCGATTTATTGGTGCAGTCAGATTGGCCAAAACAATAATCACTATGAATGACATTGCATTAGTCAATTCTTTTTCAATTTGGTGTGAATTTCCTTCACATTCAAATTTCTTGAATTGCTTCATGTATTATTCTTGTTTCCAAAATTTGAGTTATTTCATCAAACCACTCTTTATTAGTGTTACACAGACGAGCCAAACATCCATCTATTCAGTATTATTAGACTTAATTTTCATTTTTTTTAATTTTCTTGATACTTTTCTCATATTCAATATGTCTTTTTTAAAATCCACTTGTATTTTTATTTTTTTGTCTTGTCTAGCATTATTTGTTTTCATTATTCTCGATTTTTTTTCTCTATCATTTTTAATATAATTTTTTATATTGTTCATAAGTATTTTGCAAATTTACTTTTTTTCCTATATTAACCTTGGGATTCTGCATGTTTATTTTTCTTCATAGTTTCTTCATCCAATTCACTGCTTTTCACACTAATTTTTCTAATTTTTTTCTTATTATTTGAAATGAGAAGGCTCATTTAAAGAAAAACGGAGTCGAAATAGAAGAGAAACACAGGCGTGAAGTAGATTCAAATTGTTTCTGCAAATTTGGGTTGAACTTGACACTCTCATAGTTTGACAGCAGCGGGGATGACGGTACTCATCTACAAATTTATGAACAACAATCTAAATATAACATTTTAAAAGATTCTTTAAACTCCATATATATATATATATATATATATATATATATATATATATATATATATATTTATATATATATGTATATATATATATATATATATATATGTATATATATATATATATATATATATATATATATATATATGTATATATATAAATATATACAAGGCCTTTCTAAAAATATTTCAAATACATGACGGGGTTGGGGCCATAATCATCTTCAAAGTATACCCCTTGTGCTTGCATACACTTAGCCCACCGACCCATCCACTGCCGGAACATCTCTAGAAGCTTTCTTTTGGAATGGTGTTTATCTCCGCCGTCGCATTAGATGCACTAGGTGTTTGGAGATAATGCGATGTGTAACACAAATGAAGGAGTATTTCAAATGATTCAGAAATGGCCGCACATCAGCGTTCTGGCAAACCCAAAACTGCTCGGAGTGCATCTGTTGTTGAGAGGGTGCGAAAAAAAGATAATGGGTAACGCGACGGCGGAGGTGAACACCATACCAAACGAAGACTTCAAAAAATGTTTCCGGCAGTGGATGGATTAGTGGGCTAAGAGTGTGCAAGCACAAGGGACCTACTTTGAAGGGGATTAGAGTCCCAACCCTGTCACGTTCTGAAATATTATTTTCTGGCCTAAGGTCGGATACGTTTGAGAAAGGCCTAGTATATATATATATATATATATATATATATATATATATATATATATATATATATATATATATATATATATATATATCGAGATTAAGTATTGATTGTTACAGGCGTGCGTAGTGGAAACGTTGCGAGTTAACCTTTGTGTGTGTTGGGGATATCAAAACATACAGAGATGAATACGAAGATATTAATATATACTAATATGTATTTATCTTTCTTTAATGTCTCAATATATCGGCTAAGTAGGCCACGCTCTCCGGGTGACTTTACTAAGAAAAGCCTAATTACTACAGACTAACGTCAGGTGGCGCTGACTGATGTAACCTTGCTTCAAGGTAAACAATACTTTTGGATGCCGTCCAAGAATTTCTTCCGAACAAAAAAACAGCCTTAATCCAACGAGCGACCCTTTTTCTACAGACGTCTGAAATTAGAATATGGTTACGCCTACTCGTTGGCTGAGATAGTTGGTCCTTTCTAATTGTTAATAACGTTGAATATTTACTCTTTTCTTCTCACATATGTTCATGGTTTAATTTTGGAATTGTTCAGATATGTTTTGCTTATTTCTGTTATTTGGATTATTCGGACTACTGTTCTCATTTTGCTTGTTATTTTAACAACGTTTTTGCCGATGTAACATCCAACCTTCCCCAGGCAGTTTTTCAAACTCGGAAATCTTTATGCCCAACTTGAAAGCCTATACGTTATTTTGAACAGTACCTTTATTTAGTCCACATGGGTAGATTGTTCTTGTTCTGTCGATACGTAGACCGATAATATAACTGCAATATTGCTACCAATAATTATAAATAGTAAACTACACATCCTCTATACATACAGTTAAGTGTATATATATATATATATGTATATATATATATATATATATATATATATATATATATATATATATATATATATATATAAATTAAACAGTTTTTTCCAACATGTGTTTCACTACCAATCAGGTACTTGCTTGGCAGATCATCACGGATATTATTAAGTACCTTAACTCTTATTTCAGGTACTAAATTTCCCTGATGATCTGCCAAGCAAGGACCTGCTCGGTAGTGAAACACGTGTATAAAAAAACCCTTTAATTGTAATATATATGATAAATAAATAATCTTTGAAAGAAAAAGTATTTTGTGGTGATGATTGGTCTCCTGAACGGAATGCTTTGGTAAGCTTTCAAAAAAGTCACATATAAATGCTCTGTACCCTGTAATCGTGTATAACGCGCTTATTTTTATTGGCCTTATACCGGTTTTTCACTGAATAATCTATCTTATAAGTGAAACAACTAAATATATATATATATATATATATATATATATATATATATATATATATATATATATATATTTGTAAACGGTAATCTCCTAAACTTATCAACAGATTATAATTAATTTAGGAAGATATATTCTAAGCAACACTGTAGGTAACATCGCATGTTATTAATTTTGTAAATCTGTATATTTAAGGGGTGCATATATATATATATATATATATATATATATATATATATATATATATATATATATATACAGATCATCAATGTTGAATATATATTATCAGCACCCCTGTGAGTAACTTGAGCACATTATTGTGTTGTAAACTTTACCATTTCGGGGTGCTTCCACCCAAACTCGCCCTGAAAATGTGTTTTCAAATGTCAGAATAAAATGTTAATCAAGAAAAACATGCTGGAATTGTATTGCGTAATACATATTAAAATAATCGTTGCACGCGCATTGGAGTCAATAATATGTATGCGCTTGCTAATATCCTAAACTCATCATTTTGAAATAAGGAATATGTATTTTAGGCAACAGGGGGAATAACGTGAAAACACTTTACAATTCACGTGGGTGGGACAGAAACCCTATCATAACGAAAGGGAAATTTGATGCTGTATTTATTGATAATACTCGTTCAGTGACTAGTATTCTAATCGTATATATATATATATATATATATATATATATATATATATATATATATATATATATATATACACACCTATATACCTGCTTTGAAGCTTGAATTAACTTCTCGGGAGTTAGAATTACTTTTTGTGCGGTTAGAATTACCAACTACACACAATCATTGAGTGTTTTCGGACTCTCTGTACACGGGTTAGTCAGCACAACCTGACATAGGGATACTTACCCATACAGGTAAACCCTAACAAAATACTCAAAATAACATAGTATTCAAAGCACAAATAAGATCTTCTCGACACGTCTATACACTTGCTCATACAAAGAATGGTGCACCTATTCCTAGTGATGCTATCTCAAGTTACACCACTAAGCTGGATACTCCACCAGACTAGACGAATTCTTGTACTGAGATTTGGTAAGACCAAGAGACCACAAACAAGATATACTATAATATAGTATACAGCTGCCTTGGCTGTATCATCTATGTGTTTGTTCCAATTCATGTTACCTGTGACTGTTAGATCGATGAGTTTAAATGTTAGACTCTCGGGTAGGGTGTCATTAGCCATAGCAATCGATGGCCGAAAAGGTGTCTTGTAGTTGTTAAAGGACATGAGCTTTGTCTTAGTAACATTAAATGTTACCAATCCATTTGCGTCCTCATTCCCCTATTTTGATTAGAGTGTTGTCTGGGGTGCTATTTTCTTTTTCGCTGTCTTTTTAATGGGTTCGTCCAGAGAATAAAAAAAGTCAGGTGTTATACTATTTAGCTTTTGTGTGACAAACCGGATATATTATATTTATTTCTATTAAAATAATCATAAACATCCACATTGGTCTGCATGATAGAGTGAAGGATGTACACATAGTTGTATTTGTTTTAAATAACACAACGTCGGTTGATACTCAAAAGAAACCGAAAATCGATATTGTGCTTCGAACGAAAATTACTTCTGAGTGGTAAGCTATTTAGCTATGAGAAAAGCGTAGTGTCTGTTCTGATACACAACTTAATATTTTCTGTCCTCGTTCAGTGAAAGAGAAAGCCTTCTAGTCTTTATGTGTGCCCCTACTTCAGAGCACATTTCTTCGGGAGAACGATTTTCACCACATTAGGAACCGACATTTTGTCTAACCTTGTAAGGAGGTAAGTACATATGGACTTCTGGGGAGTTGTCATACCATAACATTAATAAATCAGCCTAATCAATGAAGTCTTTATAACAGGTATTGAAATGCTGCATTCAGTTACTCAAAAGGGGTTTACATGCCGTAAAACTAACACAATTATTTAATCTCTGACATTCCTGAGGGCACACCTAGTCAATAATTAAAGGGTAAACATGATGATTACATGGCTAACTTAATAAATGAATGAATAAATGATGTTAGGGAGGTCCTATCGTACTATTTACATCGGCCTTTGACGTCTGATTGTTCAACCGTTTTGGCGCGCATCCAGTCAGAACATATGCGATCTTATCTACCATTCTCTCCGGGTTTGAGACTCTGCCAGACAATAGAAGTCTCTCTGTCTCTCTATGTCTCCCGTCAAACGACGTCTGCTTGATAACGATTTCTTCCGTTAAATGCATTCGTATGCTGCCTTCTGTTAATGTTTTATTCATTGGATTCAATGTTTAACCAATTACAGAAAAATAGTGGGGTTACTTAGTAAACTTAAAGATTGTATGTCAACTAGAGATTTAACAATATTTAACGTGGTAATGAATAGGTTTCGCAAAATCATATTTCCTAATAAAATGTCTGCGGTGAGATTTGATTGCATCAGGAATTGCACAAGTCTTCAGGTTAGAAATTCTGTGAGTAAATCATATAAATATTACTATTTATGAAACTGTAACGTGAACTATACCGACAGAGAATAAAAGAAATGTTCAAAAACTATCCTTGGAATGACTTCAGACGAGAGACAAACAAATGCATATCTATCTATCTATCTATCTATCTATCTATCTATCTATCTATCTATCTATCTCTCTCTCTCTCTCTCTCTCTCTATATATATATATATATATATATAAATATATATATATATATATATATATGTATATCTATCTATCTATCTATCTATTTACATAACCATCTACATACAGATTGTTTCGCTGTATAACACTCCTTTAGTGAAGCTTGACTAGCACGTATCCGATGCCAGGAATTAAACTTATATCCATATAGTCGGTAGTCGGCAAATCTAGCTACTAATCCACGCGAAAACCACTATTGTTAAATGAGATCTACAATTGTTTTTATATAAACGTTTACCGCTACTTGACAGTGCTCTACATTTATATATATGTATATATATAGATAAATAGATATATACGCTTACATATATATATATATATATATATATATATATATATGTACGCATACATATATATATATATATATATATATATATATATATATATATATATATATGTATTTATAGTTTTTTCTTTTGCGTATCCGCTCATACCTGATACAACCATAACTTAAATAATCACATTTTTTCCGAATTTCATCGGTACCTATGATCACGGTGCTGTCTCATCGCTCACGTGGCAAACTCAGTAAGCGATATCATCGTGTGGCCCATGGTCCTTTATTAGTGGTGAATTCTTAGTAAAAAAAACCCAGTTCATCCGAAATGTTAATTTTTTTTCCATATCCCAATGTATATATATATATATATATATATATATATATATATATATATATATATATATATGAAGAAGAATGGAAAGGAATTAGAGAAGCAAAAGCCAAATCAAAATTCAATTCAATTGCCCAGAGCAAGGTATATTCCGCAAAAAAGGCAATTTATTCAAGTTAAATTTTCCTTAAGCCAGGCTTTTCAAAGATCAAAATCTTATCATCAGAGGAAGTCGCTGGGATAGATAAGTTGGCAAATGCCAAGATTTAAAATTTGAAAAAATCAAATAAAAGTTGTAGGGAAAGAAACACAGGGCTAAACTCTGCCCGAATGCAAGCAAATGTCTGATTGCTAAAAAGTCTGGCACGAGAGGTTGTGAGAGAGGATTCAAAGTTAAATTCCAAGAAGCCACAACTTCAGGCGCGGCGAAAATAGAAAATCCAAAGGGTAAAAAGTCCTATAAGAGGTACGTTCGTGGATGCAGGCAAGGCTCAGTAAAGAGTGAGGTGGAAAATATTCGCTATTAAAAATATTTCCTGGGCTGAGATATCAAGGAAAGTGTTTTAAAATGGGAAAAAAAGGCAGCGAAAATATTTTAAAGCTAGCCCATTGAGAAAGCCGACTTGAAATGAAGAAAGGCAGAAACTCATATGCGACCAGTAGGAAGGGAGAGAACCAGTAAGGGGTGTGGAGGAGGAGGAGAAAGGGAACGGGTGCGAAGGAGGAGAAAGGGAACGGGTGCGGTGAATTAGTTTTGCCCTGTGTTTCTTTCCCTACAACTTTTATTTTATTTTTTTTTAATTTTTAATCTTGGCGTTTGCCAACTTATCTATCCCAGCGACTCCCTCTGATGATAAGATTTTGATCTTTAAAAAGCCTGGCTGACGGAAAATTTAACTTGAATAAAGTGCTTTTTTGCGGAATATGCCTTGCTCTGAGCAATTGAATTGAATTTTGATTTGGCTTTTGCTTCTCTAATTCTTTTCCATTCTTCTTCATATCTACCTGCTCTATCCTGGATATTGAGCTGTATACTCTTCACAATAGGTTTTACCTTTCCTAAAAGTTCGCTTTTTATACACAACTTTATTTTAAGCTCCTACTTAGTTTAGCTTCTCCTCCTATTTGGTATATGTTCAACAAGGAATTCCTCCCGCTTTCGGAAAAAAATATACCCATTTCCTCAAATGAAACCTATATTTGCAAACTTATCCAATCTGTGAAGAAGTTCATCACTAACGTTAGATGGAAAGCATTTCACCATGACATGAACCACAAAACTTCCTCCCACCAAACTGACACTAGCAATTCCTCACTTCCTACCCATTTTGGATCTACACTACCTATAAACTCTTCTAGGGAACTGAAGAAATTGGAAAAATCAGCTGCTTCCAGGTACGGTCTCAAAACCTCCTCCTTCCCCAAACAAAATGAACACCTCAATAATTTCGAAAATGACTTATTTGACCTCATTAGTCGCATTAAATTCAAAAGGCACAATAAACACCTCAATCCCATCATCAAAAAAATCAACAAATTCACTAACAATATTAGGAAACACCCAGATATAATTGTCTCAGCGGATAAAACTAAGAATTTTTACAAACTAAAATATAGTCAATACAAATCCTTAATCTACAAAGAATTAAATAAATCTTACAAAAGCACATCCTACGATACCTTGGCTTGTATAAACAATGAGGCAAAATCCATACTAACATCTTTTAATGTCCTTAACTAGACAGCAATCTTAACCCCTGCAATACCTAGATTTACCTTGAAGGACCATAAAAATAATTTCCAGGGAAACCCTACCATCAGACTAATCTGCCCTTCTAAATCCGACCTAGGCATCATAAGTAAGAAGATCTTGGATAGAATTATCCCCACCTTAAAAGAAAAAATTCTTTACACTCTTTGGCAATCCTCAGATGAGGTTACTACTTGGTTCGTTAACCTCATTGATAAGTCTAAACCTAACTTGAACTTCATAACATTCGATATTAATAATTACTACCAGTCCATTTCCCCTATCTTACTTAAAAAAGCATTAATCTTCGCTAAAAATTACAGACATAGAGATTAAACTAATAATATTAGCCAGAATATCCCTACTAGAATTTGATAATAAGCTTTGGACCAGGAAGGACACCCCCAATTACTTTGATATTGCTATGGGGGCGTCAGACTCTGCCCAGGTCACTGACCTGGTAGGTTTGTACTTGATGAGCGAATTGGGGTTTAATTTTGTACATTTACAGGGTGGGTTGTATAGGGACGATGCCTTGTTTGTATCTGGGGAGAGATCGAGACAATATAATAACACTATCAAAAACTTGCATAACTTCTTCAAAAACTTTGGTTTGACCATTACAGTGGAACCTGAGGAAAGAATATCCAACTTTCTTGACCTTATATTAGATCTTAACTCGGGAACCTTCAGCCCATACCGTAAACCTAACTTAACCCTTTTCTACGTACATAGCCTATCTAACCACCCTAAATCCATCATTAACTCAATAGTCCCTTCAGTATCTAAGATAATCTCTAAGCTATCTGCGAATAAATCTATCTTCGATCAAAATTCTAGCTTCTACAATAATGCTTTGCTAAACTCAGGCTATAATCACAAAATTTAATATAACTGCAACCCCCTTACTCAAGTTAACAAACCTTCAGGCATTATTACGCACAACATGACCACACACAGAAGTAAAAAGTTTAACACATCTGCACCTAAGAAAATCAAAACACACGCTAATAAGCCCATAGGAACTAACAATATTGATAATCGGGCAGACCCGCAGGCGCACAGACAAAGAAAAAAACTTAGAAGAAAGAATAACATTTGGTTCAATCCGCCTTTCAGCAGTAATGTTAAAACCAATATACCTAAGGAATTTTTCCAAATTTTAGACAGATCATTTAAGCACCCCCACAGATATAGCACTATTCTTAACAAAAATTCTATTAAAATATCTTACTCTACTATGCCCAATATTGAACAAACTATCATAACCTCTAACAATAGGAAAATCAAACATATCCAACAACAACCACCCATCACACCCCTCACCACTTGTAACTGCCGTAAACCTAGAGATTGTCCCTTAAACAACAATTGTGTACAGAAGGACGTAATATACGCTTGTACTGTGAAACAATTCCCCCGCTCTACCAATGTTGTGAACAATCACAGTTCCCATACTCCACCCGAATTCCGCATCTCCCCACAACCCCAATCCGATTCTCCTCAAGACTCCCACATATACAGCCATACCTCTAATCAAGCACCCCCTAATTATAGATAGTGCCCATGGGCTAACTCACATTTCCCCCATATCCGCTCCGCCCCACTTCTTCAACCAACCTCCCTCGCATAACTTGAATCTCCAAACCCAAATCTCATCTAATACCATTAGCAATCTCAATGCAACTATAGCACCACCCTTCAAGATACACACATATATTGGGGCGTCCTCTTTCCCCATTAAGACCCGAATCTCTAACCATATCTATTCCTTTAAAAATAGCAACGATAATAGCACTGGCACTTCACTTTCCAATCTAATTAGAAACCTCAATCTTAAAAATACTCCCTATTCACTTCACTGGTCAATGCTTAAAAAGTCAAAATCATATACCCCGGGTGCATCCCACTGCCAACTTTGTACTTTGGAAACCTTTATGATAGCTACTGCTACTAAATCTAAAAATATTATTAATTCTAAGAATGAACTTATCTCCAGTTGCAGGCATAAACGTAAATTCAAGTATAGCAACCAAAGTAATCCCCCAGACACCCCTCCCCCATTTGATTAAATACCCTCCTATTATCTCGGATATTCCCTCCCTACATCTCGAATTTCCTTTCCGAAGGTTCTAATTTATGTTGTTCTATAGTCTCTGCATATATCTCCCTCATCCCTTTAGCATTCTCTTAACTTAAAAAATTACCCATAAACTCCGTTAGCTTCACAATTCCCTTAGCTTTAATACCTTTCTCCCACTACCCTCTAAACCATTCTACTTAACCTCTTTAACCGTATAACTTTTATATGACTTCCATTTCTTTCCCCTTTAACTTCTTTTAATACACTCGTCCGCTTCCCATCAACACTTCCAAACTTCTATCCTTCCCTCTCAACCTGATAACTAACCCACCATATTCACATTATACCCTAGCCCTTTTATTTACTTGATGATTCGCCTTATCTACTCTTAATCCCCTTTGCACACTTCGATATTGAACTCCTTACCGTTTACTCTGTGCACTCTAATTATTTTTCCTCTCCTGTTATTACTTCAAAATAATTCTTCTCACTCTTTTAATAGTCTCGATTATTCCCCCCTAGTTTACCTCGCCCTTCGCTCACTTCTCTCAGACCATGCTCAACCCCCAACCCGCCCTCACTCTACATCTTTTAACCCCCATAATATTTACTTTTAACTGCGATCTCCATTCTCATTCTGGTTTAATCTATTGTCACTACTTTAACCTTGTATGTCTCTTATTTCTTTCTGCCATCATTAACCTATTTAATAATTTTCTTAATCACCCTCCATATACCTTTTTTTGAAAATTTCTTTGTTTCAAAGTTTAATTTTCCCCCATCCATAAAGCACTAGCGTCCCGTAACAGCATATTTTATTTCAACCCATATCTTTAACCACCTTGGGGATTCCCATTCCGGATATCCTCTCGAGGTCTAATTTACCTTTTCCTTATTTTAATACTCACTCTCGAGCTCCAATTTTATCGACTTTTCCCTCATTTATATTATTTTTTTATCGGTCAATCCATAATTTTCCTTGCGAGCCGCAGACTAATGTTATTATCTCTTTTTCTTTTTTTATTTTCTTATTTCTATTTTTAATTCTATTTTTATTTTTACTTTTTTAATTTTTTAATTTTAAATTTTTATTCTTACTATTTTCTTTTCTAGCTCTACCCTTCAAATATATTTTGCCTCATTGTTTATAAGTAAGGCCATTTGATTAAACAACAAAACCCCGAACTCTGTTCATAGACACATTCTGGTATTTTAACTCTCCCTCCCAGCACCGTTGACTTACCCCCACTCTATTCTTTCCCCTTTCTAGTTGAACCCTAATTCGCGCTAACATCCAATTTCAACTTTATGCGACTTACCCCCCACAATCACACTCTTAGTTTTAACCGCACTCATTAACCGCACCCGTTCCCTTTCTCCACCTTCGCACCCGTTCCTTACTCCTCCTCCACACCCCTTACTCGTTCCCTCCCTGCCTACTGGTCGCATATGAGTTTCTGCCTTTCTTCATTTCAAGTCGGCGTTCTCAATGGGCTAGCTTTAAAATATTTTCGCTGCCTTTTTTCCCATTTTAAAACACTTTCCTTGATATCTCAGCCCAGGAAGTATTTTTAATGGCGAATATTTTCTACCTCACTCTTTACTGAGCCTTGCCTGCATCCACGAACGTACCTCTTATAGGACTTTTTACCCTTTGGATTTTCTATTTTGGCCGCACCTGAAGTTGTGGCTTCTTGGAATTTAACTTTGAATCCTCTCTCACAACCTCTCGCGCCTTTTAACGACCTACCTATCTACATCTCATTCTCTCCGCTGGACTTGTCGACACCGGACTTTTTAGCAATCGGACATTTGCTTGCATTCGGGCAGAGTTTAGCCCTGTGTTTCTTTCCCTACAACATTTATTTTATTTTTTCAAATTTTAAATATTGGCCTTTGCCAACTTATCTATCCCAGCGACTTCCTCTGATGATAAGATTTTGATCTTTGAAAAGCCTGGCTTTAGGAAAATTTAACTTGAATAAATTGCCTTTTTGCAGAATATACCTAGCTCTGAGCAATTGAATTGAATTTTGATTTGGCTTTTGCTTCTCTAATTCCTTTCCATTCTTCTTCATATCTACCTGCTCTATCCTGGATATTGAGCTGTATACTCTTCACAATAGGTTTTACCTTTCCTAAAAGTTCGCTTTTAGTACAACACTTTGTATATATATATATATATATATATATATATATATATATATATATATATATATATATATATATGTAAACATAGATGGACGAAGAGTGATAAACATGCACGAATGTCCAAATTTATTTATAACTTCTCTATATATATTTCTCTATCTCGTATATTGAGCTTTTACCATTTCACTATAGGTTCTTTCTACTAAAAGTTTACATTTTGTTTCATAGTTATTCTATATATATATGTATATATATATATATATATATATATATATATATATATATATATATATATATATATATTCACTATCAGACAACGCCGCAGCCCACAACCTATGAAAGCTACAAACCAGAAGTCTTAGACTCGACTCTTGCACTTCCGGTTTGTAGCATTGATGGGTTATGGGCTGCGGCGTTGTCTGGTTGTGAAAATAATTATATATATCATCTCACATTAACTAATCATATATATATATACACATATATATATACATATATATATATATAATATATATATACATATATATATAATATATATATACATATATATATATATATATATATATATATATATATATATATATATATAATAGATCACTCAATAAGCCCAGGTCCTGACTAATAAAGTATTTTTACATGCGACGTCTTGTGCGATACACTGATTTCAACGCTTCTCTTTATTTGCGGTGCCTATTTCAGGAGCGTTTTGCCTTTTGCTTTAAAATACCCATTAATTACCGATATCATTTTTTTTATTGGAGCTATATATTATTCCTGTATTTTTTTACTGAGGTCTGCAAACAGCCAGCACTCGTTGAAGACAGACTTATAGTAATGCGTGGATGCGAAATTAATTCGCAGTGAAATTCATGTACGTGCGATCGACTTGTGACACGGTGCATTGTCTTGGTGTAATGCAACATTGGTTCTTATTTGTAGCCATTTTTGGGAGATTTTTACCTTCAAACGCACCAATACTGCGATATGATAGTCCTTATTCATGTTTCTTTTTTCCTCAAGGTAACAGATGGACAAACTACGTTAGATATTGAGGCCAAAACCTTGCATGCTGATGTTTGCTACTTTGTTTGCTTTCAACAGCTTTCATCTTCTGCTGTCCACCCTGCTTACTGCCGAGTTCACTCCGAAGTAAAAAGGTGGATTTTTGTTTAATCCATAATAACATATTGAAACATAAACTATTTTTGTTTCGTTGAAACAGTTCCAAACAACGTTCTGAATCGTCGACATTTTCTTTTGAATCTACGGTCGTAAAACATGGCACCAATTAAAAACCATGCTTATTCAATGTACACACTGCGTTCCGATATATTTAATTATTCTGCTATCAAACGCAAGTTCAATTTAAGAGCGGCCAAAACTCACATATAGATCGCGCCACTAATCAATGATGATTGTTCTAAAGTGGTAACCTTCAAATGTCACGTGACAAGATTTAAACTCAATCGGATTATTAGTTTACAAATTTCAGTAATTTACGTGAAGCTACTCTTGTAAATATAGAACATATGAATTTCGGTGTTAAGAAATGATTGCTTTCTAATAGGAAAATACTGTTTAACAAAGCAATCACTTGACCTGTTTATTTCGAACTCTGCTCTGTCGGAAAGAACGGTTAATAAGTCGTATGCTTACTTCCATCGCGGTCGTGCAGCCATCAACTTGGCTGAATACTCAGGTCGCTGAAATTCGCGAGTATTTTCGGAAACCATTTGTTTTTAATTCACAAACTATGTTTACATTTTGTATTAATTTAATTCTTAAATTCTATATTTTATATTTTTTTAATTTTAATTTTATTGTCATTCATTTTCTTCTTATTAGTATTTGTATATGTGTGCGTTGTTTCTTCGGGACAACTGTGTATTTTTCTAGATTTATTTACCTCTTACATGCGGTATCTTGTATTTTTTTAATTATCTGTATAATTTGTTTTTGAATGTGTAACTGTTTTATTTTAGATAATAAATATATTGAGTTTTTGGTTGGGTTTCTATTTGTTATTTCATATAATCGGTGCTAAGGAATAGACTTACTGGGATTAAAGCAGTTCGTCTTTGAAACGATAGTACACCAGAAGATTTAATTGATTTTTCATTCATGAATCTAATATAAATATGTTAAACGAAACGGTTTCTGTTTTTTTTTACCCTATACCGCGGTAATACGCGCTAGTTAGATTAATTCGAAATCAGTCGTACACCGCTGATTTAGAGGAATAGTAGTAGTGCATATGGGTACCTAGCAATAATGTGCCGGCAATCCGGGTCAAAGTTAGGCAATCGTAAGGCGAGACACACTTGGCGTATTATGATGTAGTTTATCCTCGGGGACCATTGGTCGCTTTGTGACCTTCTGCAGTGAGGCGTGTGCGAAGGTCGCTCAATTATCGATAATGACATTGGGTGGCCGTAAAGCTGATATCGATCGTAAGGTGATTTTTCTTTTTATATATATATGTATATATATATATATATTATATATATATGTATATATATATATTATATATATATATGTATATATATATATATATGTATGTATTTGTATATATATATATATGATTATTTAATGTGAGATGATATATATAATTATTTTCACAACCAGACAACGCCGCAGCCCATAACCCATCAAAGCTACAAACCGGAAGTGCAAGAGTCGAGTCTAAGACTTCTGGTTTGTAGCTTTCATAGGTTGTGGGCTGCGGCGTTGTCTGATAGTGAACATATATATATATATATATATATATATATAGAATAAATATGAAACTAAATGTAAACTTTTAGTAGAAAGAACCTATAGTGAAATGGTAAAAGCTCAATATACGAGATAGAGAAATTTATATAAAGAAGTTATAAATAAATTTGGACATTCGTGCATGTTTATCACTCTTTGTCCATCTATGTTTACATATATATAAATATATATATATATATATATATATATATATATTTATATATATATATATATATATATAAAGTGGTGTACTAAAAGCGAACTTTTGTGTCACGTGATGCTGAAATAAATTCTACCTGGATTAAGACTATTAAGGCTCAGTTGTGTATAGTTCCCAATTTTGACCAGTCCCAGGAATGGGTTTTTGGAGAAAACAAATCCTAGGATTATTCTTTTCTGATCAGGGAGGAAGGTATGTTAGCTCAAGAGAGGCCCTATATTTCTGAAAAGGTGTACGTTAGCTAGTATTGATTGTGAAATGGGTGAAATTGATAAATTGAGTGCAGAGTTAGACTGACATATATTTTGGATAAATTAATATGTTTCTACGAATGATTCATTACCAATGAGACAACAAGAAGCATTACCAGTTCGTAAATAGATCTCAGGCGGTATGGACTGTATGACATATTGTCTGTAACTTTAAGTTTTGATCTCCAATGAGACGGGAATAAGCCACTCTATTCTCCCATCCCACTCAGTCAGAGAATAGTTAATTCAGAAACCGAGAAAAAACACAACTGGAAAACAACGACTCTCTCCCAAGCATTATCAAACAAAAATGGATCAATAAATATTTTTTAAGAACTCTCTTAAGATCTATCTTCTGAATTCTTCCTTTGTCATGTAAAATATTTTAATTCACCAAGAGCAGATGAACTGCCGAGACGATCAAGAACTCTACACGACAAAGAATGTAAGAACATTCATAACATCCACAGACCATGAAGAAGCCGACGGCCAAGTTAATAATGGAGACACTCGAAAGAAAGAATAGTATCAGGTAAATTATGGCATTGCTTTTGAATGAACTATTTCGTTGAAAGAATTTGTGTTTACAAAAACCCTCGGCTCACACACATATGGCTAACGGACTGCATACATATAGCTTTATAAAGAACTATGAAATAAGTAAAAATTGCAGTTTAAATGCTTACGTGGAAAACTTTCGAAAACGTTTCTCAGCTTCGTATTTTGAGAAACCTTGATTTAAAGGTATTTATTATGATTTTAAAAATATCGTATTGTTAGTTTGAGAGACAATTCAAGAAAAACAGTTAGGAACTTTTTACTCATTTTTATTCGCGTATAAAAAAGTGGCAACGAAACATCTATCTATCTATCTATCTATCTATCTATCTATCTCTCCCTCTCTCTCTATATATGTATATATATCCATTTTACGAATTTCAATTAAAACAACAGGATATTAGTTGGGTAGTAAATTACGAACTAATCATGTTTGAGACAGACAGCCTTTTAGCGACTTGGTTTACGTAGTTACGTTGATATTATAAGGCATACTTTTCCACGGTCTATGAATATTTTCCATAGTAAACAAAACACCGAAATCGAAAAAGTAATTAAGTAAATATTACAAATCACTAATGACGGATATAACAGAAGAGATCAGACAACGACTAAACATTAAAAAACGATTATATTATATTATGAAATGACCAGACATTATTATTTCATTAATATTTAAATGACCATGCACTGCTCTTTGAATACATCTTCATTGATAGATACAGCTAGTATTTACTGCTTAAATTTTCGACTAAAAAAACTCAAAAGACAACCATGAATGAAAAAAGACTATACACTGAAAACATGGCTGAGAAAAACAATCGGCATTACCCAGTACATGCGCATCAGGCGACTCGCAATAAGATAACCACTTCTCAAATAGAGAATGTATACATTGCGAAGGTGAACCTTCTATCACAGAACCGAATAAACGTCATCTAACCTAAATGTCTCAGACTCTGTGAGACTGATTGTCCAGGGCATATGCCTGACTTGGTATGAAAAATAAACATCACCAAGGATAAGGTCAGATTAGCCTCCGAGACTAAACATTTTTCATGTGTAGCATTCATTTCGCTTTTATATATATATATATATATATATATATATATATATATATATATATATATATATATATATATATATATATATATAGGATCAAAATAAACCAAAGTGAAAACTTTTAGTAGATGGAACCTATTGTGAAAAGGATTAGCTCAATATACGAGATAGAGCAATAGTAGAGATAGAAGAAAAAAGAGTGATAAATATGCGACGATTGTCCAAATTTATTTCAAATTTCAATTGTTCAATGCAAGGTTGTCAGTAATAAACTAGTGTTTATTTTTCTTTCCTTAAGCCAAGGCTTTTCAAAGATCGAAATTTTATCATCAGAGGAGAAATACAGATGGATAAGTTGGCTTTCGAAAAAACCAAAGTTCAAATATTTGAAAAATATGAGAATTATTATTAAAAATTATTAAATAATTTTTGTTAAAAAAACGTATTGAATGAAAAGAAAAATTCCGTGAAAAAGATATGCAAATTGTCCGGGTGGTAAATTTCCGTTGAAAAAGTTCGGTGAAATTGTAGAAAGTGAAGAAAAACTCTTTGCATGGGAGCAGATTGGAGAAGGTGTATTTCTCCTCTGATGATAAGATTTCGATCTTTGAAAAGCCTTGGCTTAAGGAAAGAAAAATATACACTAGTTTATTACTGACAACCTTGCATTGAACAATTGAAATTTAGAATAAATTTGGACAATCGTCGCATATTTATCACTCTTTTTTCTTCTATCTCTCTCTCTCTCTCTCTCTCTCTATATATATATATATATATATATATATATATATATATATATATATATATATATAGTAAAAATCTATATAATAATAGATAAAGGTAATTTGATTTTCGTACGTATGCTGTCATCATCCAACCCCTTTTAAAAGATAAGATCCGTCGATCACAGTAGATTCAATGCTAAAATGAATACTTTTTAAAACTCATCTGATCATGACCTTGTGTCAAACGTCAAACTAGAACAAAAATACACATTTTTCGCTTTCAGGCTGGAAAGTATCTTTTTTGTCTTGAGATGGTGAAATAATATCCCGTGGTCGGCATTCACGCCGAACGTCCATAAAATGGAAATATGTCACAAACCTCTACAATGGTTTTTGAGGTAGTAACCATAACCAGATATATTCTGAAACTAAATTAAAAAGATCTACTTAGATAAGTATGTTTCCGTTTGAACAAGCCTGATACAATGATACCGTGTTGCCTACGGTCGCGCGGAGATCCATATTTTTAATCACGGAAATAATATAAAACAGATGTACGATAACAATGTCAAATTGACACATGTTCCCTTGGTATAAGTATCATCCAAAAATATTATTCAAATATTTTATATGAAAAATGTATGCAAAAACAAACATTTATAGAATTTCGAAAGACATTCCTAAAGTACTTTTGTTTTACATAAGCATACAATTAAAACAGCATCAAGAATGAGTGGCTCAATTCTCGGCACGTTTTTATTGTCTCATCACTGCATTAAACTGATTGCTATTTGCTTAATAGCATCGAACAATATCAACTTTTATGTTTTCATCTATGTAGCTTTCTAAGGAAAATGAACTAATTGGTATTACGGATGGATGCAGGGCGCACTAATAAGAATAAAGTATTACGAATAGTATTTAATTTTAACTATCTATATTTGAGCTGTTTTTTATGAAAATCACCTATCGTTTTTAACAGATTAAAAACAAAAACGTTTGTTTTTTCATTTGAGAAAATGTTGTACATAGTGAGAGTGCGTAGTTTTAGAGCATTCTTCTCTTTATTGTTGCTATTTTGGTCGTTTGATCTGGTTGCGAAATTAAAGTAATGAAACATATACACATTATACACATCATATATATCGATATATATATATATATATATATATATATATATATATATATATATATACAGGGTGGGCAAAAATAAGGGTCCTATTTTTAAAAATTCATAACTTTTTTATTTATTGATTTAAAAAAAATTTTTTTTTTAGAATAAGTAAAGGACCCCTTCCGAAGCAAGCATGAGCCGTATTAGCCCTAAAGAACGTACCCTCATTTAGAAAACATTATTTTTGCTTAAAAAACTCAAAACAGTGTAAAAAACAATACTTTAGTTTTTGTAAGTTTTAAGAAGTGTTTTTCGGCTAAAATTTGTTTTGTTTATTTCAAAAAATCTCGGAAGGGTCAGTGTACACACACATAAAGTTTGGTGAGTTTAACTTTTATTTTGTGGAAGTTATTCAAATTCAAGTTATTCAAATTTAAAGATAGGACCCTTATTTTGACCCACCCTGTATATATATATATATATATATATATATATATATATATATATATATATATATATATATATATATATATATATATATATATATATATATATATTTAACATGTTAAATGTAACAGATTATTTGATTATCTACATTATTGTATATCTTGTATATATCGAATATATCAAATAGATTGTATATCTACATAATTGTATATGTCGTACTGATTATATGATTATCTTAAGTCAGATTATCCACCTTAACTGATTAATAACACATTAAATCCGTGAACAGATTTAAAAAAAAACGTTTGTTTTCATTTGGGAAAATCTTTTACATCGTCATAGTGCATAGTTTTAGAGCATTCTTTTCTGGTCGTTTGGTCTGGTTGCGAAATTAGAGTAATAAAACATATACGCATCATACATATAAATATATATATATATATATATTATTGTGAAAGTATGTGTTTTATCATATACTTTCAAAACTTTATATTTAAACTTACTAATTAAAGCTCGACGAATATTTACCAGTAACAACAGAGCATATATAAGTAAGTAAGCAAAGTTTAATTACATTCCAAAAGCTAAAATTTTTTAATTTTTCTTACACAGAATTTTTCAAAACAAACAATATTGGATCTGCTTACATAGGTTTGTCAGAAAATTACATGACAATTTCTCAATTTGAAAGAGTACAACATAGACGACCAACAAGGTCGATTTCAGATGTCGGATCTAAGGGTCCGACTTTAGTTCAATAGTTTCTTTCTGAACGTTTGTCTTAGTTTACTTTAAGCGAAAAAAATCGTTAAATAATTTACACTGAAGGATGTTTCTTTTGTAAAATGCTATGTAAGAAAAATTAAAAAAATTGGCTTTTGGAATGTTATTGAATTTTGCTTATATATATATATATATATATATATATATATATATATATATATATAAATGTATATTAAAGTGAAATATTTTGAAAATACACAATCGTGCAATTTAAATGAAAAATTCATTTATTTAATTTTTTTTTAATAAATGAATCATATATATATATATATATATATATATATATATATTTGTGTGCGTTTATGGTAATGTTTATATAGAAGAGCCATAGAAGGATATCACAAGACAAAAAGTGTTAATATGCAGTTTTTAAAAAGGAATACAAAAATGAAATGATCGTTTCGTAAATCTGACTTTTAAAGCAATCTAATGGGTGTAACTGTGCACAATAATATATTTGAGGGTGGACTTTTCTATTTAAACTGCAAAGTGATAGATTACTATGACTTCTCTACATACATATTACACACAATGCTTCAAGAAAAAAAACTTTCACCTTAAATATATATATATATATATATATATATATATATTGTTACTGTTACGTCTCGATGGGATAAACAAAATGGTCACATGACAGGAAAAACAAAAAGAACGAAAATAAACTACGGTCCTCGGGTTTGAATATGCATGCATACAGAACGTGATGGGAATGAGGAACTTTTTCTCGTCACACGTGTGAAAATGAAAATACAGACAGACAAAAACTTCGTAAAAGAACGAAAGCAAACACGAGTTATACAATTAAAATAATAAAATGTATTTCTATGAAATAAGTAAATAAGAACAGGGAATAAAAAGAAAACAAAAATAAAACAACATAGTAGGTGATGGGATTCTAATAAATCAAGCGATGATAAATATGAAACAAACAAAATAAAAATAATATATAGCCTGAGAGATTAGCTTTGATTGACCTTTGATGATGATGGTGATGATGATGATTATGATGATGATGATGATGATGATGATGATGATGATGATGACGATGAGTCGATGGCAAAACATTAAAATCATCTTTCTGTCTCTCAAATGTCATGTTCGGTTGTCTAATTGCTGATTATTACATGCTTACTTGAGAAAGTAAAAAATCTATTAAAAATCTATTAGAAAAATATGTCAAAGTGGGGTGTCTTCTACACTGTCGTTGTTTTTCTTTTCAAAATCGTCAAGAAATTAATGTTTTATTTTAGTTGTTAAAAAAGTTATGGAATATTATAGTTGCTTTTCGGCTTTTGACGAAGAGTGAAATCTAAAAGATGGCTTCTACGGTGTTGTTGTTGTTCAATTCTGCCATTGATTGGGTCACCTCGAATGCCTTAAAAGAGTTTCCAAGTGTGACGGTTGGTCGCAACTTTGTCATTTTTAAACAGTCTTACTTTGTCGCATTTTCGTAGCTACTTTTAACTACGGAGTTTCTGTCAATTACGTCATTTCCTAACAGGTTAACCCTAATTCTGATCGTAATTTCTAATGAAAACAAACCCTCTCTACTTAATCTATTTACAAGATAACATTTTCCTTTTCTACACTAATGATTGCTGCACATCTACAAAGTATATTTTCTTATTTAATATTTATTATTATTCTCTAATCATCCATCCATTTATTGTAAAACATTTTTGAAGTTGCTGTGTCATGATGCAAACTAACCATTGCGGCGAGCAGCTTCAATCCTAAAATGTGTAATTCTTACAATAAGTTTTGATTATGATATCAGTTTCCCCCAGCCTGCTTCTTGAATACTGTGGACAATAGCAGCATTTTTCCAGCAGGTTCATCTTGTCAAGATGCATGTTTCTCTAACTGTAACAGTCGGTGTTGAACAAATACAGATATGTGTCGAAGACAACCCTATACCATTTTGTTAGTTACATCGTCACGCCCCAACATGTTCCTAAACAACGCGCAGCACTTTACTGTATTATAAATCAAGTTTCTTAAATCAAACTACATTTAGTGTCCAAATGCGACTTTATTCATCAACATAGTCTTCTTTAAGGGTGATGCACTGATTCCAACACTTCTCTAACAATTAAATACTTTTATTGTCTGGAAAGAGTTTCCTTTGGACCATGGGTATCGCCAGCGGGGGGCAAGTGGGGACAGATGCCCCCTCTTGAATGTACTTGGCTTTACTGAAAGAAGGAATGACAAAGTGAGTGTGTTATTTTTTGTAATGCTATGGACAATAATGTGGGAAAACCCTTATATCAGCAGCCAGTAGCGAAGTTATTTAGCCGTATATCAGCAGCCAGCAGCGAAGTTTTTTTCCATATGCATGTGGAAGGTATTTTCGGATATCGCCCAAAACTGTTTGCCCCCACACCCTATTAATAATTCTGGCGACGCCCATGCTTTGGACACCAAATAGTTCTCAGTTCCCGATATCAAAAACTCAGTGGAGCCACATATTGAGGTCTTCAAACAGTCAGTAGTTTTAGGAGAACTATATAGAGAATAGCGTGGATGCGAAATCAGTTCGTCTTTGTGAACGACTTGTAAGAAAGCGAATTTTCTTGGTGAAATTGCACTTTTTTCTTCTCTATTTCTGGCTATTTCCGGCGATTTCTTCGTTTAACGATTGCAGAGCATGAAGAATTTAATCGATGCATTGAAAACGTTTAGCTTTGTCTCATTCTTAATAACAGCTTTTTGTTTACAATGTTGAATGCACTCTAAGCCTGATTAATACGCGTATTCATATCATAACCAGAGTCACTGAATCCTCTAAGATAGTTAAATCCCTTGCTTATAAAATGTATAAATAATGTAGATGCAAAGAAAGTCAAATCACTAGGCTATATTGTTTTTAATATACTCTTACAAATGAAGATAGCATGTTGGATGCGCAAATAATAAGATGAAGATATAAACTTCCACATAAGCTTAGTGTAACTAAAGAAATATAGAAACACTTCAATAAATCAAGTTAGACTTAGTTATACGCGTACAAAATGTTGCGCTATGAAAAATGCATAACAGAGAACTTGAAGGATTCCTGCCTCTTTGGAATTCGTTGTCAAAGAGAACGGCACCTTTACCGAAGATCCGCAACCGTACGTTCATCTTCAAGTAAAAATAAATTATTTGAAAAAGTGGTCGAATCACAGAGCGATTAATGGGGTAATTTGTTGTTCTTTTTACTTACTTCTATTATTGAAGTCACAGGGAGAAAAGATAAGATAAAAGACTAAGACTCACTAAGAGTGGTACTCTCACTAATGCTGAGAGACGTCACTATCCAATTAACTATCTACTTACCACTTGTCAGCGAAACATGCAGATTTTTCCGTCGACAAAGACAACAGCGTGTATTCAGTGAGGTCAGGAGAACCTCTTCGGCGATGTACAAAAAAGTTGTCGACCATTCAGTGTCCCAGAGTCAAAGAAGAATAAAAAAGGAAAGAATTGAATACATGATTAAATTTATTTGATGATATAATGTCTTGTGTTTATGACGAGATTCTGTAGAATTAGGTTCGTATTCCCAAGTGTGATGAGGTGTCTTTCCTATTGTTACACGTCTTTTCCCGCAATGTTCTGATTGATATGATAATGTTGTTGTAGTAAGTTTGAACACTTCTTCTTTCTTTTATCGACATAGGACGGCGTCAATCGACTGCTTTCCTTATTTGCCGACCTGAACTTATTTTATTTTGCTCACTTTTTATTATTATTATTATTATTATTATTATTTTTATTATTATTATTATTATTATTAATTTTCTTTTTATTTTCTTATTTTTGTTATTATTGTTTATCACGATGTATTCTCATTCTATTCATTAACAGTTTTTGAATTGATCATCGCATCTTTGTGAGAGGCTCCGTCTGTCGGACGGTACGGAATACATGAAATCACCTTTGAATCACTGAACGAGCTGGTGAATACGACATAATCAAGTTGCCACAATTGTTCTCGTTAGGTAACCGAGGGTAAACGCGGTCGAGCCTAGTCAGTGTCAGAAGGGGAACAATTTGGGAATACCAGACACCGTATGTTAGAGGACGGCGAGACATTCATGTTAAAACTAAGGACATCTAAACGGATTGCGGTCTGAGAATCGCAAAATCGAGATTACTCTTTGTAAATTGTATTTTGTACTTATTTACTTGCCTCCCCACGAGGACAGAGTTAGACACAAAGTCGTGTTTTAATGAGGTAAAAATCTGGCTTCCCCAAAAGAATAACTCTGGATTAAAACAGACATTTAAATTGCCTCAATCTAGAAGGATTTCTCTTTAATGACTGCGGACAAAAAAGATAAAGTGTTGTACCACAACAGATCCTTCACTTCTCTCCTAGCCAAAAGCTGAAGGAAAATGTTAATTGTTAAATGCATAATGTTAATTTTTAAAAGTATGATGTTAATTTTTAAACGCATAATGTTGTTAAACGCATAATATTAATTGTTAAACACATAAAGTTAATTGTTAAACACATAATGCTAACAAATGGTCACGGGTATGCAAGACTGCTTTTTTATTGTTTTTCGGTGAAATTAATAATTAACTTTATTAATATTATTAATTTATTTTCTACGCAAAAAAAGCGTATACTAACTTAAATTGTACATTTAATTAGACACAAACTGTCAAATCTAAAGTTTAATGAAAAACTTATTAAAATGGCGCATAGCTGTACTGTATTTTAAGCAGTCATAAACATTTGATTTGAAAGGCGCAGTAATTTTTTTAAACTGTCAAAATACTGTCCATTAAAATAAAATAAAAAATACCTAACAAACTCCAAAACAAATTTAGAAAAAAAAAGTATATTTTATTGTGAATCCATTTCGATAATAATGACGTTATCTTTTCGAGTAGTAAAAATATTAAGCACATCTCATCTACAAATGAACGTGTTTTTCCACTGCCAAACATATAAATAATGTTTTTTTCCCACATCGGCTATTATTTTCCATAAATGAACATTGCTACTGCAAAAGTATTTAAACATAATAATAAATAAGTTAAACAAACAAGTTTAGAACATAGGCGTTACGTTTAGAAACGAGAAGTGGTGAGGCGAATAGGTAAGTCGTCTTCCGGAAGTGACGAAGACCAGTGAGGTATGTGAGAAAAAAGAAGTGACTCTCTCTTTGGTGTTGCATGTGAAACGAAGAAGACGTGTTTTCGAAGGACTTTTTCTTCCTTAAGGAGCGTGTTGGAGGAAGACTCATGATATGTAATTCTCTGCAGAGGGTAATTCTCGGTAAAAGAATTTAAACAAGAAAAATTAAACCCTTCAAGTATTAGGTGTTGTTTTTACTACACATTGCCGACTAATGTGGAGCGAGACGCCATAGTGAACATATTACTTAGATTAACAGACACCATCGAATTATGTGACGTCACATCAATTTATATTAAGTCTCACAGCCCTAGTTAGAGTAAATTCGAGTTCAGTAAGTTTACACCGACTGAACTTTATTTCTTGTTGTATTTTCAACTCACAAATTTATATACTAGAGAGTCTTTTTGACAAATGTTTAACCCTTTATTAAAATCACCACACAACATCACAGGATGAGGATACGTTTCGCTACTGTAAGATAATGACATTCGTCATTTGCATAGAAGAATAAGCAATAGAGCTGCTGGAGTTATTGACAACGGAGGCGTCAAAAAGTTGAACCAAGTTAATAAGCGAAAGTTAATAAGCTTATGTCATTTCTGACGCGACTCACTCTCTCTCTCACTCTCTGTTAGTCTATCTCTCTTTCTCTCTATCTCTTTCTCTCTGCAGACTGTCAATCCACAAACATAAATAAAGTATATTGTTAGCATTTGTTTACATCACGTTGTTAACTAAGGTTAATACGTTTGCACGTATATTTCTTAAACGCGCTGATTATGTGTATGAATATTTATTTAACGTGGGTTAGAACATAACTAGTAAAGTTCTGTCTATTGGTTAGTAAGTCACGCACCATTTCTTTTAAAATAAAGGTGTATTTTCTATTGTCTGTCACGCGTTACTTTGTAATAGTAGAGTAGAACAGTTTACTTTCGGCAGCCTCGTAACGCTGTCTTCCTTTTTTTGTCCTTTAGTCCTCACATTCCATGATCGATGTTTCTGACAGAAGTGGAAGAATTTCTGTTTTCTGGGGCGGAATCTATCCATCAAACAATTTTCGTTGGCTTATTTTTTTACCTAAACGTTGTATTTCTTTTAGTTCCTTACATAAAGTTGGTTCATGCTTTTTCTGGAGAGATTTCCATAAAAAATAGCATTTCTCTTTCATGAAAAAGTGTGGTTTCTAGTGTGTTGCGCTGAAGTTAAAAAAATCTATAAAAGGCTTCGTCAGTCTGTCAGTCTGTAAGTATTTCAGTCTGTCAGTATGTCAGTCTGTCTACGGCGATTAAGGTTATAACAGCAGTTTCATCGCTAAACGCGCTGATTAAATTATAATTAAATAACTCCAACATCTGTTTAAGACACTATTCCTGTAGTTCGGTCTGTCACGCTTAACTATAACATAGTATCAATGGTATAATAGCGATTAATGGTATAATAGCGATTCAATGGTATAATCATATTATAGATGTTACAAAGACGTCTATATTAGACCGTGAGACTTGTAGACAACTATTAATTCCGATTCAAATGCTGCCAAGTATACGCAAATAAGGTAAGTCCCCCTTTTACCAGGCTATAACACTTCTCAGACATGCAAGTGTCATATATATCTTCATATGACACTTGCATGTGCGATGTTTCTGACAAGAGGTTCGCCCGTGCACCGAGTATTATTGCCACATGGTTGCTGGTGCACCAACCACTAGTCTCTCCCTTTTAGCCAGCGTGCAAAAAATATTACTAACCTAATAGGTCCCGGACTGGCTGCTAAACTCTAGTCTCTGTCGGATTGCCACATTGTTGCATCTTCGTGTTTGTGTTACAAATACTTCAACAACATATGAATGATGTACTTAATATATCAGCACCCCCTTAAATGTAAAAATACCTCGACCCACCTGACTAACAGCAACATCGCACCCACTCTTTATAGAAGTCCATAGATGATGCAATAGTTTATACTCTAATACCACTTTTCCGCAGGCATTTTCATTCAGAACCATCTCCCTGCCCTCTGTCTCCCTGACCGTACCAACATGCATACATGTAAACATTTAAATGTAATGTGAACAAACATCTTACTACTGAGATCACAACCCACGTTGCCCTATATACATCTCGCTTATATCACAGTATTCGCTTCTGTATCAATATACCATGTTTGGTGAATACAAAAGTGCAAAAATACATTTAAATTAAATAAATAGAAAATATATACTTTTCAGCAAATGAAAAGAGTAAAAAATATCTCGCTCAAAAGCAATACAAGAAACCGTTAAATATTTGATGCTGACCTGCTGGGATCCGATCAACACAAACCAGACTATATAAAGAAAGGACACAACTTATCAGCAGTTCAGTCAAGTCTGGATATGTATCAACAAATTTTAACCGCAACTAAATATGACACATAGCAGTCTGGACAACGTACATAGTCTCTACGTCAATAAGCACTGCTCATAAAAAAAAACTCGTGAGAGAGACGTACACACACAGGGAACTTCTTATACTCACACATCAGCGAAATCTTGACACCTGATGAAAATATTTTAACCGTAACATTCTTGGAGTGATATTTAACTCTTCTATCTCTTGTGACATAACGGAAATAAAACAATTTATTATAGACTCATACAGTTTGTTTTCAGTCAAGGTTTTCATTGCGTTTATGTACACTCTAATGTCTATATCCTTTAACCAATGTCCACCAAACTTGATCAAAATATCGATCATGATGTTACTTAGAACTGATTTAATTATGGTATATATATGTCGCAAAAAAGGTGAAATTCACACCTTTGCCTATAACCTCTGTTCTGTTCATCGTAGATCCTCCGCATCATCATCATCACCCGGATCATCATCATCATCATCATCATCATCATCATCATCATCATCATCATCATCATCACCCGGATCATCACCCGGATCATCATCATCATCATCATCATCATCATCATCATCATCATCATCATCATCATCAGCAGCAGCAGCAGCAGCAGCAGCAGCAGCAGCAGCATCCGGATCATCATCATCATTATCACCCGAATAATCATCATCATCATCATCATCATCATCATCATCATCATCATCATCATCATCATCTGGATCATCATCTGATGATATGGACCATCATCATTTGGATTATTATCATCATCATCATCATCATCATCATCAGCAGCAGCAGCAGCAGCAGCAGCAGCAGCCGGGTCATCATCTGATGATCTGGATCATCAGCATCATCATCATCATCATCATCATCATCATCATCATCATCATCATCGTCCGGTTCATCATCATCATCATCATCATCATCATCATCATCATCATCATCATCATCATCATCATCATCATCATTTACTTAGTGTATATTGTAATCAACAGAATCCCGCATCTTACTTCATCTTTAGATTCACCTTTGATATCGATCTTAAACAGTTCAGTCAAGCTCGAGATTTGGACCGAATTTCAACTTCTGATTTTTCCAAATTTGTTCGATGGATCTAATGTTAGCCGTCAACAATACCCACGATGCAAAGTTTCAGCCAAATCAAGATAAATAGTTATCAACGTGTTCATGGCATAACTTCGCAGATACTTCATAAAATAAAAGAAACTAATGCTCAGATAAAACTTTTGCTCATTCTCAACTTAGCAGGTGAAGGGATTTAGTCGCATGACAGATTTATGTTGTTAATTTATTTAATGTGTGTTAATAACTCTATAAGTTCACGGCCTGTCACAATTATTTCTGAAAAAGTGTGTTTTGGTAGAGCGATAATGATTACATTAGAAATGCCATGTTTAGATACGTCAATGCTTGCAATGAGATGTTCTGTACATCCATCTCTATATCACGCGTTCGTATAAAATAGTGTTTAATTTCAAGATGTGCGGGGTGAATAGACGTGTCGTGCTAATGTCTGCTCGTTTTCCGATTTGTTCAGATTATTATTATATTTGTAGATATTTGTGCTATTATTATTATTATTATTATTATTATTATTATTATTATTATTATTATTATTATTATTATTATTATTATTATTTTTACTGACAAGAATTTCTCACACAAGTCATCGTCAGTGATTGGTCACTGATAATAACCGGTTGTTTTCCCTGGAGTCTAAGTTACAAAAAGCCTTCCCAGGTATCGCAGCAACCGCTTATGATTGATTAGTCTCCTCTGGGATCCGGGTGGCAATACGCATCCCCACGGCTACAGTAATATCCACATTATTCTGATGGAGGTCTGGTTAGTGCTCTCCCCATCGGTCTTCCTATTATCCTTGCCTCTTCGACTTTGTTAGGTATCGAGTGGGAGTAGTAGTTTATGAAGTTTCTTGCAGCTTCTGTTCCTTGGGTTCATGTGGTAGTGTTCTTCCCGTCGTTTTGTTTCTTCCTGTTGTAACATCAATGTGACTGGTTACCATTTGTTGCTTATGCGGGTTGGTTGCCGCATTGGAAGATTTTCCTTAAGATTGCAACTGTTTTGATCATTGCCGTCCTTTATATGGTCTCCGTCATCCTTTCGATTCCAATTTGTTCCAGTTTTGTTTCCAGCATTTTGGGACTGCTCCAAGTGCTCCTACGAATAATTATTATTTGTACTCACTATGTGTTTTCACACACGTCATCAGTGATTGCTTACCGGCAGCCGGTGGTATTCCCTGGAGTCTGAGTTACAACAAGTCTCCCCAGATTTCCAGTATTATCCACCTTTTTGATAGCCACTGCAAATAACTTGCAGTATCCGCAACATCCGTGTTCCATTGATTTATCGCTGGTAAGGATCATTGGTCTTCTCTATGATGTGGGTGGCAATAAGCCTCCTCAAGGTCCCACCACTCTCTGCACTTCCAGTGGAGGTCTGGTTTGTGCTGTTCCTCCTGTGTCTTCTCATCCTCCTTGACCCTATGCAAATATTTTGTGTGGTGTCAGCCTAGACTGGTACCATTTTTTAAAATATATTTTTTATTTTATTTATTTTTCTTTTTTTGATTTTTTTTTTTTGATTTTTTAATAATTTGAAATTTAAAAAAAAATTTGTGAGGGGAGCGGGAGAGATAATAGTGTTTTATTATTATAATTATTATTATTTACTCACTAGGATTTCTCACACTCTTGTATTCCTGATGTGCGACAAAAAAATGACGGCCCATTCTTCTATGAAAAATGTATGAGTTTGGTGGTGCTTAAAGAGTGCGGGTTAGTGAGGGAAGAGGTGCCCACACACAAGGGTGATTCTTCCTGGCCCAAATCGCCAACTAACTGACCATATAATTTTCAGGTTGTTATTATATAACAAGTTGTGACCACATCCAACGCCTACGAAAGACGGCGTGGTTAATGACACCAAACAAACCAGAGCGTTTTATTCGTTGATGGGTGTTTCCTGCTCCTGTTAACTTTTTTCCAGATGGTTCTAATGAATAATTATTTTATTTTTGAACATGTTATGTTGTTATTTTCCATCCAAGTGCATATCGATGTCATATGATTCTATTTTTGTAAAATTAACTTTAGGTAGATCCAACAATTATTTTATTTTTGACAATCAATCAAGTTATGTTGTTTCCTGCATCTAAGTGCCTGTCGATGTCACATGCCCTTATTTTTGTCAAATAACCTTTCAGTACATCAAAGAAGTATTGTATTTTGATACTAAATCATGTTATATTGTGTTCTTCTATCCAAATGTGTTTCGATGCAAATTGAATTGTCAATACATACAGCCTAGATATTTAACAACACGAGCTATAACCAGTGATTGGCAACCAGCAATAACAAGTGATGCCCCCCGGAGTCTAAATATAAAAGTCTCTCAAGATTTCCAGCATTAAATAAATCATTTTGCATCATCGCAACAGTAGTTTACAATTGATTCATTGCAGATAACGATCTTTGGCTATGTCTAGATTTTTAGTGTCAATAATAATTTCCATCCATCACGCCCAAATTATGATACGTTGCATTCGCTTTCAGATAATGGCTGGATGATGTTTTCCCTTCTAGGTCTTTCCATCTACCTTGACCTGTTACAATCGTATTGTATAGTGCCATCAATTCAGCAATTATCTTTTGATCTCTTTGTTCTATTACTAGTGTAACTTAACTGTGGTTGGTTGACGTTTGTTTATTATATTGGTTGGTTTCTTCACTTGAGGAGTTTTATTAATATTTTGCTTATTTTTTTTACATTTTTTCATTTTTCGTTTTTGCTGTGGATAGAACATCCTAGCTGATGCCAGGGATTCGCCCGCTATTTCTACGACTGAAAGATTTATTTAGGATTCTAACTGTTCCTTTAAACGAAAGTGTTTGGATCACTCTTGCACCTGTGTTCATCGGGTATATTCAACAAGTAGTTTAAAAAATTATTTGTTTTTACGTTCAGTAGCGCCTATCATTACTGGAATGATGGATACCTTGATTAGATCCCAGTTTCTCTTCATGTCGCACATGATACCTTGATATTTAGTTATTTTACGCTCTTAGTTATGTTTAAGCAAACCTCATGAGAGCACTGCCTTCACATAGCATTGCATCTCTCCTCTTTGTCTCATATCACGCTGTCAAGTTTAATAGCTTCGTTTTCTAGGTATATAGTTGTATGAAATGTATAGTCACAGTGGATGGTGTATGACTTATTTCTAACAGTTCTTTCTGGCATATGCTTCCAGGAATTGCTGCTCACAAGATATTAAATTTCATCACAACCGTGCGTTGTTTTGTGTTGATCACCTCTTTAGTTCTAATTTCTAATGCGTGTGTGCGTGGAATTTATGTGATGCCTTTGGTTTGCGTGGTATTTTTATTTTTTTATTTCATAATTTTTATTATTATCATTATTATTATTATAATTATTATTTCATAGTAGTCTCAACTTTTGCATGTTTTAGATGGAGTTTTCTAATTTTTAGCATCAAGTCACTTCCCTTGATTTTAGACATTCAAACTGTACCTTAACACTTTCGCTGTTCCTAAGAGGCAAGCTTTTTGCAGAATTGGAAAATAAATTGTCACGTCAATCCGTTTGAGCCATTTATGGTGGCTTTTCGTTATGGTTCAAATCGTTTCAATTACAACGAGAATCACCTTTACTTCTTTTCATTTCCATACTCTAACTAATTCCCATTTTAGATCTTGATATTAAATTATTTTTTCATGTTCTTTCTCCTGCACTCTGGTATCGAAGCGGCAGACTATATCAATGATTAAGCAAGTTCTCTTAAAAATTATTATTATTATTATTATTATGATTATTCTTATAATTCTTATAATTCTTCTTCTTCTTATTATTTTTTTTATTATTATTATAATTATCATCATTATTATAATTATTATTATTATTATTATTATTATTATTATTAGTAGTAGTAGTAGTAGTAGTAGTAGTAGTTTTGTTGTGGACCTAGGTAAGGCCGAATGAATGACACAGGAACACATGGTTTAAATGAACAAAGGTATGTATTATATAATAGAAAGAAAGAGATACAAGGAGATGGTGCTCTCAAAGAATCAGACATGAGCCAATTTGCTTGGATTCAAAATCCATTTGATGTTGATGTCGAAAAAGTGAGTAATCATACAGTAAAGGTTCAGGAAGAATTGGCAGAACTTTCTTCTGATTCTTCTTTAAAAATCACGTTCGCTAAAATTAGTCTCATATCGTTTTGGTCTGGTCTTGATTCAGAATATTCGAACTTATCTCAGCTTGCAATAAACACTCTTCTACCTTTTGCATCGACTTATTTATGCGAAAGTGCTTTTTCGGCATTAACTAACCTAAAAACAAAACATCGAGCAAATTTGAAATGTATCGAAACCGTACTAAGACCAGCTTTGACAAAGTTAGAGCCTAGATTTGATCTTTTATGCAAAAAAATGCAATCGCATCAATCTCATTGATTCAAATGAAATGATATAATCTTAATAATGATATATGATTTTAACTGCTATTATCTTTCATAACCCCTTATTTTTTCGTACATATGCTTATTTCTCTGAATTCTTTTATAAATAAATAAAAACAGTTAAATATATGTTATTTCATGTTTAGCTTATGTTGATTTTTCGAAGGTATAAACTTTTTCACTCCATTAACTTATTTTTTATTTATAAAAATTTTTGGTGGGTCACAAAAAAAAAATATTTCCAAAAAGGGGTCGCGACAAAATAAGTTTGAAGAGCACTGATATAGACCATCGATCCGATCCTCTTTTCAATTGTACCGGGTTCCCAGAACGATTCATTGTTTTTGAACATCTTAAAATATACCCTATCTCCTGGGTTGTATTTTTTCTTCGGTACCGTAGAGATTCGCTCATAATTATTATGTTTAGGTAATAATTTATCAAACACGGACTTCACATTCCGCGCAAACATCATCTCTGCGGGGGATAATGATGATGCTATGTTCATGTTTTTTGTAATTCTATATACTTGTAAGAATTGTTGTAAAGCCTTCACCTTAGGAGTATCACCGGCCTTTTTTAATGCTCTTTTTAATGTGTCTACGAAGCGTTCCGCCTGGCCGTTTGACCTAGGATGATACGGGGGCGTCGTTATATGTCTGATTTGAAACGTCGCGCAGAACTCCTCAAAATCTAATGACGTGAACTGCGTCCCATTATCACTCACCAAACAATCCACTCCCCAAAACGGGCTAATAGTTCATGTAGGAATCTTATCGTAACCTCTGACGTGGGACTCTTGCAACGTAGTACCTCGGGCCACTTTGAAAAACTGTCGACTACGATTAAGTAGTAAAATCCTTCCAATGGACCCGCGAAATCCACGTGAATTCTTTCCCACGGACGGTCGGTCTTTGGCCATGGGCTATGCTTAATATGCGGTGCTTTTGCCGCTAAGGCACAGCCTTTACACAGCTTTACTGCTTTCTCAATGTCGTTGTCCATACCTGGCCTGTACACAAAACTCCTCATTAACCCCTTCATCCTGGTTATCCCTGGATGGCCAACATGAAAATCTTTCAGAATTTGCTTTCCTAGTTTTTCTGGGATGACCATCCTTTCGTTATGCATGAGTACGTCATCACAGAGTAAGAAACTCTTTGCCGCATGTAAATCCTTATCTACCAATTTCATTTCTGTTCTGGTGATAAATTAATTCTCTTAAGCTTCTTTTTTTATCTCGTATAGTGTCACCGGGAGCTCTCTCACTGCGTTGCATAAAATCTCTTTAAAATCTCCTTCTGTTTGAAGAGACGCAATCACTGTGTCTTCTAGAGTCTCACTCTGTTTTGGCACTAATCTCGACAATCCATCTGCATGATAGATTTGATTTGAATGCAAATGTTGCATTTTAAAGTTGTAGTTTAATAAGATAGTTCCCCATCTTTGTAGTCTATTAGCTGTATATACAGGTAGGCCTTTTTTAGATCCATAAATTGTAATTAGCGACTTATGGTCTGTCTGTAAGGTAAATTGTCTACCATGTATGTATCGGTGAAACTTTGTTACTGCAAATATTATTGCTAGGGCTTCTTTCTCGATTTGAGAATACTGTTTTTCCGCTGGGAGCAAGGTCCTTGATGCATGTGCAATGGGTTTATGGGTTCCATCAGGCATTTTGTGTAGGATACATGCTCCTAAACCATATGAACTAGCGTCGCTAGCTACGATTATGTCCAATTCTGGGTTGTAATGTGTTAGAAATAACTCTGACGTAAGTCTTTCTATGATTTTATTAAATGCATCCTGACATTCAGGTGTCCATACCCAGGCTTTACCTTTTTTTAATAGCTCATTGAATGGAGCACGCAAATTATGCATTTCTGGGATAAAAGCCTGGTAGTAATTTGCTAAGCCCAGAAAACTCTGTAATGTCATGACGTTTTCTGGCGCCAGCATGTTTTTTATTGCGGTAGCCCTTTCTGGGTCTGGTCTTCTGCCGTCCTTGTCGATCACATGACCTCGATATTTTATTTCCTCCAGGAAAAAATCACATTTTTCTTCTTTTACTTTGAACCCATAATCTTGGATTCTCGCAAACACTTTACATGTTTTTGGTGTTGTTCGATATCTTTGCTGTTAATCAAGATGTCATCGAGATACGCTATTGCGAAATCCAGTCCGCCCAGCATTGTGTCTATTACTTGTTGGAAAATGGCTGGCGCGACCTTAACTCCGAACGCTAATCTTTCGAATTTATATAAACCACGATGTGTGTTTATACATAACAGCTTAGAACAATCTTTATCCACCGGTATTTGTAGGTATGCCTCACTAAGGTCTATTTTTTAAAAAAATCTTCCTCCATTTAAGCTTGCAAACACTTCTTCCGGGGTATGGAGTGGGTAGTGATAGTCCGCGAGGGCAGTATTTAGTCCTGTTGAAAAATCTGCACATACACGAATCTCATTAGATTTTTTCTTTACATAAACCGTGGGTGCTGCCCACTGGCTGTGTTGTACTTTTGATAAAATACCCATCTTTACCAGTCGGTCTTATTCAGCGTTTATTTTTTCAATCGAGGCGAAGGGTACTTTCCTTTCTTTTCTAAATACCGGCAGTACATTTTCTTTTAGACGGAATTTTGCAGTCATTTTAGTGCAGCATCCAAGACCGCCAGAAAAAAACCTCTGGAAACGATTTTTTTAATTCTCGTTGTAGTTTTTCCGATTCTGTTGCGCGACTATTTATTTTTTTATAAAATGTATTTATCGGCAACTTCCATAAATCAAATGCCTGCATAAAATCTGAACCAAAAAGATTATTCGAATCCTTCAGTACCAGTAGTTTGAGTTTTTTAGTATTTCCCATTAGGGACACATTTGTGATTAATTCTCCTTTAAATGTAATTCTTTCACCAGTAACTGTGCTTGCCAGCCTGTTTGTTCTTGATAGAGTAGGTTTATTTAATCTCCCCCATGTATGTAAATTTATAATGGAACCGTCTGAACCAGAATCCAATTGCAATTTTATATTTTTATCAAGGATTTTCACCTGTACATATTTTCTTATGTTCATGCATTTTTCCTTCTTTGCCATAGTGGCTTGAATCCGCATTTTATTTCCTCTGCCCGTTCTGCAGTGCGAACTTTTATGTCCAACTTTTTTGCATTTCATACAGGTTTTAAAACGGAATGGGCTATCTTTGTACCAATGTGGATTACCACAGCGTGAACAAGGGCTTGGTGGCAATTTATTTATTTTTTTACTGGTTTGGTTTGTCTTTGTTACATCAAAATTATTATTTCTTATTTTTCTATGAGGTTGAGCTTTTGTTTTTTGATGTACCTTTTTTATATGCGCAATGCCGGACAATTCAATGTCTTTTGAGTCCTGTTTTACATTTACAAATCTTTGACAGTCCTTAGCCAACTTTTGCAGCGTAAGGCTTGGTTCATTCTCTAATTTATTTAGAACTCTACGCCTTATCTCTGTGTCATTTCCTGAGATGAAACCTTGTACAAAAATTAGACACTTGAAATTATCTGCACTTAATTCAGCTAGTTTAAAATCGTCACAATGCTTGTTCACTATCGATGCAAAAGTAGCGTAGTCTTCCTCGTCTTTCTTTACCAGGTTCATGCACTTCCATCGTTTGTGGAATAGTGTAGTTCTTGGACTAAACAGTTTTGTCAATAAACCAACCACTTCTATGAAAGTTAGCTCGCTAGTTTTCCGAGGCAAAATGAAATCCACGAATTTCGTATGTTCTGTGGTATTTAGTTTTCTAAGAAGGAGGCGTAGCTTCTTCGCATCACTCCAACTACCGCAGTCAATTTTATATAGGTCTTCATATCTTCGGAAATATTCTTCAAATGTATTATTTTCCGTGTATGAGTAATTATCACTACTGTTCCAAATTGCGTTCTTCGAAAACGTGTCGTCTTTTTCATTTTTTTGGTAACTGCGCGATATTGTTTGTATCAGAAATTCCAATCTTTCATCATACTGCTTTTTGTGTAATAAAAGATTTTGGTTCTGTTCTAATAAAAGCTTTGGAAATCTTTCCTCAGTTTGTTGTTGCTGGGAGATTTGGAATTTCGCTAGTTCGGCAATTATAGACTTAATATCTTCCATATTCAACCATTTAGTTTCTGATTTTATTTAGAAAATTAAAATTTTCTCATTATTTTATGATTTTATAAGAGTTCTTTTCTTTAAATTAGCGTTTGCTAGGCGCCGTTTTAATTATGAAAAGATTATGAAACTTTTCCTTTTCTCTATATACGCGTATATTCACTTTTTTATTTTGACAATTAATATTTTCTCGTTATTTAATGAATTTACAAGAAGTTCTTTTCTTTAAATTAGCGCTGGCAAGACGCCCTTTTAGTTATGAAAAGATTATGTAATGTTCTTTTCTTATACACGTTTTTAATTTTAACGAAGAGAAAAAAAAATCTGTTTCACAATTAATTCTTTCTGCATTTTAAAATATTTCAGTACAAGTCGGAAAAGAGAGAGAGAAAATAAAACTGACCTTTTTTTATCGCGCGTCTTTTTTTTATGGAGTAGCGCACGTGTGATTCATTTCATGTTTTGTTTCTTTTATCTGGTGTCTTAAAAAGCACGTGGTGTCGGTTTCATTTTTTTTGTTAGTTTTCCAAACCAGAGAAAAAAAACGCGCGTTCAATTTCAGTTGTTGTTTTTTTTTAACTAGTTTTCCCAAACTAGAGGAAACGCGCACTTAATTTCAAGCTGTTTTTTTTTTTCGATAAGCAGTTTTCAAAATTAGAGAACAACATGTCCATTTCAGTTTTCTTTTTCTTAAAAGAAAACAATTTTCTCGCACTTAAGAATTCAACGTGTTTTTTTTTGTTTCAGTTGAGTTCCCTTTTCTTCTCTCGACCGTTCGGCAAAAACCTTTGTTTTCCATGCGTGCGGCTTCCTGCATTAACCGTGTGAGTGCATTTTCATGTGGTATTTTCAGTTTTTTGACCCAAGAGTTCGAATTCCTTCGTCGCCATTTTGTGGACCTAGGTAAGGCCGAATGAATGACACAGGAACACATGGTTTAAATGAACAAAGGTATATATTATATAATAGAAAGAAAGAGATACAAGGAGATGGTGCTCTCAACCGCCATTGCCGGTTTGCCGGGGAAGAAGAGAACAAGTGTCACGTGCTTCCCGTATTTATAAGGTGGACGAGTCCATGAGTTCTCCATAGGTAGGTACGGCACCATAACACGTAGTAGTAGTAGTAGTAGTAGTAGTAGAGTAGTAGTAGTAGTAGTATATCGGTCTTCATGTAACTTAGAACTGATTTAATTTTTGGATATCCAGATTAAAGGTCAAGGTTACAGTCACGTAAAAGGTGAAAATCACACTTCTGGCAATTACTTCAGTTCTGTTTCTCGTAAAGACTGTCTATATTTGCCTTATATAACGAAGTCTTACATCTTTTATGACCTTCATTTGACTTTTGATCATGATCTTGAAAAATACCGTAATGGTCAACATTTGATGAAATTTAAACTTCAGATTTCTTTTTTAATTTGATGTATGGATCTACTGAATGTTCATAACTGTAACCGCCATGCAAAAATTCAGTTGGAACATGATAAATAGTTTTTCAAAGCTATACGTTCAGGAACAATTCATACAGTCTTAAGAGGTGCAATAACACATTTCCCCATCTTTACGTTGTCAAACAGACGTATGCAGTCTCACGGATCACTTATGTTCTTATTACTATTATCATTATTATTTTAAAAGTAGTCTCAACTTTTGGATGTTTCTTTTTGAACATCAAGTCAATTCTCTTCACTTTAAACATTCAAGGTGAACCTTAACACTTTTGCCGCTCTTAACAGATAAGTCTTTTGTAGAATTGGAAAACAAATTGTCTCGTCAAACTGTTTAAGCCATTTATGTTGGCTTTTTATGGTTCCAAGCGTTTCAATTACAACGCGAATTACCTTTACTTCTGTATATTTCCATCGTCTAACTAATTTCCATTTCAAGTCTTGATTTTTTCGTTTACTTTCTCCTGGTAAGCCATTAGTCTTGTTTTTGTTTAAAAAGATAACAATTATTAGTATTATTGTTATTGCTGTTGTTGTTGTTGTTGTTATTATTATTATTATTATTATTATTATTATTAGCGGGACCCGTGTAAATTACACAAAATGATGTGTTTAATACTAATTATCTTGTTCCTAACCTATACATGTTTGAATAAAATATGGTAAGATTTGGACTCGTATATTTATTTTTAAAAAATGAACAATACATGAAACAATTTACAAAACTTCTTTATATACAATATTTCTAGTGAAGGTAATATTTCGACGACTAAACCTTATTTTGTAAATGTTTTCGATTAAATTAAATTTGGCTCCAATTCATGAATATTTATTTACTCCTCTCCAGGAGTTAGGCACAAGGCTAGTTTTATCTTACTCCCACAACTAAGATGTGACGCAATGTCGGGTCGGGAAAGTGGGGTTTGAAAAGCCAGCGCTCGAGAAGGTGAGCACTCTGGCCATTAAAAATTGTCTGGGCATCCCCGTTGGCATACCCCGGTAGGGGGCCCCAGGCAGTAAGCAATAAACTTACGAAGCCTGGGAGGGTTGACCTCCTAGGACTGCACAGGACAGACCCATAGCCCGGCGTAAATCAAGCCTCAAAGGCCAAGACAATACCAGTCTATGGAGTGCAGTATCCATCGGAACAAATACTATACTTTGATCTTAGCCAAATGGCCAAGCTAATTCATGAGTAGCATACAAAGATTCGGAAGGTCGTTGCTTTTGATGTAAGCATGACACACAAAATCACACACGCTATTGTATTAATATGTGTCTTCCCGGTCGTCCCCTCCCTACCTCTCCTCCCCTTCCCCTCGAAATGTAGAAAAAAAATCTTAGAGGTTGGTTGGGATTGAACTATAAACCAGTCGGGCCGAAGTAAAAAATAC
>OY744535.1:74249047-74314047 GCA_963556195.1 Sepiola atlantica
AGAGCCGCTCCTGCTCCAACTCCCATAAAAAAGGAGGTGCTCTATTTCAGTACTCCATAATTAAAATGTACCTTCTTTCATAACCGTTTTATTCTGCCAATGAATGGTCGAAGGATAGAGGTGGGCGTCAAAGGATCTCGTCAATATGGGTTGGGATGTCACTTTAAATGTAAGACCGTAAGATAATATTTGACAAAATCTCGCTAATATTTTGAGAGTTATAGGTGAACATGTCGGACGAAGTATAGAATTATACGTAAATTTTCGTTTCCTGAGATATAAAATAGAAATAGAAACATCCCTAAAGTATGTTAAAACAATTTTAATTTTCATTAATTAACAACCTATTTTTTTCAGGAAAGGAACATTTGACCCGATATTTTTTCTATTTATTTTGGAAGGGAATTTAGAGTTGATTTAAGTAAATAAAGTTTTACTTTTAAACATTATTAGTGATTATTTTCTTTTTAAAGAAAACATTTCTCTGTGAGAGGAGAGACAGCCAGGGCAACATTACTCGTCGTGTGTTTGTTTGATATTTGTTTGTTTAACGAACGTAACTATCTTGTATAATATATATTATTATTCACAACAGAGAAACGCGCAAGTACTTTCAAACAAATCGATTTATCCATATGTTTCTATAGTACAATTTTGGGTGAAAAAAAAACCAATGAAGTTTATTTTTAAACAATGAATACAAAAATATTTTTCATAAGTTGCCCCAAAATATCAATAAATTGTCAATAAACAATTCAGAGATCCATTTAATGTCTTAAAATTTCATACAAAATATCTGGCCTAGACCTTGGGAGTTGAAAAAATATCGTGTCAAATTTTCCTCCCCCTCCAAAAAAATTAACTGGAGTAAGTTTTCCTAGGTCGGGCAAAAACATTTATTAAAATTAAAAATTTGAAAAAAAAGATGAAAACGTCTATATTTGAAATCTCTAACAAAAACAAACTGTTTACAATTTTAATATTCGATAATAGATTTTTCAGAATAAAGAAAGATATCTAATCTACTTTCGGTTCTAAAAGAACAACAAATAAGTCAGAAAGTCTAATTATTTGCTTTTTTAAAATTAAAATTTAAGATATTTTCTTCAATTTAATTAAGTTTAAACATCGGTTTAATTGTAGAATAGAAGCGCTGTTTTCTTTCGCTCATTTCGCTTGGAATTAGCCCAAATTTAAGATGAAACTGATCGTTGGTTTTAATTGTATTTTTGGTCTTGTAATAAAATTCTCATTTACTTTTTGAAGTGTTGAGAATCTAACTTTAATTCCAGGTGTAAATCGCTGGCGGCCATGTTGTTTTTTAATTGTTTTTTTCCTTGGACTAAATATATTTTTCTTTAGACTAAAGATATTTTTTACTGTTTGAACATTTTATTACACACAAAAAAAACTTTGAACATTCTATTTACAAAAGCAAGTTATAACGGAATTTAACGAATTTAAAAGCTAACTAGTCGTGAATTTAAGAATAACAAAAAATGTTGCCGAAAAGACGACGGGTAAAAATTTGGCATAAAAGTTCAATTTGATATATGCTAAAAAATAAATGTACCATTTCTCCCCAAAAATCGATCTATAGAACATCTGGGTGGATACCGAGCGAGGTGGGCGGGAAAATCCAGCGGCCCCTATAGTCTAATTGAACCTAATATTCTTTATTTAAAACCACGAATTAAAAGAAAATTGGCTTATTTATTCAATCAACAATAAACATCCTTCAAATCTATAAGAAAATAACTTCAAAGAAATCTATAGACTCACAAGCGCATTTAAAGACATTTGGTGTCAAATTGTTGGTCTTCTGCCTTAAGAAAACTGTCCCATCAAAAATTTAACACATAGATGTAAAAAACTGAGAACTTCAAATATTTTCCTTCTTTCCCCCTCTATCCCCCTCCATCTCCCTCTCTCCCTAACTCATATACATTTACCAGATATAATCAAAAAAATAACTCTGAGACTTTCTTTTCTTTTTCTTTTCATTGCTGAATAAAAAACTAATGTTTAAAAGAAAAAAAATTAAATAATTTTGGAGTGAGGAGCGCGGAGCGATAACACCACCGCTCTTTAGTCCCAAATGGAGTTGCTCCCGCTCTACTCCCACTGAATATAAAATGAGCCCTCCTCTCCTTCTGCTCCAGCAAAAAGGAGCGAGGAGCGTACTCATGGAGCGCGCTCCTTTTCAGAGGGCGCCGTAACACCCTGCTAATATATATATATATATATATATATATATATATATATATATATATATATATACATAATTATTTTCTTTTTATTCATTTATTTATTTATTATTTATTTATTCATCATTATTATTAATATTTATTTATTTTTATTTTTATTTATTTATATTTTTCGTAAATGTTTCTTTATGTATGTGTGATAGTGCACTTTGAACCTCAGAAAATGAGAGGAACACTATCCCTGTGACAGGATCACAGGTAAACTAAGCCTGGGCCTGGTGTTGCCACAAACACCAAACATGATTAATGTCTATAAATACAAATAAACGCCGTGGGACTCAGAAGAAAGATCTGAGTGTCATGATGGGCAGGTGCTCCCTCGATGGCCAACATAGGGGACACGGTCCGCATCCTGCGAATGTTGACTCCTTTAATTTCAGGAACAAGACCACGGACAAAAAACAGGTAGGTAACCCATCAAATTCAAAATATGATAAGGACACTGACCAAACACAAGAATTCAAGAATGAAAATAACAGACCAACACGCTAAATAAAGAAATGGACCACAAAAGAGAACAGACTGGTAATGGCATGCTACTACAAAAGCCGCTACCTTACAGAAAGAGGATATCGGAAACGAATGAAAGATCTATGGGACATTTCTACTGACTACCTTACAACAGCACAAAGGATAGCAGATCAAGCAATACATATACTCAAGAGAGGATAGTTCTCGGAGATGGAATTAACGGAAATTAAACAAAAGATAAATGGCGTGACAGATCAAGACACACCACTTGACGAAAACTCCCAGAAAAAAATAAACACAGAAACTGAAGAAGGCAAAGACGACGAAACTATAGAACTATCTGAGGAAGAAGCAAGAGAAGTGGAAAACATCAAACGATTAATGTCCGAGAACAAAACAAAACTTCCATCCCTAAGGAACGAAGACTGGAAGAAGTTAAAAGTAGAAACAGAGAAAGTAAACAGAGTACTCACGTACATCCAAACATACATTATCTCAGACTTAAAGAACTTGATATATGCGGGGGCAAAATCAATAAGTATGAAACTAAAAAGGGAAAAGAAGACTGACCAAAAGAATGGACAGGCGAAATCTGGATGGGAGATCAGACTGGAAACCCAGATCACCAAACTTTAAAAGGAAGCTAAAACCGTAAATAGGATGAAGGAGAACAGTAAACGATGGAAGGACAGAAATCTGAATCGCAAGGAAAGACTAAATAAGAAACACGAAGAACTAAAACAAAAGATAGCAGAAAAAGAAGGAAGATTGAGACGATACATATACAAATCGGAACAGTACCAACAGAACAGGACCTTTGAAAACAATAAAAGCCAGTTTTATAAAAACGTGAACGGAGAAAAAACAACAACAGAACAACCGGACCCGACACAAACAAAACATTTCTGGAGCAAGATATGGGAAAATGCTGAAGATCACAAAAAATGCTAAATGGCTGAAAGACATGAAAGATAAACTTCTAGAAATTGAAGAAGGAACGGAAACAAAAATTAATGAAGAAACTATTTAGACAACAGTAAAAAAAATTGCAAATTGGAAAGCACCAGGTCACAATGGAATACATGTGTACTGGTTCAAAAAATGCACGACCCTACATGAAAGACTTGCACAGAAACTGGGAGTATGTATCCATAAAAAAGACGTACCAGAGTGGATGACCAAAGGAAGGGCAACGCTCATACAAAAAGACGCCAAGAAGGAAACGACCCCAAGCAATTACAGACCAATAACTTGTTTACCGACAATGTGGAAAATCCTAACGGCACAACTAAGAGAGCAAATTTACCATTCCCTGAACAGTCGTGGACTACTTCCCGAGGAAGAAGAAGGATACCAGAAAGGGAAAAGAGGGACGCATGATCTGTTATACATAGATCAAAAGATCCTGAAAGAAGTTAAAAGCAAGAAAAAGAACATATATATGGCATGGATTGACTACAATAAAGCGTACGAAAGAATCCCTCAAGCATTGATAATGGAATGTTTAAAAATGTACAAGATACCAACAGGAGTATTAATTTCATCAAGAAAGCAATAGACACATGGAGATTAGAACTGGCAGCTGGAGGTCAATACTTGACGGAAATAAAAAATACAGAGACGCATTTTCCAGGCAGACTCCCTATCACCACTACTGTTTATCATAACCATGATGCCACTCAACTACATACTCAGGAAATGTGATGCCGGATATAAGTTCACTGGTATAGAACAACGAATAAACCAGCTCATGTACATGGACGACCTGAAGCTATTTGCAAAAAGCAAAAAGGAACTGGAAAAGCTGATAAATACGACCATAATCTTCAGCCAGGACATTCAAATGGAATTCGGAATAGAAAAGTGTGTTTTGCTAGAGATTAAAAAAGGGAAGTTGGAGACGACTGAGGGCATGGAATTGCCCAACAAAGAGCAGATGAGGGCGCTGGATGGACAAGAGAGCTATAAATATTTCGGAGTTTTGGTAGCAGACACAATCAAATCAACAGAAATAAAAAAGAAGATTGGAAAAGAATACCTGAGAAGAACAAAAACGCCCTTAGAAACAAAATTATATAGCAGAAACCTAATCAAAGGAATAAATACCTCGGCAGTATCACTAATCTGGACCATTCATGAGCTGGACTAAAGAAGAACTCAGGCACCTTGATCAGAGGACTAGAAAATAAATGACGATGCACAATGCACTACATCCAAAAGACGATACAGACAGACTCTACGTGAAGAGAAACGAAGCGGGAAGATGACTGGTAAGTATAGAAGACTGTGTGGACGACACTAACAAAGAGCTGGAGAAATACATAAACCAGAACACAGAAAGGCTGATCACCGCAGCAAGAGATATCGTCTCAACGAACAACGCAGGAAGATCGAAACGTGACACACACAGACAAGAAAAGAAAAATGAGAAGAAAAAAAAACTAGATGGACGCTTCATAAGACTCACAAGAGAAGAAACCAACGCAAATAGCTGGACATGGCTATGAAAAGGAAACTTGAACAGAGAAACGGAATCTTTACTGATGGCTGCACAGAACAATGCGATTAGGAGAAACTACATTAAAGCTAAAATAGATAAAACCCAGGAACCCAATAAATGAAGACTGTGTGGACAAAGAGACTAAACAATAAATCATATAATAAGTGAATGTAGTAAACTTGCTCAAAAAGAATACAAGAACAGACATGATTGTGTTGGGAAAGTAATACACAGGGACTTGTGCACACAATTGAATTTCGAATATGCAGACAAATGGTACAAACATAAACCAGAAACATTACTGGAAAACGAAAAACACAAACTCCTCTTGTAAAATCGTAGCCTTCGCCGTTCCAGCAGACAACAGAGTGATGATGAAAGACACGGAAAAACGAAGTAAATACACAGAACTAGCCAGAGAACTGCAAGGAATATAGAGCATGAAGAAAGTTAGTATAATACCAATAATCGTAGGAGCACTAGGAACAATTCCCAAAAACCTGGAGAAAAGACTGGGAGAAATTGGAATCGAAACCATACAAAGGACGGCAATGATCAAAACAGCTGCAATCTTAAGGAAAACCCTCGAATGTGAAAACTAACACGCATAAAATACAAAGGCTAACCAGTCACAAGGAATTTACAACGGAGAAAACAAAACCACACGAAGAACACCACAACAAGAGCCAAGGAACAGAAACTGCAAGAAACAGCACTTAATAATCCCCCCAATAAATTACACCGGCCTAAGCTATCACTACACAAAAATGAACCAAAGAAACAGAAATTACAAGAAACACTAGAAGCTCCTTCCCTCTCTCCCCACCCAACTCATTTTTTTTTAATTCAAAATATTTTTTTTTTAAATGTTTAAATAAGGAAAGAGAAAAAGAAAAAATTAAGGAATTGAAAGGAAAAAAAGGAAAACATTTAAAATTTATAAAAATTAACCTTTTTCAAAAAATTAATTAAAAAAAGATATTATTATATTTATTTATTTATTTATTTATTTTTATATATTTTTTTAACTGGTGCTGACATCAGACAAAATATTTGTAGAGGGTCAAGGAGGATGAGAAGACCGAGGAGGGACAGCACATACCAGACCTCCACTGGAAAAGTGCAGAGAATGCTGGGACCTTGGGGAGGCTTATTGCCACCCAAATCCCAGAGAAGACCAATTGTCCTTACCAGCGAGAAATCAATGGTAAGAGGCTGTTGCGATACCGCATCGTTATCGAAAAGAGGTGAAGAATACTGGAAATCTGGGGAGACTTGTTGTCACCCAGACTCCAGGAAATACCACTGGTTATTGTCGGTGAGCAATCACTGACGATGACTGTGTGAGAACTCCTAGTGAGTACAAATAATAATAATATTAATAATAATAACAATAATAATAATAATAATAATAATAATAATAATAATAATAATAATAATAATAATAATAATAATAATAATAATAGCAGGGCTTGGGCAATAGAACGTAGACAAACTATCAGCAGATGCTTAGTTCGGTGTTGTAGCTCCATCTTGTAAAATCATCTTTTGATCGGCCCATTCTCTTCCCAGGCGGTTTAATAATCACTGATAATGACCTGTGTCAGACCTCCTACTGAGTACATGAACTAATTAGAAAAAGGTGGAAGAAGAAGAGAAGAGGGGAAATGAGATGATAGAAGCAGAAAAAAATTGGTTAGAGAGTCGAAAAATGAAGAAAGGGAGAGGGATGTAGAGATATTAATAACGAGATATATTAAGAGAGAAAAAAGAATGAGGTAAGATCAAAAAATGAAAACGATGAACATAAAACAATACAGTGTCGGGAGAAGCAAATGAAAAAGAAGAAAAGAAGCATAAGTAGTAGAAGAAGAATAATAATAAGAATAATAATAAGAAGAATAAGAATAAGAAGAAGAATAAGAAGAAGAAGAAGAAGAAGAAGAAGAAAAAGAAAAAGAAATAATACAATAACAACAGACCGATAAAAAGAATGAAATACAAAGAGTAAGACGGAATTGCGTGTGTGAGAAGTTGATTGGAGACAGGTGAAAGCGTGAGGAACAAACGAAATGTTGGGGGAAGCATATTACGTTTTACAATGCTAGTAAAATTCTCTTTAATTAGTAAGCATATTTGTGAAATATCATGTATATGACAGCAAACGAAACCACACACACACACATACACACACATACATACACACACACGCACATATATATATATATATATATATATATATATGTACATAATATGATTAATCCATAGAAATAATATCCCACTCTTATGGAAAATGAATGTGGAAAAAACAAATACTTTATATATTCGTTTCGTTTTAATTTGAAGACATTCTCAAGATGATTGATTTGATGAAAAATAATTAGACTTCACTTCGTGTCTATTATTTTCATTTTTTCTTCAAATCAATAATCTTGAGAATATCTACGAATAAAAACGAATCTTGTTGTTTTCATTTAACATCTATATATATATATATAAATATAGACATATATTTATTGCGCTAAAGTTGTTTGTATTGAATAGTAAAATAAGGATGTTATGATAGAAAACTTTATCGTTTCAATTTTTCACAAAATCAAAGTATATTTATTGTTTTTATTCTACAAAATTTCCAGAATTGTAAGTTTAAGTTTAAGATAAAATATAGTTCCTGTAAAAAAATGAACCATTTAAAAATGTCTTGGACATCTACACTACACAACTTCACATGTTGTCTTTGTCTTAATAACAATTTGCTATTTTATCAGGGAATATCAGGTCCCTGATAAAAATTATTTGCGTAATTAGCGAGATGAGATTGGTTTTAATTGTAAGCACTTACAACGGTTAACTCTGGATATATTTGATAACAATTTAACATTAAAAACTATTCTAAATATAGCATAAAATTGAACTATCAATTGATGCGGTTACATTTTTGTAATGTAGTAGAATATTTGTGAGCTAATAAAATGTTGAGGCGTAGTCTTGATTAAACTTCAAAAATAAAATAAATAATACAGCTAAGATTATTTGTCAGTACCCCAATTTATTAATGCGGGGGAAATTTGGATAGAAATACGTTATAAAATTGGATGCTTCAATCACTAATAATAATAATAATAATAATAATAATAATAATAATAATAATAATAATAATAATTATTATTATTATTATTATTATTATAATTTGTACTCACTAATAGTTCTCACACAGGTCATCAGTGATTGCTCACAGACAACCGGTGGTATTCCCTGGAGTCTGAGTGACAACAAGTCTCCCCGAATTTCCAGTATTCTCCACCTCTTTTCAATTACCACCGCAAATAACCTTGCAGTATCGCAACAGTTGTTTACCATTGATTTATCGCTGGTAAGGACCATTGGTCTTCTCTGGGATTTGGGTAGCAATAAGTATCTACAAGGTCCCAGCACTTTCTGCACTTCCAGTGGAGGTCTCGCTTGTGCTGTCCATCCTCGGTCTTCTCATACTATGCAAACATTTTGTGTGGTGTCAGCCTAAGCTTGTACCATTAATTTTATTATTTTATATATATATATCTATTTTCTAAATTTATTTTATGTATTTTTTATGTATTTGTTCTTTTTTGGGAATTTTTATTTTATTTTTTACATTTTTTACATTTTTTAAATTTTTAATGATTTCTGGGGGTGGGGGCGAGGGAGCTTATAGTGTTTCTTGCTATTGGTTAATTTATGTATCGTGTCAGCTGAGGCCGATGTAATTTATTTGGTGGGGGGTTCATGAAGTGATGTTTCTTGCATTTTCTGTTTATTTGTGTGTTATGTGGTGTTCTTTCTGTGCTTTTGTTTTCTTCCATGTAGCCATTGGTAGCTTATGCGATGGGTTCCGCATTATAAGATTTTTATTATTATTGTTATTATTATTATTTTAATATTACTACTACTACTAATAATAATTTTAATAATACTTTTAATAATATTATCGGTGAAATCCTGATTTGAAAGTTAATGATGTATTCAAGTGTAAATGTTGACCCCCCACCACCAACAACCCACCCATCTCAAAAGTTCTTAATAAGTAAAACTTAATGTTCATTATTTGTGCTGTTTTAAGTATATCAAAATGTTAAGAAGTTAAAAATATGTAAATAGGGAGAATAATAAAAAAACACCACACAAATATTAAAAATGTATCAACATAAAAAACAAAAATCTAATATAAAAAATGTAATATCCAACTAAATCAACTAATTTCCGCTGGCAATTGTCGAGAGATGTCGCAGTCGAGGAAATTCTGATTTGAAATGTTATACTATATTAACGTGTAAATGTTGACATCCCACTAAACACACCCATCTCGAACTACTTCAAAAGTAGAACTGAAAGTTCTAACTTAGGGGCGCATGCGTTTATTATTTGTGCTGTTACAATCATATAAGAATTATTTAGAAGTTCTAATTATATATTCTAATGCAGATCGGCTTGATTTTAAAAGAGAAATAAATTATTAGTGTCATTATTTTCAATCAATTACAAGTCAAACATTTGAGAAAAAATTTAGAATGATTTTCTCGTGTAATATACACCCCGCACAAGTGTATTGTGTACGTTTGTGAAAATGTATGCGGATTTCGCATGGGGTTTTCACAGTAATTTGAACAGAAATAAGAAGCAACACATCTCAAATTGCATATTTAGAAATGGAAAAAGAATCATAATCGGTACTTGAATCGTAATCGAGAATATATATATATATATATATATATATATATATATATATATATATATATATATATATATGAAGCAATCCAACAAAAGATATCAGCGTCAACTAATATCTTATAATTCATGTATATGGACTGCTGTTTGTAACTTGGAGTAATGTCTTTCCTGATTATGTTTCTCAATTTGTATGACCTGGATGGACTGTATGGATTCAACAAAAAGTATGTTTTTGGGTTGATATATTGGATGTTATGTATTTTTATGTATTCGTGTATATAATTTTATATATTTTCAAAGCGTTATTGTATTACTTGTAGTAGTATAACTGCGGTAATGGTCCTCTGAAGAGAAGAATTATCTTTGAAAACTCATGAGCTAAGGACTTAAGGATACTTTGCTTGAACTTTGAATTCTAATAAAATTTGATTGACACCTTATTTTATTACTTCATTTTACATTATAATTATAATATATATATATATATATATATATATATATATATATATATATATATATATATATATATATATATATATATTATAGATGCATTCGCATGTCCAAAAGAACCACTCAATCCATAAGCATACCTCTTATCTGGACTTTCAATTTTTTAATCTTTATATATTGTCGAACAATCGCAACCATACTTTTCCTTAGTACTTCTAATTTATTTAAGTTCATATATCGGCGAATACATGTCATTCATCTTTGTCTCACAGAAAAACCAATATTTTTTAATACGTTTCCATTGTATATTTTTTATCTATTAATGTTTATTTTTTCTAAATTCCGTGATTTTTCTACAGCAAAATCAAGAGAAATACACAGTTTTCATCTAAAGTTTGTATCTAATCAAAATAATTTTTAATTTAGTAGCAATAGGAATTAACACTGCGATCTAAACACATCGGAAGAGAGGAGAGAAAGAGTTTAAAATTAGCACTTTACTAAGGTAACGGAAAGACATAATACATGAAAAAATACATACACCACTCACATAAGAAATGTTGACAAAATCCCCCACTATCCCCAAAAAATAAAAAAACATTATTTCCAAGATTTGAAACGGTACGTCTAACAGTACCTTAGAGTCGAATTCAACTACCCATCGTACTGCGAATCAAAAAACGTGGCTTGGAAGGACACCCCTCTCAAATAAAACCTAGAAAAAACACTTGAAAGCACCTATAATATATATATATATATATATATATATATATATATATATATATATATATATATATATATATAGAGAGAGAGAGAGAGAGATATATATATATATTAAAATAAACATAGTTTTAATATTACTCTAATATATATTGAGCACTTTCGAAAAGTATTGGTTTTGTTCATTTTGTTAAAATTTCAGCTTAATTAATTAATATATATATATATATATATATATATATATATATATATATATAATTAACTTGTTACCAATATCCGGGGGGTATGAATCCGAAGGAAGTTGAAACCGGGTTTATGAGAGTGCTCAATGAAAATTCAGAGCAATATATATTTTTTTGTTGATTTTATTCCATTAGTTTCGACAAAACATATTCGGTTTCGTTGACACTTGCAAATAGCGTCCACTCATCAGGCTACAATTGAATCAAATGGCATAAGTTTTAAATTCACCTCAACAGGAGATTGAAATTGAGGATACATTGGAGGGGGAGGAGGACAGAGTTGGAGCTCTGTCTATAACGGTGACATGAGACATGAGAGGGGAGGGATGACCCCATCAGGTCGTGTTTCAAAATATTGCGTGGGAGGTTTTCACGTGTTTGGGTCGTAGTGGTCTCGATTCCAGCCGGAGCGACGGGAAGGAAGGGGAGGGGGCAGAGTGAGTTAAATTTAAAATGAGAGTAAAATTATAATTATAACCGTCATTTTTATTTTAATAGTTAATCATCATGTGGATAAAAATGTTTGATAATTTTAATTTAGGGTATTAATTGCTACTTCTGCATTCTATTTATTCTATTTTAATGTAGTTATTCATGGCTTGTTTATTATTTGTAGTGGATTTTGTTGTGATAGTATTTTTTTTTAAATTGTGATTATATTATACTAAGATCAATACTAGTCGAAATCAGTTTATAAAAGAAGTTTAATGGTGTTGCCAGGTTTAGCATTAATAAAACCGATTACGATAACGACAATGATAACACTGCCAATCATATCTACGATAGTCGCAGTGATAATAGCCTTAATAAAAATAAAAATTAAAAATAAAAATAAAAATAATGCATTTAGCCTTACGATTCCCCCCGAGGATGAAACACGGGAGCATCTGTGTAGCTTAATTGCCATATATATTTTCATTGCTTACTATATATATATATATATATATATATATATATATATATATATATATATATATATATATATATAAATGTGGGTTGGTCGTTCAATTTCAAAGTATTGCAGGGTTAGTTAATAAAATGTAAATATTAGCGCTATTAGCAATACAAGATTAATTATTTGTTTTTATTAACTTACCCTGCAATACTTTGAAATTGAACGACCAACCCCCCACATTTTTCAAGACAGCGAGCCAACGCTTCTTTCGTTCGACACCGGATTTGAATCATAACCGCCGATAACAACACTGCAGAGACAAGGTACCAAAGACGTTTATCAAGTAACAAAGAAATAAGTTTGTTTATTCTTGTTTTTCGATAAAAAAAAATGACTCAATACTGGTCATCCCTGATGAAGGAATTTTATTCCGAAATTAATAGGATAAATGTAAAAAAAAAGAATCTTGTATTGCTAATATGGCTTATATTTCAATTATATATATATATATATATATATATATATATATATGTGTTTAATTTTTAAATATTCTTAATATAAAACTAAAACTAAAAATACATTAAACTATAAATTCACCTACAATGTAATGTAATGGATTCGTCCGAACATTTAAAATACCGCAACATTTGTGTAATTAACGGATACATTCTATTAGACACAAACGAACAACACAGGTAAGGAGGATATTTTTACTAATATAAGTTAGCTAAACATTTAGCTGGAACATAACTTAGATCTGATATACGGAACGTTTATGTTTTTGTCTTTTTAGGGAAGTGGGGTCTGATCAACTCTGCTGGTAAGCCATGAAATGTAATACTGTTTTATTTTTAAATTCCCAAAACGGTTTTTCATGGTAAACAACTGATGATCCCTTAAATAATATTAAGACTAGTGTAAATTCTTGGAAGCAAACTAATATAGTAACTACAAAAAATAAATTGACTTACATGAGTCATTTTCTACCGAACGACTTGGGACTAAAATGTTTTTTTCTTTCTTATATAGTTTTCATGGTTGAGAAACTTCCGAGACTATATATATATGCGCAATATATATATATATATATATATATATATATATATATTTACAAATATAACTATACATATATATATAAATACAAATATATATATATATATATATGCGCAATATATATATATATGTATATATATATATATATATATATATATATATATATATATATATATATTTCTCTTCTTTTGTTTTATTTTTTCTTCAGTCGAAGTACTCAGAAATTAAGGGGCTACTTCATTGGGCTAACACTTGATCTCCATATGAGATACATAGATATTCGAATATTCTATTAATTTTCTTTTTATTTTCTCAAACGTTGAGTTAGTAAAGTTAAGTACATACATTTTCCTCTCCCTAGTTTATAGTATATCTGTTTTTGGGTCTTTTAGTCTTACAGATTCCAGTACGAAACTTCATCTAGTCTGGTAAAGTATCCATCAAAGTGCCGTTACTTGAGGTAACATCACTCGGAGAAGGGCCACTATTCCTTGTATGAGCAAGTGTATAACCGTGATGAGGAGATTTAATTTGCGCTGCGAATACTATGCTAATTTGAATATTTGGTCAGGATTTACTTGTATCCGTATGTCAGGTTGTTCTGACAAACCTTTCTACAGAGAGACCGAAGACACTCGAAAATAGTGTATAGTAGGTAATTCAAACTATTTATGTTCATATTATTTCAGTCAGAATTCTCAGAAGTCAAGTGGCCCCTTCCTGAGTATAATATTTGATCTCTATATGAGATCCATGGATATTCGAGTGTTTGATATAAGTTCCTTTTTCCTCTCACACGCCGAGCCAGTAAAGAAATAAAGAACAGTCATTTTTCTCTCTCCAATTGCCTAACTAACTATGTTATAGTATATCTTCATTGTGGTCTTTTGCTTTTACATGATTCCAGGACAATACTAATATCAAGTCTGGTGGGGTATCCAGCTTATCGTTGTTCATACACGCAGCATTGCTTACAGAAGGTGCACTATTCTTCGTATTAGCTAATGTGGCGTAGATATACAGAGAGAAACTTATTTGGGTTTTGAATACTATGTTTTTTCTATACTTCGTCAGAGTTTACTTGTAAGGTAAAGTATCATAATGCCTGGTTGTCCTGACAAACCCCAGTACAAAAAAGACATTAGACACTCGAGGGCAGTCTCTAGTGGGCATTTCAAGTTCTTCTCGCCCCCCTTCTCTCTCTCTCTCTCTCTCTCTCTCTATATATATATATATATATATATATAATATATATATATATATATATAATATATATATATATATATAATATATATATATATATATATATATACAGGGTGGGCCAAAATAAGGGTCCTATCTTTAAATTTGAATAACTTGAATTTGAATAACTTCCACAAAATAAAAGTTAAACTCACCAAACTTTATGTGTGTGTAGACTGACCCTTCCGAGATTTTTTGAAATAAACAAAACAAATTTTAGCCGAAAAACACTTCTTAAAACTTACAAAAACTAAAGTATTGTTTTTTACACTGTTTTGAGTTTTTTAAGCAAAAATAATGTTTTCTAAATGAGGGTACGTTCCTTAGGGCTAATACGGCTCATGCTTGCTTCGGAAGGGGTCCTTTACTTATTCTAAAAAAAAATTTTTTTAAAATCAATAAATAAAAAAGTTATGAACTTTTAAAAATAGGACCCTTATTTTTGCCCACCCTGTATATATATATATATATATATATATATATGCTTGTAACATGTGAAAGTATAACATGACCACAATAGACAACGTCTTTTCTGGTAGAATACGAAAAACATTCTCCGCGCGTTTCTCCGTCGTCTTTAAAAAAAATATTCTTTTTATCTAGTTTTTTTGTTTATTTGCTTTTAACACTATATGATGATTCAACGAAAAATCGAAAATGTTCGTAAAACTTATGTGACATTTGTCTTTTCATTTAAATTTTAATACAAAACAGACCATCAGTTAAATTAAAAACAATTTAAAAAAAAGTATAATTAAACGAATTAATTCTATTATTTTTAACAATGTTTGCATAATATATATATATATATATATATATATATATATATATATATATATATATATATATATATATATATATATATATTATAACTGTCCTGTTTTTAAATCTCCGAAACAGTTACATGGTAAACAGCTGATGATCCCCGTGTTAATATTAGACGCTTAAGGTCTCCTGTTTTTTTTTCACTCTTAGATAATTAACCCCCACCTTTTTTTTTTTTTTTTTTTTTTTTTACTTATATTTTTTCATTTATTAATTTTCCAACGAATGTTAAGTCTGCAATATCTTGGATTTAGTTAGTTTGTCTGGGGATTTAAACTGCATTTTACATTTTTTTAATGACTCAGAGCTTCTTTAGACTATATATATATATATATATATATATATATATATATATATATATATATATATATATATACATACATATATATATATATATATATATATATATATATATATATAAATATATATATATATACATATATATATATATGTGTGTGTGTGTGTATGTGTGTACACTTATACGGGTACATTTGCGTGTCTACAATGATGTGACCCCATTGTAGACATGTTTAACGATTATTTTCGAACATATACGCCCGGAAATGCCAGGATATAAATGAATGAATACGAAATGTTACACGATGTATATATTATATTGTTACATGTGAGGCTTGATTCTGCGTCGTGCATGTTCTGTTGAGCTTTTGGCGAGCGTAACCATCTTCTCTGTGGCGACGTCATACAAGTCGCGATCCTCGTCTTATCGATTCAAGCGTACACGTGCGAGTTCCGTTTGTGGTCATGTTCAAATAAAACATGCCGCAAGCATATATATATACACATAAAGTTGTATTAATATTTGTATATATCTGTATTCAGCCATGAGTAATACAAAAATAAATCAATCGAATTTACATCGTTTACTGATGTATGCAGAAACACAGGATCATTGAACAAAGGTAATTCAGAATATACAGTGTTCCGTTTACACTGTACTTATAGCAGTCGACGTGGCGGGTACGTGTGTGTTTAGCCTGTGTATTATGATTTAAAGTTATTTAATACCGAACTATAATTATAATCTCTCTTTCTCTCTCTTTCTCTCTCTCTATATATATATATATATTAATCTCTGTGTATATACTAGAATAATATCCGTCTCAGTACGATGATCATTAATTACCAAAAAAAACTTTTGAAAATGGTATGCTCACTTATTAAAATAAAAATTAAAAATACAGTGATACCAACCTGAATGTCTTATTAAGATTTCGATGAAATCCAATGCAGTATTTTTCTTCTTGAAAATGTCAAACATTGAAGGCGTGAGTGTAAGGAATCTTGTTTAATTAACGTCTAATGACTATAGAGAAAAGTCAATTCAAATCTAAAATATTTTTAATTTCAAAAGGAAAAGTTGTGCCCGTATTACGCCTCTAAAAACCCTAAAACATACTGAAAAGAAAGTGAAATTTGGAGAATATTTAAATCATATGTGTAGTCCACACACGTTTTTGACCCCCTTTTCATTAAATTTATTAATACTAAATATAGTGTTACGATATGTGTTCCAATATATATAATATTCAGTAAATTAGCTTAGGAGTGACACGTGTGCATATGTTAGATTATACTGTGCGCTATTTGTGAAAAGGTGTACGTTAGCTAGTATGAATTACGAATTAGATGAATTGAGTGCAAGTTAAACCGACATACATTTTGGATAAATAAATATGTTACCACGGCTGATTCATTCGCCATGAGACGACAGATTAGACAGTTGGAAAATCAATGTAAAGGTTACATAAGTTTGAACTAAAAACGAGTAAAACTGCGATGTGATTGGTTGACGAGACAAAAAAACGATGCCATCACACTTGTGACTGTAAGGAAGATATAGTTTTTAATCAGTACAAGCCTGGCGAAAAATATGTATGTTATCTAAATTAAGGGGTTTTGCTATGCAGTTCGATGCGAGCAGATGTGAAACCAGAAAGCTGGAAGTTGTTCTATTTTATTAAATTCAAATTGTGTGTATAAAATTCTCTCGGGAAGACAACTGAAGTGGTCACAAATCTCTAAGTGCTCTGTTAATCAAAAAGAAATATAAGGCCGAACCTCTTTTAACACTTCAACTGCCTTATTTTGATGAAATGCATATAATATGTATGAAACTATCCGGGAAAGACAATGGAATTGGCAACACATTTCTGTGTTACTCACTATGTCCTGAATATCTGCGTGGCTCAACCTCTAAGTGACCAATGGGGGCAGAACACCTTTAATACTTTAAATGAGTATATTTGATTCTTTTTAGTAGTGCTATTATGAACAGCTGACTTCACAAATGTCTTAATTGTTTAGTTGGGTAAGTATCAGACTGAAAATGTCTAGTGTGCGGTTTCGATTCTACCATCCGATTTTTTAAAAATAAAATTATGTGAAACAAAGAATATATATTTTTTTTTATATAATAAGATGTCAGTAAAGAGTTTATTAATATTTACGCTTTCCGCCCATCTGTCTCTCTGCCCTCTCGCTCTCACTATCCCTCTTTCTCTCTCTAAATTATTATCGCTTTCTATATACAAAGATCTATGTATGTGTGCTTGCCTGTCCCGAAAAACGAAGACATACTAGGGAGTGCACCTTAAAGATAAGTATATTCACATGTACAATTTACATGAGAATATAATGGAAGTACTTCTGCGTATGTAGCTGCCGGGCGTATATTGTCAAAGGAAATCATTAAATGTGAGCTAATAACACGTTTCTAACATGTTACACAATGCAAATAATATATTTATAAGAGTAAGGTTTAGAGTATTCACGTATATCTGAATCGCTCAGTGGGTAAGATATATAGCTGACAACATCAAGGTTGCTGTTAAAGTAAACTCTCCTTAAGATGATGTTGCATTTTATGCTATCCCACACTAACCCGGACAATGTCGGATAACCCCTCTAGTATTTTCAGAATAAGAAATGAATCAGGAAAACGGGAGTTTGAAATCCCGGTAATTTTTAAGACAGGCAAAATTAAAAAAAAATAGTGTTTCTATTCGCCCTCTCCTTCTTTCTTTCTCTCTTTCTTACACACACACTGTTTCAAATGTTCTCTCTAGCTTTGGATGTTATAGTATTTATATTGTAGTGATATATACTCTTATTTATAAAATACTATTCTCATCGTTTCTTTCATAGTTATTGTTATTTAATTTACCTCTTAATAAACCGAAAAAAAGAAAGATTGAAGAAAGCAGGAATTATTGATCTAAAAACCGATGCTTTTATTTTTATTTTACTGATGAGTCACTTCTTATCAAGGTTTAAAGGCCACTCGAGGATACTTACCAATGAGTCGGTAAGGAAGACGCTGAAAGAATACCGTGATGATAAGTAATGTCCGTTTGAATTTAGCAGAATTGTATTATTGAAAAAGAGTGCTCAACCAGAATTATATATCCTAGCAAATATATTCTCCCTCCGGTCGCATATTTTTGCTGCGCTGCCGCGTCAGAAATTAACGCTCACCCGTAAACCGATCGAGCCCCAGTCATTGTTCTTGGGTGGTTAGACATTGATTTTCTTTGTTTCTGACCAAGAATATTTTTAGTTAAAAATAAAGAAAAAAAAGAATTTCGACCCTACTTCAATTTTATTTTTGCCCCCTCCCATGCATAGAAATATTTTTAGAAAAAAAGAAAAAAAAATTTTTTGGAATCCCCCCCCCCAATTTTGTTATCCTCCCCCATACATATGTGTGTGTGTGTTTGTTAAATGACCTTCTTTTAATTAAACAATTTGATTCTATAATCAGTTATGTAGTTTTCCAGTACAATGTGTTAATTTTTTTGTTGACGGAAAAGAAAAGAAAATCACAACTTTTATTTTAATAAATAAAACACGGAATAATAAAAACAGTTTGTAAACAGCGTAAAAGGTAAAACCGAAATCATAACCAGTTAAGGTCGGAAAAAAATGATAATATTATAAGTTTTTCAAGTTGGAAAAAAAAGGTTAAATAAAAGTATTAAAAAATCAAATACAGTAAACACGAATACTTTAAATGATCTCAAAAAAAAGTTTACCTAAACTAAATTCATTATGATGTGGGTGTCTATTCATTAAATAGTAATTTTTAAATAAATTATTATTTTAATAACAGAATTTTATTCAATAAATTTGTGTTTTAAAACATGATGGTAAATAAGATTAAGAAAATAAACAAACTCAGAACGTTTTAATTAAAAATCAGATTGGAAGTAACACGGTAAATGCCAACGTTTTGTTTACATTTTAAATAACGCGCCTGTCTTGCGTCCATACTGAATAATCAGAGGGAGGTAACCGATTTAATGGAGTAACGCTGCTTGTTCAATCAGTTTCGCAGTAGATAGATAAACTATGGAACGCATTTCATATGTATATTAATATTGAAAGAATTAATTATAATTTATAAGTAAAATTATTAGCGAGCAAAATAGCGTAAATACATGTGAATATCTGAAGAAAACAATCATGAGTGTATCTTTGCAAATACTAATTTATTAGAAGTTTAAAAGCAATGTATTATGTAAATTGCATAGTGTTTACGGCGGTATTTGTAGTAGCATATATAGAAGCTGGTAGACTAAGTAAATAGTAATATTAGACTGATGGAGTTTCGGCGACAGACAGACAGACAGCTACATAATCTCCATTATTAATAGATATATAGGTTTTCGCTTACTTATGTCAATAACCCCCCCTCTCTCTCTCCCCCTCTCTCTCTCTCTCTATATATATATATATATATATAAATAATTATATATATATACATATATGTATATATATTTATATATATATATATATATATATATATATATATTATTGAAAATTGCTCCAGACAATGCATAAAGCCACTCGGTGTAAGGAGCTTACAAGAGCAAAATATAATTATCGCAAAGACAGAAGATGCCTATTGACTTTTTGTCTGCAGAACTGAATATCCTCACGTCAAAAGTCGAACTTGTGCTTAACTTTCCATCGGGAGGAGTCAAGTAATTTAGACAATTTATGTTATTGCATTAACAACAGGGCGACGTCAGTCACTCTTGCAATTGCTTCAGAATGACAGCTTAGTTTAAACAAACCAACCGTTGACAAGTGCAGGGTTAACGGTCAAATGTTATAACTACCAGAAACTTGATCGACTAAGAATTAGTTTTAGTTATTTTTCTTTTAATTGTGTATTCTTGTTTATTTCTTCCTCTTGTTGAAAAGTTAACTTCTTTGTCTCTCTCTCCTATTTACTGTGATGTGAGAGAAGAAAAATAGCGGTGGCGTACCACATCAGGTGTTCGGCTTTAGAGTTATATGTTTTAAAAATGCAATGAAATCAGATTCTATATTTTAATGAAACGCATTTTGTTCGCTTTCTTTACAAAGTGTTCAGCCTTCAGCGACAATATCCTCAATAACCCAAGACAATTAGTCCTCTGGAGAGAATTAATGTTCAGACAGTGGCAGCCCGTTGCGTTTAAGGAGGTTTACCATGTTGGCTTACACATTGGTAGCAATGGACAACACATGTTTAAACCAGTAGATGTAACTATTGTAAACTTAGGGTAACGGTACTATTATTACGTGGATTACAAAATTTTAACTCGGTTTTTCAACACCCTACATTTAATCTTGCTAGATATTTGTAAAATTGTAAAAAGTAGAAATCTCATGATTTGACCTTCTGTTTATATTTTTATCAGTTTCCTAAACAAACTATGCATATATATTCAGGAAATATGAGCAATCTCTTTGTATAGTTTATTGCGTCCTGAAAGCGCATATATTTGCTAATTTTATATGAGTGTACTATCTAAAAATATTAAATGAAATCAAGACTACCACCAGAGTTAGAGAAAAGGATACAACACAAGATAAGATATTAAACGGGAAAGTGAATTTTACATAAAATAAAACGAAGTAAATAAATAAAAGATCACGCTAGTGGTGGATACGGGTCTCAGAATCAACACCACCGCATTCAAACAATTGGAGTCATTAGATTTCAAGCCCGAAACTTAATCTAATAAACGATCTCCGAATCTTATCTTTTTAAAAATCTTTTCTTATTTGGCACCATTTTTTAAATGGCGTCATTTTTTCCGATGTAATAACATTTAGTCTAATTTATTTAACTTATTCATGTTTTCTAAAAGCAGCCTCATAATTTTTACATGTTCGATTTACAAGAAAAAACTTTCTTAGTTAATACTTACAAAAGCCTCACATGCGACAGTTTTCTTTAGTAATAATGAATACATATAATTTCATTTAAAAGTGTCTATATATAATCTATGCATAGGTGTGTCTGTAGTATTTTAAATGGTGTTTAAGGGGCCTAATATGGTCACAACTTACCATTTGGGAATCACAATATATCAGATTGAATTAAGCAAGATTCCTGTACTTCAATTTCCTTTAGACGTTTTCTAAAATAGAAAGAATATAATTGATTTGGGTAAACATTGGAATAAGGAATCTAAAAATTATTTTTAGTATTACTAGCAAATATATGCTCTATCCGGTCGCATATTTTTTGTAGGCTTCCGCGTCAGAAATGAACGCTCACCCATAAACCGATGGAGCCCCAGTCATATTTCTTGGGTTCGTAGACATTGATTTTCTTTGTTTCTAACCAAGAATATTTTTAGTTAAAAAAAGAACAAAAACAAAAACAAAATTCCCCCCCCCATTTTTTTTACCCTTCCCCATGAATACTAATATTTTCTGTTAAAAAAAAAATTCCCTCCACCCCAAAAATGTTTTTACCTTCCCCAAGAATACTAATATTTTCAGTTTAAAAAAGAAAAAACATTTTTTTTACCCCTCCCCTAAAAAAAATATTGTTTTTACCCTGCCTCATGAATAGTAATATATTCAGTTAGAAAAAGTTAAAAAAATGTTTACCCCCGCCCCCCCAAAAAAAAACAATTTTTACCCTTTCCCTATGAATAGTAATATTTTCAGTTAAAAAAACAATTGTTTCACACCCCCTTCATTTTTTTCACACTCCCCCATGAATACTAATATTTTCATTAAAAATAAAAAAATTCCCACACCCAAATTTTTTTACCCTCCCTATGAATACTACTATTTTCAGCTAAAAAAATTTGTTCCCCCCTCCCAAAAAATGTATTTTACCCCCATGAATAATACTATTTTCAGTTAGAAAAAGAAAAAAAAAAGTTTACCCCCGCCCCCCAAAAAACAATGTTTACCCTTCCCCATGAATAGTACTATTTTCAGTTTAAAAAAAAGAAGGTTACCCCCTCCCCCCCCCAAAATGTTTACCCTCCCCCATGAATAGTAGTATTTTCTTGTTAAAAAAAAATGTCCCCCCCCAAATCTTTTTTACCCTCCCCATGAATACTTATATGTTCAGTTAAATAAAAAATAGTAATATTTTCACTTAGAAAAAGAAGAAAACAATTGTTTTTACCCGCCACCCCCCCAAAAAAATGTTTACCCTTTTTCCATGAATAGTTAAAAAAAACATTTTAATTATGAGGCGCCTCGGTCATATCAAATAACTCATGTTTAAATATGCTATTGCAGGCGCCTACGTAATATCAAAGAACTAGTTTTGTTATTTTTCCAAAATGGTCAGCAATTTACTAATGGCTGGGATATGCCTTGATAAACTTCAATTTACAGTAATACACATCGTCTTAACAACGTAATGAAAATAAAGAATGAAAACTGTGAAAAAATCCTCTCACGATGACGTCACTTCCGGAAAGAACCGGAAGGATGAGTCAGACATTTAGTTTTCCAAAATGGTCACCCATTGGGATATGCCTTGTTTAATTTTAATCTACAGCAATCTTGACAACGTAATGAAAATGAAGAATTATAATGTGAAAGTAAATCCTCTCAAAATGACGTCACTTTCGAAAGGATGACTTTGCAATTTTAACATTGAAAGTATGGTTTTGAAAACTGGCTGGTTCATAAAGAGAATGTCCTTAATGAAATGTATGAATATTTTTTATTAATATCACCTTATCGGAAAATATTGTAAATACATATGTAAATTTGATAATAGCAGTTATAAGTGTATATTTGTAAATATGAATTTAATTTAAGGTTGAAAGAAATGAATTATGTAAATGACAGAACCCGTCTATTGTCTGAGCGACTTTTTGTAACAGTATATAAGGAAGTTGAACGGACTTAGTAAATGGTCATACTACTTTGATGGAGTGTTGGCTTCAGACAGACAGATACATATACTTATTAATTTTACTTATCTTGAGAAGGGTAGTTTAGTAATTATATATAAGTATATGAAATGAAATCAAGTCGTCTTGATTAGTGAAAGAAAATAGTGGTCATTAATAGAATAGATTAAACGAGAAATGAATAAAGGAAAATCGACCATGTGAAAATGACGTCGAGTTGTATGTGGGTCTCGCCCTTTACAACAGAACATTTTTGAACAATTGAATTCCTATCAAATTATCAATGCTAAACACAATCTCATAAACCGTCTTTCGATTTGATCTCATTAGCTTTTTATAGTTATTTATTTCTCTTTTTTTTGTGTATCTTTCTCTCGCTCCCTATATGTCACTTTCTTTTGTCGCCATAGTTAAAATGGCGTCAGTTTAATTTGTTTTCCGATTTAATTACACAACGATCTTTTTCTCGACTATTTCCATTGTTTGCATACTTGTTTGTGTCCTTAATTGTCTCACTTTTTGTCTTAAATCGCATTTTATAAACGTCTTTGTCATGAGAAAATTTCTTATTAATAAATGATTGTAAAAGTCGTCAATCAGAGCTGGAGTCTTACAGCTAACTTTCATTTTCTATATTCACGACGAAAACGAATCCGTTGGCGTTTTACATGCAGGACATCATCCGTTATCTGCAAAAAAGAAAAACCTCCAAAAACAAAGCACAGGACAATACGCATAGTTTATTGGACGGGGTTAAGTACTCCAGGACAAGGTGGCGGCTCTCCAGCGAGTTTAACACTAACCACTGGCTCAGAGACGCCCAATGAGGACGAAATACTCCAACTCACATGACTGAACTCACCTAAATTATGGCGTCATTCTCTCCTTACACAATGGGGGTGGGCACCTCGCGATTCCACAATGGTTTTATTTCACATTAGCCATGTAGAATATAAACAGTTTCTTGGAGCGATTAGAACCTTAGCCTGACATTAAAGATCTAAGGTTGATTTAACTGAATAACAAAAACACAAATGGCTGAAGGGGCATTATGTTGAGAATTAGGCCATTTGCGTATATATATATATCAATATATACATATATATATTATATATATGTGTGTATATATATATAAGTGCAGATTAGTCGTCCGAGGCTATAGCAATGCGATGTGGTTGCCGTAAGATGGAAAAGTGAAACGAAATAAACGCAGGGAGAAAGTGAAACTCAAAACGATTTATTAATAATTTCACAAAAACTGATTAAATACCAAATAGTAAATACTATCCGGTAAGTAACAGTTAGGCAAAGGGTAATCTTAAATTTTCGAAAGAAAAACTTTCATTATCAGAAGACAACAATAAAAGACCGAATCAGTCGAAGAAAAACTTTCTCCCTGCGTTTATTTCGTTTCACTTTTCCATCTTACGGCAACCACATCGCATTGCTATAGCCTCGGACGACTAATCTGCACTTACATTTACCAGCAATGCTTCAAGCAAACTACAATCTCCTTTTATATATATATATATATATATATATATATATATATATATATAAATTTTGTTTCACAAGCAAGTTTTTAGAACACAGTGAAAACAATTAAAGTATTCGAATGTGTCAGAAAAATTGACAGTTGATTAACGTGCTGTTCGCTTCTCTCGATGGTGTCAGTTATGATAATCGAGTCTTATTTTTGTCTTAAGTGCTTTCTCAGCGAAATTCTATTCTAGTAACCCAAAGTATTTCGATTGAAAAAGTACGTCGTATTTTTAGTTACAAATACGAAAGCAAACGCCTCTTTAAAAGCAAACCATTGAACTGTCATTGTGATGTTTCTTTATTACGTCACTGAAGGGACTCTTCTCGACACTGGTAACTGAAAAAAGTCGTTATGAAAATTTCTAGAAGCAGTCACGGACTTCTGTACTTTGTGTAAATACATACTTTTCATACCTTTGTTAACTACCTCTTTGTTGTCTTATTTCTCTCGGCCCATAGCGACCACGACATACACACACAAAAGAAAGTCTCTCTTGTATATTTAGCGGTTAAACTCTTTTATTTTTCACGATGTTTGGTAGTTAAAGCAAGTAATAGTAATTGCGTCTATTACATGTATTAATAACTGGACCATCCGTAGATAATTGAATAGCCAGTTTAGCGGCAATTATAGGAACATATATAAGAAATAATTGTTGGAAATAAGTCATACACCATCAACTATGATTAGGCAATTCCGAAAGCTATATACATAGAAAACGAGGCTATCAAGCCTGACATGGTTATATGCGACAATAAGAACAAAGTAGCAACTGTAACTGAAGCCAGTGTCTCTAAGACTCTCGCTAAAATAGAGCTGAAAGCAAGAGAAGAGAACTAAATACCAAGTGCTTACGTATGACATGGAAATTAACTGGAATCTAAAGAAAACCTCAATAATTCCAGCAATGATATGAGCCACCGGGCCCAGGAAAAATAATTTAAAATACTAGCTTACGAATATACCCGGTGAACGAAGTGCAAGAGAGATGCAAAGAATAGCACTTTAAAGGAACGTTAGAATCCTAAATAATCTCTTAGTCTGAGTCCCTGAAACAGCGTGTGAATATCTGGCATTCGCTCAGATACCTCATCCACAGCAAAAACTACCAGAGAAAAAATTGAAATAAAAAGAAAGTCATGATATCACTGCGAATAAGAGTAATTGATTATCACAACAAAAAATGATTCTCGTTCGTTAAAGTATATTTTAAACACTTAAAGAAACAGGGATACTTTTTCGGCATTATTTATCTTTTTATTTGTAAAGTACACGACACAAGCTCTGTATGAAAGTGTTAGTTATATTACGTCATCCCTCAAAATCTTGCTCACGATTTTAATTCTCTCAAATTCAATAGTAAGAGATGATGTAAAGTTGAACTAAATAATATCGGTAACTAAGTATCTCATAGAATATTTAGCAGATATCACTTTGCTATTTACGTCAAACAATTGGGGATAATGTTAAGTAGGTTTCACCATAGAGTGAATATGGTATTTTGGTAATTGAAACTAATTGAGAGAATAGATCAAGAGGACCACAGCCGACCAAATTTCCAACCACGGACTACATCTTATTCTATAAGAGCAAATGTTCTATATTGTGAAGTTTTTGGTCAAAATTTAAAGATAAAAAAAATCACTTCGCGATTTACAATTGATTTAAGATAATTCGGAGTTAACCTAATTTTTAAGCTTAGAAATCCTTTCAACTTGTTGAAGATAAGGATGAATAGTTGTATGGTTCGCGAAAAACATGTTTGTCAATTTTGCAAATGAAACTGCAGGGTTTACTTTACCTGGCGTTTTTTATCGAATACAACTTGCCGTCCACATTCGGCTTCATCTTCAATGGCGAAGTTTCATTATCTTAATTTTGTAAAGACTCTTTTGCACCTTCTTTTCGTTGAGAATTCTTATCCAGAAGCTGGCGGAATATTTATTCATCATAATGTTTCATGAATATGTGTTCCTTAATGATTATATGACGATGACGAAGAGAGACAAAGTTGATGGAAGAAGAATAAAGAAATGGGACGAGAAGGAAAAGTAATACTTCTACTATTAGCAAAAGTGATAGTATTTTTTTTTAACAACATGATTCACCCCAAACAAGGCAGGCCGCCACTGTAAACGTCAGGGGCTACTGAGAAAAAGGAACAGGAGAGAAGGATTGGTGGTTCAGCTTAAATTGGGGTCTGAGCAGCGAGATGTCTGTTTACATTAGTTTTAAATTTCTGCATGTCACTACTGTCGGGGAAACAGGGGGAAGGGAGGGAGTTCCAGGGGCAAGCAGCACGAGGAAAGAAGCTATTTGAGTAGAATGCTCTCCGGCATCTGGGGACCTCCACAGTGAATGAATGAGATTTAGTAGAATGTCGAGTTAGTCTAGTGAATGTACGTCGAGGGGGCACCAGAGTAGCCAACTCATCGGAGCATAATCTATTGAAGTATTTGTAAAACAAACATAAGGATGCTACATTGCGTTGATACTACTGATGATACTATTACTACTAATAATAATACTAATACTAATTATCATACTATTACTACTAATACTACTAAACTAATAATATAACACTATATAATAATACTATAAATACTACTGCAATAAACAATTGAAATTCAAAATCGAAATAATGCTCATTAGTGAAATACAAGATTGAATAATTAAATTTAAAAGTATGAAGAGAAGCTGGGATTTACAAATATCATATACGATGTTGAACACTATAACAACAACCATTAGTCTCTCCTACATGGACATAGTCCAAAAAAGATTCCTTAACCTAATAGGTCCAACCCTTTCTAACAAGATCCAGCCCCTTTTTCAATCGGCGCAATGTTGCATCTCTGTGCTTGTATTACTAGTACTTCAATGGAATGCACTCCGATAAACGTGTGTCTCTCAAATATGAATACCCCGACCAACCAGAAAAGCAGCTAAATCACACCCCTTCACTGTTAAGCTACACAGATAGAGGTAGGTATTCAATCTCTAATAACTACTTGAATTATTGCGTTTAGAATTCCCTCCCTGTTTCCCCGACTGTACCAATATGACAAAATGTGAATGTAATGTGAAAAAACAACTCGCATAATTACCCCTCACTAAGGAGACCCCGATAAGTCTATCCCCTAGTTAGCAGTCGTCCCAGTTGCAGTGTTCCGTGTTTGGGGTGTATTAAACAACAACAAAACAATTGAAGGAATTCCACATCAATGCAAAATAATATCACAGGCGCGTATTTTGACGCGGAAAATATATATGATGCAGAAAAATATAACTGTATTAATTGCCAGGTTGGCTCCAACATTTTGATTGTTTCTAAAATCCTGTATTTGGTGTAGCGAGTATACTGTGTAATTAGTCTCCGAGCAGAGAAGTTCTTAAACTTTTTCTTGTATTTCATGCCTTGAAATGGAAGATCAAGCACAGCACTACCGAGATCTGATGCTTTGTTACAAGAGAAAAAGAAAAAAAGCTACCTAAACCTGCATAAAGATAAGCCATGTGTATGGGGAGAATGGTATTACAGAACAGGTGTGCCATTAAATGGTTTACTCGATTCTGAAAAGAGTATTTTTCAGCTCCTTCCTCTGGCCGGCCAAAGATCATCGTCATTAACCAAGTGAAATTGTAGTTGAACAAGATTTCCGTTTGATAACCAGAAACATTGCAGACATTCTTAATATTTCCAAATCGAGCGTTGAATATAAGTTTGCATAAACTTGGTTATGTATCTAAAGTTGATATTTGGGTTCCTCCTTCCTAAAAAACGAACGATCTTTATTTACTGCCTATGCCAATAGCCTACTCGAAAGTTAACGAGTTTGACAGCTGGAAGATAAGACTATACATTGAGATTAATGAACACAATCAATGAAACGAGACAGATCTTTTTATTATTTACAAAGAAAGAGTCGACAATAATTTGTTAAAATTTGACTTTAAAACGAATATCTTTTAGTAAGCTGTGAGGCAGTACCGTGGTATATTTTTCAACAGTATGGTAGTTCTTGGAAAGCATGTTTGTTTGTGTTAATTAATACTACACAAACGAAGGAAGTATGTACGGTGGTTGTAGCTAGATTAGTTGTTGCTGTGAATGTTTACATAACTGTTTTTTTATGTACATTCACAAGTACAGAGATATTTTGCTAAAACTAAACTTACAAAGCATAACAACTCATGTTTTATAATAGCGGGAAATTACAGATCTATCTCTAAAAAAGGCTCGTTAAAAGGCTACACAAACACACTTGACAAAATACACGTATTGTCAAGGTAAACAAATTGAAAAAAGAGAGGTTAAAGTGACGTACATGTTAATACGACTTTGTTAATGGTTTTCTATGAGCTTGTACTGCCAATAAATGTTATGCGAAGATGAATAGTTGGTCTGGGAGTTTCGTTCTACTTCGACCAAATGGAACCACTTTCTTGTGAAAAACTATGTAAAAATGTGGAGCCAGTTGGACGACGATCGATCGGCTTGACAGTCACTTTAAAAAAGAAGAAAAGTCTCATACTGAATTTAGCAAATGCATGGGTCGATTCTTTCTTAATTTCCAGCTAGAATACTCAATTCTCTCGTCGGCTCGTACTCTTCAGAGGGTATAACTAAGATATTTCCAAATGAAAAATACCCAACAATGCAAGGTAATCATCTACACAATAAAATTGACAAACAGCATATTTACTGTCTTTGATAATCTACGTTCAAACGTAACTATTTACATACACTTTATTTAAAGTGTGTTATGATATTAAACTATTCTATTTAATTTATATAATTACCAATTAATGCCGTATGTAATTTACTTTATCTTCACCAAAAATGCGATTACAAAAAGGAAACAAAGTCCATCGCGCAACAGCTGTTTTGAACAATATATGAGGAGAAATCGACTCTTAAACTTTTGGGCTTTTATTTCGCATCAAATCTGTTTTAAAGTTCACACATTAGATTCATTTCTTATTCTGCTTGTTGTTTCAATCGCTCCCAGCACTTTCTCAAACCAAGGGATATTCTCTATTCTTGCAAGTCTACTATCATACCATGTGTGGAGTGTTTTTCTTATGTTTGGGATAGTATATATCTGTCCAATTTGAGTGTTGTGTATAAGGTGCATAAATGTATCTGTACTTCAATTATTCTTAGCTGCAGCCTATCTCTCAAAGACGTTCTATTGTTAGTCTCAGTCTTTTCTATAAATACTCTTATGACATGTGTTTTTCAGAATCGTCTGAGATATTCTCTGCTTACTTTTGTACACTTCGTTTGACTTGTTCGTTTAGTGGTCTCCATCAATTCGCTGTGTTGATGCTTTATTGTAATATGGGGTCTTATTCTAATAAGTCTTGTACAAGAATTGCAGGCTTGTGGATCTCTCTTCCTGCTAAATTTGTTCATCTTTCTTATAGACTTGGTTCTTTCAAGACTGAGTTCAATAGGCATGCCTTATCCTAGCGATAATTGTCTTCTGTTCTTGTTAACCCTTTATATCAAGTGGCGCAATGTCTTGTCTCAAGCGATTTCCATATAAAGAAACGTTCTTTCATATTTTTATCGACATTCACACCAATAAAAGACTCTTTAATCATTAACCGAATCATACATTTATATCAATTTCATTTCATTATGAGGTTTATGTTTTCATTTCATCAAAGCTAGTCATTTATTTACATTAGACACAAGTGCAATTTTCTCATTACAAAAAAAAATCAATCAACATAGTTCATTGTTTTAAGTTAAACAAAAAACATTTCCGAGAATTTAATATTTATTTCAAATTCATTGTTTACTGATTAAACTTAGTACTTTTATCCGTTGCGCCACAAGTTAGTATAACGACAGACACGTTTTGGCTTTGTTTAACAATTAGAGTTAAACTGAAAAAATAAGGTTCATGGTGGCCGTTATTATAACATGAGTCGATTGTTACTTCTAACAACACACGTTCACTTATAGCTATAATAACTCTCGTCGACTTATAGCTATAATAACTCTCGTCCACTTATAGCTATAATAACTCTCGTCGACTTATAGCTATAATAACTCTCGTCCACTTATAGCTATAATAACTCTCGTCGACTTATAGCTATAATAACTCTCGTCGACTTATAGCTATAATAACTCTCGTCGACTTATAGCTATAATAACTCTCGTCGACTTATAGCTATAATAACTCTCGTCCACTTATAGCTATAATAACTCTCGTCCACTTATAGCTATAATAACTCTCGTCGACTCCAATAGAGAACTGTCTCGTGCCTAGAGCTCTCATCCTTGTTTCTACGGATTATACAATCAAAAATAAATATCATCTGTTATGAAGAGTACGAAAACCAAAAAGTAATTGTGAAGTAAGGTATATCCATGAAAATAAAGATATAACAATAGTATAAAACGATCTGACCACAAGAAAATATCAAAATTAAGGAAATAAAAGAAAGAGAAAAGCTTGTTACAGAGAAGAGATAGAAATTCAATGGCTACCTCTTCTTTTTGTCTTATTAATAAATTGATGGTGAAACATTCTTGAAGTTTATGAACGATAATGAAATTATGATACAGCGTGTGCAGAGTGTAGTACCTGTTCAAGGTGCCCTCTAGAGGTGTTCTCGATTAGTCCCCAGAAACCCATCACTATGTGATGCGCAAAATATAGCCTTTCAATAGAGAATAGCTGTCTGTGTTGTCTGAGGATACGCATCATTGTCTGTTAATATGCATGGAAATAGACAGAACACAGCTGATCTAGAAGAATACATTTTAATCAGCAGTAGTTATAGTTGTACTCATTAACACACTGATGATCTGATTTACACAACAGAATGACTTCGCAGATAATCATATATATATATATATATATATATATATATATATATATATATATATATATATATATATATATAATGGTAATAATCCAGGTAAAAAATATCCACAGGGTGGTAATCCAGAGAATTTAAACCTGGTTTATAAAAAGTGCTCAATATCAAAATAGAGCTTTATATATGATAATTTTTATTTACAATAACATGTACAAAATCTGCGACACTGGAATGTCGATGTTATCGATCAACAGTTACTATACACTGAGATCTCATCAGGCAGAGTTAGAATCCGATCTTAACCTCAGATCATATTTGGGGAGGACCTCAAATATGATCTGAGGTTGAGATCGGATTCTAACTCTGTCTGATGAGATCTCAGTTTATAGTAACTGTTTATCGATAACATCGACATGCCAGTGTCGCAGATTTTGTACATGTTTGTGTAAATAAAAAGTATCATATATATATATATATATATATATATATATCATATATATGACAATGGGAAAACATAACTGCTCTTGTCTATGTAATACCATAGATTATATGAAGGCATCAGCCTGAACATAAAAAAAAACATAATAAGTCTTTTATCAAGAATCGATGGATGCCCTAAGAAAAAAAGGTTGAATAACACATCAAAGGATATGCATGAAAATGTGCCTCAATAACAAATACCAAATTATTTTCAAAAAGAAAATACACAATGAACGTATAAACCTCTCCTAAATAAAATACACATAACCTCCATTTAATAAAAAATAAACTTTAATTTTACATAGATCAGATAATCTACGATAACATTGATATACGATAAAAATTAACAAATCGAAAAATATAACAAATATGATGTAATAATTTAGTTATAATAGTACAGAAAACATTTTAATTAAATTTAATTAAAAATGTTTCTATATACCTATAAATTATTCTACTAAAAGTGAGTTTATTGAATGTTTGTTACCTAAGATGTTTACTATATACTGCATTCGCACCAAATATATGTTAAAATATAAATAATTTATTGGATTCAGTGATTTTATGAAAACATGACATTTATAAATATATGATGACACTTTTTCTTAAATGTTATTAAAAATTAAAATCTATACACAATTATACGTAGCGTCTAGAATGCATATAGATTAGGTATTTGTAATATTACAAAAGACGAAACAAATATAAGGGGTTGTAGTTGTGTCAACACGACTTGCTTGTATATCTAGAGAGACGCAGAAGCACACACTGAGTAAATTGAAGGATGAGCGAGCTTCTCAAGGATAAAAACAATTTCCTCAAAAGAAGCGTTCGTTGCGTTCTCTATGGAAATATGTAGAAGTCAATTTATAGGCGGTCAGTCGTATAATGAAATGGTCAACCTACCGGAAAGAGAAATATAAAATATAGGATGAGATGAAACGAGACCCCCCCCTTTACAAACACAAATAAGGCCACCTATACTCACACGCGCAGATACACAAAGATATACACAGGTAATCTGCCTCTCTCTCTCTCTCTCTCTCTCTCTCTCTCTATATATATATATATATATATATATATATATATATATATTTAAATCAGCTCACACAGATGCAATTACGTTTCAGCACCTTAGTGTTTCGTCGGAGCGGTGAGATGATAGTGAACAATGTTGATATAAAAAACGGGTACTACTCCAGATGAAGCGCCTAATTTCTATGACTGCTCGAACAGTCAGGGAAATTAGGCGTTGCATCTGAAGTAGTACCAAAAATGTGTATATCATAGATATTTATGTCATAATTCTCTCGTCCTCTTGCCTGAGATCAAAGTGTAGTATCTGTTATGATGGAGGGTACACACCTTAATTCCGCTAGTCTTAGCGGTTGTCCTGTGCAGTTTTAGGAACTCCACCCTCTCAAGCTTTGCCTTCTCACTCTTTGAGATTGATTAGTTTATTGCTAATTACCTGAGGCGCTCCTACCAGGGAATGCCGACGGGACTGCCAAGACATTGGTTGCAGGCCAGAGTGCTGATCCTTTAAGGCGCTGGCTTTTCAATCCAACTTTCCAACCTTATGTAACATCCTACCGCTAATGGAGGGTTATCAAACATAATAAACAAATAAATGTTTATGTCATCATATCATGATGACAACGCATATTTTGCTGACACAACTAGACAGTACGACACTGTCTTGAAGAAACGGCAAATACATTGCATTGGGTTTTTTGTTAACACGTGCAAAACAGAGCACATTTTCCTGAAAAATCACGGAATTATCTCTACCCTTAGAAGGACTTGTCTAAAAAATGTTCACAATAACAATTTCATAGAGTGTGAACTGAAGGTGCGAATCAGCAAGAACTGGGCAGGAGTTGACAAGATGAAAGCTATCTGGAAGTCAAGTTTTCCTAATAATATGAAACGTTACTTTCTTAAAACTTTCGATGTTTCTATGGGCTCGATAGAATCCTCATACACATCTCATCTAGTAGGTCTATATATATTAAGAACTATTAATATTAATGATAACTAGATGAAGACGATATATGTTTATATAGAGATGACGGTCTAATGGTAGTCAGGGAATCTACTAGCGCGAAATGCGACAAAATCAGAAAAAAATAATTCAAAACGAAATGAATAAACTAAGGCTTATGTTTAAATTACCGGCAACGCCAAACTAGTTAACTTGCTTGATGTTACATTAAACCTAACTGATAACAAATATACCCCTTCATGAAAGAAAACTCCAGCCCCATATACGTACATCCACAATCAAACCAACCTATTTCAATAATTAAACACATACCCAAGTCAATAGAGAGTAGAATTAGAAATATTTCATCAGACGAGACAACGTTTAACAACTATAAGCATATTTACAATACTTCCTTAAAGAATAGCGGGTGCATAACTGCTGATATAAAATATGAGAATATAACAACAAATGCGAACAACTCTAGAAATCGAGGCCGGAAAATAACCCACCTTTTACATGATGTTAAAAACAAAAATTGGTAACAAATTCCTACAACTTATAAACTAACACTTCCCACATGGTAACAAACACAACAATTAAATACTTAAAAGGAATGATACAAATTGTGACATAGAAGGTAATTAAACCATTAACAACTGAAACTGTCATAGACATGATAAATGCCCCCTACAAACGAATTGCGTCACCGCATCAGTAATATGTTGACCTAAAATCTACACTTCTGAAAATCCAGACGTTAATTGCTGGTTTATAACATACGTTGTGATGTCGGAATTTCTGACGTCGTAGAACAGCTCCTTTGTTGATCCAGCGAACGGCATCGCTTGCTAACGGGACGATATGTTGTTTCTCGATCCGGGCGACGTCGAGTGGTCTTGCTAATCGGTCCCGGCTTTCAACCTCTCCCTTTCGGCTGACACAGCAGTATAACGCAATTCGGGAATGATATTGCCCTTTCTTTTTCTGTCTCTTCTCTTTCTGTTTTCAATGTCTGCACCCTAGTAGCCATTGTTAGTCGCTCCGTCGCTGCCACCAATCTCTGCAAACGCTTTGTCTTTGTCACAATTTCGGGCCGGCGGTTTCTTTCTGTAACTGAAATCAATCTAGACATAACAAAATATCACAATCCTTTTCTGTTTAGTTCGAGCCATTTATTTTCGCTTCATAGCTTGTCGTTGAAACAGAGAAAGAGAGAGAGAGAGAGAAGCTTACGCTAGCCAATTAACTAATTACTTAATTCCTGCAAGGGGAGGAAGAGGGTGACATCGCCTGGCTCTCATTTTGGGGGTCTGAAATCTAATAGCTTATGTAATCGCTACATGGCTAAGGCGTGTTGACTAGTCGGCTTCCAAGTCAAAACTGAAAATCTCACTGCGATTTTCTCACCGGGAAAACTGTGACGTCGCGAAATCTCGTGATAACGCACAGGTGTAGCCCAAGCCTCGACCTCGAGGTCTCAACAACTGTCACCGCAAATCGTGAGAACACGTCGCACCAAAATTGCACGAGATGACTCCGTTACAAATCGCACAAGTTAAGCAATCTCTCTGTACGTCCATCCACACATGCGTCCCATTATATAACATGTGTATGTATGTTATATATGTATATGTATAACGGTATGCACATAAAGGTATTTGTGTATATGTATCTATATATATATATATATGTATATATATATATATGTGGGTGTGTGTATGTATGTGTACATGTGGGTATCGGTATGGGCGTGTATATATATATATGCATATATATATATGTGTGTGTATATGTATGTGTATATGTATATATGTATACGTGTGTATATGTGTATTATGGTGAATAAATGTAAGCAAATAAGGCTGAAATGGGTCACGGTACATGCGCACGTATGTATATTGATACTTGAACTAATATCTTATATGTATGGATATGTTTATACATGTGTAAAACTTGTATATTTAAATATTTTGTTTTTATATCTATTTCGTGTGTGCGTATGCGTAAGTTAATAGGCATATTTGTATGTCACTGTGTATAGTTATGTATGTGCTTTATGAACATGTCCATATGTGTGGGTTGATATTTTATATAGACATATGTATATAATATACCAGTTTGTGAGAGTATAAGTAAAATATTAGTAGTAAAAGCATTTACACATGTATGTATATATGTGAGTAGCTAAAGATGGAGGTTCATTCTATGATGATGCATATACATGAGTGTAATTCAGCACACGTGTTTAAGACGAGTTGATTCAAAAACCGTACGAATAATGACAAAAGAATACCCCCACACACACATATATATATATATATATATATATATATATATATATATATATATATATATATATATATTATGCTGAACTAATCAGTGGAAAAGGAAATGTACCCATGGGCTTTATGTGTATGTCTGTAGTATCTATATTTGTGAGTGGATGTACATTTTTTACTCTATATGTATCCATGCGTCTATCTATGTATGTGTACGCATGTGGGTATGTATGTTTATGAGTATGTATATATATATATATATATATATATATATATATATATATATATATATATATATATATACATATATATATATATGTGTGTGTGTGTGTGTGGATACGTATGTATATATGTGTATATACGTGTATATTCGGGTATCGATATATGCGTATATATTAGTGTTTATTTTATATATGTATATATATATATGTATGTTTATGTGTGTACTAGCGTATCACTAGATTTGTGCACACGTGTGTTTTTTATATGAAGATAAAATAGTTATGCTTAAAAATGTATGTACGTAGATTCAAACTTTGAACTGTTAAATGGAGAAAGAACGGAATCAAAACCAAGTAGGTTATAAAAAAAATAATTAAAAACACAAAATAGAAGGAACGGTAGGTAATAAAAATGATAATAAAGATAGAAACTAATTGAAAGAGTAAACAAGTAAAGAATGTAGTCCGATACTAAGCTTGACCGGTCAAAATTATAACCATACACATCCCCCCAAAAAGATATACTAAATGGGAATATTTTCCAAATTCATCTCATTTCCTTGTCTTTATTTGTCTGAACATGTATGCACATATGTAAACAATAATGTTTGTATAAATAAAAATGTATAATATATTCATGTATATATATATATATATATATATATTATATAGTATACATTTTTATTCATACACACACTATTGTTTACATATGTGCATACATATTTCGATGTATTTGTCTAACCGTTGTGTACGCAAAAATTAATTTGTAAATTTATTATACAAATCTGTATATAATAAATTGGTTTATATATTAATTAACTGAAAAAAAATCTACTCGTCCTATTAAGAACGAATTTGAAAAAATACGCTCCTCTGCATATTATTAAATAATAAACAATAATTGGGAAGAATATCAATAAATATTTATAAATATTATATATATATATATATATATATATATATATATATATATATATATAATATTTATAAATACATATTAAATTATTAATTTGTTCTATCTAAGCTTTTGCTTAAACTTCATATACCTGTGATTTTCATAAAAGTTTTACTATACAAATTATGCCTGTGTCAACAAATTTCACCAAAATGTCAATATATATATATATATATATATATATATATATATATATATATATATATATATATGCTGTGTATTATTTATACATTAAGAAAACACACTATGTGTATATTTATATTAAGCATTGATAATATAATAAAAACAGAATAAAAACAATTTATATAGGCAATCTACAAAAAACCTCATCCACAGAGACAGGTCCGAATTCTAAAATACAGAACCATTTTTCTTTACTGTATTCCTTGTGAAAACGATACTATTCTAATACTCATGGTGACCTATCTCTCTCTCTCTCTCTCTCTATATATATATATATATATATATATATATATATATATATATATATAGAGAGAGAGAGAGAGAGAGAGAGAGAGAATGTGATATTACATAAGACGTTCAGTGCCGAAGACCTTGTGTTCCGTGCGTGTGAATTTGTCGGAGATCACAGATTGTCCAATTGCAAATAGCGGAAACAGTGGCATCTTCAGTTCCTGGATTTCATCTTGAATTCGCCGAATTCGGACTTCTTGTCCACAGTCTCAGTGGATCTGTCACAACCACGATTTTCAGCAACGGTCCACGAATCTGATGCATTCGTGCTTTTCAGCCAGGTTCTCAGCGAATTTACCGCCGATTCTTGTCAGTAAAAGCGGAAGCCATATTGCATTTGACAGTCGAATTCCGGGCTCGTTCGTTTGCCGGGGGTGAGAGGACGAATTTTGTTGGAAAATTATTTTAAAACAAGTTACAAACTACTCGCTGTGTTTATACGCATGTACACCCTTATAATAAAAACGAGATGGCTTCTTAGTTTTCTTCTGTAAATATTTCAAATTTAAATAATAAAACCTTTATTGTTGTAAACACGAAACACACTTTTATATTGAGTTGCATTAATATGTTGGTAAATTTGATATATGTTAGTATACTGTTTCAATATGATTGTAATAGTATACTAAAGAGCAAATACATCAATTTGCTGTAAGGGGGTGGCAGGCTTCATTCATAAATCTTAATTTATAAATAAATCGCAACATATTAAAAATCAAGTCAGTTCCTCTAAAGAATAGGTCGGAAAAAAACAAAATAGTTTTTCATAAATAATTGTCCCGCCATCATAAACAAGATAGAGAGACCACCAGCATTCACATTTCTGAATTATATTGACTTGCTAAACATTTATCCACGAAATAAAACAATATAGTTAAAGAGAACGTTGTGTTATATTAATATCAAAACAATCGTTGAAGTAAAACAAAGGATGACAATGTATGATTCATTAAGGAAGTATTTTTAGCACATAAATCTGCAAATTCGTAAACTTTACTACGATGATCACATTTAAGTAAGCAACATAAAACAGATAGGGTGATGCTAGTGTATAAGCTTGTATTTAGTGTGAGAAATAGACCGTACTCTCTGCATTTATATATATTGATTTGTATTTTCTGATACTTCTTATCTCCCTCTCTTTCTTCCTCCCTCTTTATCTACCTCTTAATCACTCTCCCTCTCGTACTCTAACGTCTTCCGCTTTTGACCAAGTGATTCTAATCAAACGTAACCAACTAGATTACTAGACACAACGGAAAGAAAAAAATAAACACATGTACATGTAGGTATAACATTCATTTACATTTAAACATTGAGCTGTTAACCTCATTAATTGTTTCTCGGATATTGTTCAAATAATTATATTCCTGAGGGTAAGTACAGAAAATACATGTGCACTACTTTGTACAGGGATTGAACTCAAATCTTTCAGAGCATAATGTAAAATAATAAAAGAGGCGTTGGTTAGAAAGCAACGAAAGTCGCACTACGGTAGTTACATAAAAATGAAGTATTCACAGTAAGAGAGTTCGTAGCGCACGCAAAGAGAAGAATAGCTCTTGTGCTTTCGATTGCGAGAATAGCGAACGTATATCGGAGGACTTCTTCTCATCTTCTACCAAGGGCCGTGGACAAGACTAATATTGTGTATTTATCCTGCTTAATGCATATCATGTGAACACATTTTTATACCCCGAATCTTCTACGAGAAAAAGAGAAATAGAGAGACAGACCCCCTCTACGTTTATTTACTACTACACGATGCAACTATTATTAGACGTTTTCTTTAAAAAGTTAGTCTCTTTCTATTCACACTCTTCAGCAACATATTCTCTTATTTTCCTTTTAGTATCGTATATTACTTGTTGTTCGGTTGTGATCGTAATGACAGACGCACGGACAGAAAGAAACAGAGCCGTACATAGATGCCCTCCTTATTTCTCTATATACAATTTTTATATTGCGCGAAACTACACAACGACACATAAAAGGCTACGCAAAACGTTACTATTTGCGACATAGAGTATTTTTAAGTAAATGCAGTACAAAAGGTTAGTGAAATATAATTTATTTTGGTTGACCTACTCGCTTGGCCTTTTGGCTAAGATCAAAGTGTAGTATCTGTTCCCATGGATACTGCACCCCATAGACTTGTATTGTCTTGGTCTTCGCGGCTTGATTTACGCCGGCCTATGGGTCTGTCCTGTGCAGTTCTAGGAGGTCCACCCCTCCAGGCTTCGCCTCCCCTCTTTGGGGAGGAGTAAGTTTATTGCTTACTGCCTTTGGCGCCCCTACCGGGGAATGCCAACGGGGCTGCCCAGGTAATTTTTAAACCCCACTTTCCTGACCCGACCTTGGGTTACATCTTACTTGTGGGAGTAAGATAAACACTGGCCTTGTGCCTAACTACTGGAGAGGAGTAAATCAATACTCGTTTGTGACTAATTTGCGTGTCCGCGGATAAATCTGTTCATGACACCTCAGCAGAATTATTTTAAAATGATATCGCTTGTTTGAGAGTATCTCTGTGTATGATTAGTGTGTGGTGGAGCAATTTTCGTCGAGCTAATGGCAAGCGTAGTCGGATTGTAAAGAAAATTCCCTCCAAAACAATACATACGGTAAAAGTATTAGTATATGCTAGGTATAGGTAACTTATTGAAGATGCGTTTAAAGTACAAATAACTAACTGTCCCATCGCCGCAATGCAGCATCCTTGTGCTTGTTTTACAAATACTTAAATGGATGATGCTCCGATGAACTGGCTACTCTGGTGCCCTCTCTTGGCCTTTTGGCTAAGATCAAAGTGTAGTATCTGTTCCGATGGATACTGCACCCCATAGACTGGTATTGTCTTGGCCTTCGGGACTTGATTTACACCGGTCTATGAGTCTGTCTTGTGCAGTTCTAGGAGGTCCACCCTCCCAGGCTTCGCCTCCCCTCTTTGGGGAGGAGTAAGTTTATTGCTTACTGCCTGAGGCGCCGCTACCGGGGAATGCCGACGGGGCTGCCCAGGCAATTTTTAAACCCCACTTTCCCGACCTGACCTTGGGTCACATCTTACTTGTGGGAGTAAGATAAAAACTGGTCTTGTGCCTAACTCCTGGAGAGGAGTAAATCAATACTCCAATTGCTACTTTCCTCGTGCTTCTGACCTCTGGAACACCCCACCTGCCCCCTGTTTCCCTGGCAGTACCGACATGCAGAGGTTTAACACTAATGTAAACAGACATCTCGCTGCACAGCTCCCAACTTAGAATGACACCCTAAACCTACTCCCTAATCCTCAGTAGCCCCTTACGTCTACAGTGGTTGCCTGCCTTGTTTGGGGGTAATATCATTAAATAAAATAGGTAATAGAGAGAAAAAGTCCCCCTTTCCTTAATTTCTATCTTTCTATCTCTCTAGATTCATTTCTATTCATGGGTTGAGCTCTCAAATAAGAGAATAAATGTTAGCGAGGCCTTTCGTAAAAAATAAATTAGCTCGTCTGGCAGACTATAATGCATGTGCAAAACCTATATAGCCTTATCAGTTTCTATAATTTCTAACGGAGGTAATAGTGTAGGGGCCAAATATTATTACTTAATAAGCCGTTGTTACTTTTAGACACATTTTAGAGAAAAGCTGTTAAAATAATTCATAAAAATGAAGTGAACGTAACAATGTCCGCTTAAATAATAACGTATGAGCATTTGTTTTATGAAAACAGAAGAGAAGATTTATATTAATCTTATTAATAATAGATAATAATCAAAAATAGAAAGTATAAAAATAAATGTGTGCTGCTACCAATGGATTTATCGAATGTGATATTGTTAGGGTAAACAAGTAACAGGCGGTCAATGTTATAAAAACTCATGAAAAATATTATTTTATGGACCAAGCAGTGATACTTATATTTTATTAAGAAAACAGTCATACTCAGGTGTGCTTGCCATGCAGCGGTGAAAATGTGTAGCAAATTTGTAGCACGGCGATAAAACAAAAAATAATAGCTGAAACATTATGACTGAAAATTAGGTGATATGTAGGTCATGTTTTTCTTTAAAACAAAGTCACCATTGTCAATAATTTATCGAAAGAAAATAATGTTCCGCCTATTATAATATGTAGGAAATCATTTTAAAATATATAATATAAGCGAATATAATTTATGCAAGATGTTGTGAAAGATAGTACGGTGTTATTGTTAAAAATCAAAACGTAAGCAGTGGTTAATTTGTAATTTGGGTCATGTTTGAAACATATCTTCATTCTACTAATCTTTTACACCGGAATTAATAGTTTCTTTTAAGAAACTGAAGTACAATGTATAATATTCGTGCAACAAATATGCTGCAAGGATGAACTTGAACAACTCTCTAGTCAGAATAAAATATCGACTCGTCAAAAGCAATTCCCGTTCAAATTCGAAAATCTGGTTTACTTGATAAGATATCGATATATATATATGAAGCATTAAGATGCGATATCAATTTTTTTTTATAAAAAAGAAAAATAATAAATCGAAACCGATTTTTTTTAAAATTATAAACTAGCATTTTTTTTTTGTTAGTTTAAAGTGATACAAATATTTCGCCAAAACCTGGCATCCACGGTGTGTAATATATCCTGATGTCATCGGATTTGTATTTTTTTCTCTTAGCGGCTTGTTGTTGTTATTACAGCCGGGCCAAATGGGTGAGCTGTTGTTTTCCAAATAACAACAACAAGCCCGTAAGAGAAAAAAAATTGATATCGCATCTTAATGCTTCAAAGGGTATTTACTTTACCTATTCCTTCTTAAATTTGACAATAGATGCTTTAAAAAAAAATATGAACCTTAAAACACTTATACAAATCACGTGCTGCATTCACGTTCTTCATATTTGATAGTGGGAAACAACAGCTAACCCATTTGGCCTGGCTGTAATAACAACAACAAGCCGGTAAGAGAAAAAAATACAAATCCGATGACATCAGGATATGTTACACACCGAGGATGCCAGGTTTTGGCGAAACATTTGTATCACTTTAAACTAACAACAAAAAAATGCTAGTTTATAATAATAAAAAAAAAATCGGTTTCGATTTATTATTTTTCTTTTTTATAAAAAAAAATTGATATCGCATCTTAATGCTTCAAATGTATTTATTTTACCTATTCCTTCTTAAATTTAAAAATAGATGCTTTTTAAAAAAAAATATGAACCTTAAAACACTTATACATATATATATATATATATATATATATATATATAAGTACAAACATATCCATTGGGTTTCGATTCAAAATCTGGTGGCCTGACAAAATCTGCGAGTTAAACGCAACACATTTAACCATTATAAGTATGACATGAATTTCTCATTATTGACCAGTGTCTATATATATATATATATATATATATATATATATATATATATATATATATATACATGTGTGTGTATGTGTATCAGAGAATAGAGCCTATAGATTTCTGCATTTGAATGTACGCTAGGTAGTAACAAATTATTTGTGTCTGTCTATCTTTATATATGTGCACGTGTGTGTATATGCTCTTACACACACACACACACACATGTAGAGCTATTTTTTTCTAATTTCATTATCATACACATATTTATATAAATATATATATACATGTAAAATAAAAACATTTTTATAAATGCTATACAATGTCTAATAGGGATACCCGTATTTAATCTATCTGGTAATCCTGGATTCAAGAGAAAATCTGGATTGTTTTATAAGGTAAGATTCGTCGGTCTCTTCATGCATTTACACGTGAGATGAACTTTGTGTATTACGAATTGACAGAGCAAATACAATTATTTAAATAAAATATTAATTATAATTAACTATTATTAAATTATTTTCATAAAATAATACATTTTTACGCCTGTGGAAGTTATGATCGGGCACTCGATGTTTTTTTCTACTTATTTATGATAATACTATATCTAGATGTGTGCATATATTTAGATGTGTATTCATTAATCGACATATATGTATAGGTTGATGTACATATATTTATAAATATACACTTCATACATTTATTATGTATTATAAATGTATAAATATACACGCATACGCATATAAGAGTTTTACGGCTGATGATTTTTATTTAATCACATATAATATATACATATATATATATATATATATATATATATATATATATATATATATATATATATATATATATATGTATATATATGTATATGTATATGTATATATATATATATATATATATATATATATATATATATATATATGTATTGATAGATAGATAATGAGAATTGAAGTTATTTGCTTTGCGATTTTTCCACTTTGATCCGCCAGTATTTTTAATTTCTGTCTGAGTGAAAGAAAAAAAAACAATATTGTTTTTACGTCGTCATAGTTGATTTCATAGAAGCAGTTCTTATGCGGAACCACAAAACCAACAAACCACACAAGCCATAATGGCCATCATTGTCGCTAGGGTCAAACTACTCGCTACCTCTTTGATCTAATGAAACATTTTCATATATATGACACAAAAAACAGACAGGTATATATATATATATATATATATATATATATATATGTATTTATATATTGTTGAATATAAGAGACAACTGATGAAGCCTTATATATAACAACCAAAAAACCCTAATTAACATAATTAACTTTAATATCAGTAATAATATTCTAAAATGTCTGTAGCTGTAAATATAGTTTTGTACTTAGTACATTATTCCCGCCAAACTCTTCTATAATACTAACGCATTGTCTGTACCTGATTCCCCTCTTTCTCCTGAAGATGGACCCGGATGGGTCTGAAAGTACTTGGGAGACAAATCCAAACTATAGCAAATTCATTATAGAACTATTTTCCGTAACTATATTTTTTAAAATCATGTTTATACGTACATATAAGTAATCTATAGACACGTTTTTCTAGCTCACAGGGCCGACTTAGAGAAAGGATCAGCCCTTCGATATTGATGTCTGTAGTCCGGCGTCTTATGATTGGACTACGATGCCCTATCTAGAAATATGTACGAGTGTTATCACCTACATATTTAATGTATAGTTATGTAATTGTTTTTATATATAGATTTATATACGTGATAATGAGGGAAATAGTGTTTCGACGTAATGAAAATTAAAAAAAGAAACACAAAAGAAGTATTCAACATTTTGTCTTTCTTTCAAACATTTTGTACTCGTGTGTTATTTTCTTCAGACAATCATTCTGAGTAAGTCTTGGAAAAAGACGAAATGTTAATGAATACATGAATCATATTTTTTGGCTTTCCTTTTTCAGTTTGCATATATATATATATATATATATATATATATATATATATATATATATATATATACTACATAGAAACATAGATAGATATATAGAAAAATAAAATGTCAGGAGTTCAAAAGGTAATTCTAAATTTGCAAATGAACTATAATGGCAGACATTACGAGTGAGGAAGAATGAATGCTGTTTTCCAATGAGGTGTTTTCTTGAAATGGAATGATGAAGAAATTGCACAGAAAAAACATCCCCCAAAAATATTTCTAATAATTAATAAAAAAATGAAGACAAAAATAAAAAAATAAAAAATGAAAACAGAAAGAAGAAAATCGATCCCAAAAAAGGAAAACAACAAAGAACAGTAAATAAAAGAAAGAAGATACAATAAAAAGATGAAGCTGATTGGCGTGGTTGCATCGGATGCGAATATTTCATTCTGCAATATTTGAAAATAAAATAAGTAGGAAAAAAACGGGTGAATTTGAGGCGAAACTGGTTTGATTTCGTGTTTTTTGGGGGAGTTTGGAATCAGAATTTTTTTTTAAACTGAAAGAGAAAAAAACAACTGATTAGATCAAGAAGTTCATTTTTTAAATAAAATGTTAAAAGTCAAATATGACAAATAAAAGAAATGATATGAAAGCAAAAAATTGAAATAAAAATGAAACGAAAAAATGAAAACGAATCTAAAATTCAAAAAAGCACAGAAAAATGAAAAGGAATAAAAATGAAATCTAATGGAATTCCACGTGTTTCGATTTGAATATTTACGGGTGAATAAATTGAGTACAGAACGACTTAAATTTAAACTAAAAACTTGCATTAATAAACATACGTAAACACAGACATTTGTACAAGCATCACGCATATACACAAATATACAGATGCACACACATGTATGCATGCATGAACATACACATACGTATACATACATACACACGCACATGTATATTATATATATATATATATATGCATACAATTTAGGAAGACAAAGATTTAAATTGAAATTAACATTTCTTTAGAATAACAATGCGAATATTTTAAAAATATCGAAATTACTTTCTTTCTCTCCCTCGTTACCTTTTAGAATTTCGGTCTTCACACACACACACACATAAGGTGAGGACTTGAATGCCTAGGAGACACCACCCTCGGGTGTCTTCAGTCTCTCTGAACAGGGGTTAGTCAGACACTCTGACATGAGGATACTTTTTATTTGAAGTAAACCCTGACAAATTATTTTTAAAAAATGGTGTGCTGTCTCCTCAAGCCATCCAGCACGTCTCCCAAATTGCGGATAGGAACACCCCTACTATCAACAGAGGGAAGCTTCGAATAATGAATTAGAAGCCGTTGACAATGGGGAAATGAAGGATAACAAAATATGAATACAAACGAAAATAAATACTGGCAGGCCAGCACGCAGGATAAAAAACGGCTCATGAAACCCGTTAGTACACCAGGCAAGTTTATGTAAGCAATGGTGTGGACCTGCCCGCCTCTGGAAATGATGCTCCAGCTATGACAGAGACCAACCAGGATCAGCCATAAGGCTTTGAGACAAAAGGTCCTGGCCCCCTATCTCCATCAAATGCAGCAACAAAAATGAAACTTAAAAGACACAAAAGCACAACCATTAACTGTTGCACAAAAGAATGTGCTACGGTTTTGCTACCAGTACTTTAAGTTTTAAGGTGGAGCAAATCATCCAATGAAATCCTAGCCAATAAGATTCAAGAATCTACCCTTCCCGAAGAATATATATATATATATATATATATATATATATATATATATATATATATATATATATATATATATATATTGTTGAATATAATAGACAATTCGTGTCTATATATCCTTTGGTAGATCTTTTCAATAGTCCGAATTAGGATCTTAGTTTCGGATGGGAATTGACTGATGAATTTGCCATAATTTGCATCTGTCTTGCAAATACTTTCGGACTCATCTGGGTCCATCTTCAGGGGGAATGAGGCTAATTAGTACTTGGAAGACATATGTAAATTATGGCAAATTCATCAGAAAATTCCCATCCGAAACTAAGCTCCTAATTCCGACTATCGAAAGGATCTACCAAAAGAATATCTAGACACGAGTTGTCTATTATATTCTACAATACTTACCTGAAAGAGAAGATGCTGTCCAGATATACATATATATATATATATATATATATATATATATATATATATATATATATATATATATATATATATATATATATATATATATAAAGAGAGAGGGAGAGAGAGAAAGAGAAATGGAAATAGAGAGAAGGAAAGATACGTGAAAGAAGAGAAATAAAAAACATAAGAATAGTATATATATTACCTTTTAATTATTAAAGACAAGGCGTATTCAATAAAGGAGTGTTCATTTTTTTTCTTTTTCTAAAGCCAGGCTTTTCTAAGAATTCTTTCTAATCATCAGACGAATGTAAATAGATAAATAAGTTGGAGGAAAATTAGACAAAAGTCATAATTTCAAAATGTTAAAAAAGTTATAAAATATTGATTTAAGTGTGTTAGAAGAGTGTCGAAAATGCAATAATGTCCAGTGAAGAAAATGTCCAGTGAAGAAAATGTCCAGTGAAGAAAATGTCCAGTGCAAAAATGTCTACGACACTTTTCTCACACGCGTTCATTATATTATTCCATATTTATTTGTTTTTGTAAGGAGGTTCTCAACAATTAATTCATACTTTTATTTAAGTATATTACTTGGTTCTTGGCCACATTGCGCCATAAATTAATGTAACTAGAGCAACAAAATGTCGACTTGCAATCTACCGTGTCATGGGTTTAAAAGATGATGATGTTATACCATAAAATGCTATAATATATAGAGACAACTCCGTAAAAATAATGACTCTTCCAGCGAGAAAATGTTGTTTCCTTCAACTCTTAATCAAATTACGTGTTCAACATATCTGAAATTCTGTGACAAATTTTGATAAGATCCGATTAAAATTAGTGACTGCTTTTACAGGCAAAACATATCAATGTACGAATGTGTGTGTGTATTATACATTGGACTTGGCTTGTGTAAGTAAAATAAATATATGGCTTCTGAAAGCTAGAGAAGGAAATCCTGTCTGCTTTGAAATTACAATAATTTTGATTAAATGGAACTTAATCTGATTTTATTTTTATTTTTTTTACTATATCAGTACTTATATTTTAGGGTGTCTGCTTTCTCGAGCATCAATTTGGTGTTCACAAGAATCTTCTGTTTGGCCATTAATAAGCAGTGAAGATTATTTTAATTTTATTTTATTTTATTCCATTTCAAGTATAGCTTGAGAATTAAAATGTATAGACATTGAAGTAATACAAATAAAGTGTGGAATATAGGGTTAAGCAGCAGGACTACACAGAATTACACAATCATTTCCCAGCAAGGCTGAGTATGAATTCTACTTCGATTTGTCACGTCTTTCTTCCTCAGAGAGTTGTTTTTCAAAATACCAGTGAGGCTAGACGTAACAGGCGCATAGACTCTCATATTCGAAACATTTTTTGTACATAAAAACACTGTAACTTTACATGAATTGTAGTAGAACTTCAAGAATTAAGTCAGAGAATTAAATTGTAATCAAGTGATCCTGCAATCCGTCATGTTTTGGAAAAGGTACGAATTTGTGAAACCGGAAATGAAAACCATTTAAAAGATGTTATTTTTCATGAATAAATTATTTTTAATTGTTGTTCCTTTTTGCAAACAAATCTCCATTGTCTGTGTCATGTTATGTTAAAGTTCCATTAAGGCACCCTAAAAAATAAAGAATCCCTCAATGACATCCTGGCTACCTTTAGTAACACCAATAAAGAAAACCGCCCAGAATACACATTGTTTGCAACATATAGCATGATGTTTATCAAAGATGAATATTTTCTCTACCGAGCACATGAACTAATCTTGAAAACCACTTCACAAACCGAAATTCTTTGATATTTCGTTTATCGTGTGGACATAATTCTACCTGAAATCAAAATGAAATTTATTGCATATGGCTTATCAAATAAACATATACAATTTTCACTTTGACGCATGTGATCGAAGTACAGCTAAATTATTAACAACGTTACAAACAAAAGAAAATATATAGTTACATATGGCGGCCCCTGTACTTTGATGTTTGTAATGATTAATCTGTTTATACTAACGTTATAGATGTTGTTGTACTCCGATGCTCACGGTTCCCTGTTTCTCTTTCTGAAACTATTCTGTTTTTTAGCTTTAATTATTTAGATAATTCAAACTACTGTTCTCATCTTCTATGTTTTTCTTACAACATTTCGGCTGCTGTAACCACTCTACACTTTTAAATCGTACGGAAAAGAGCATAACTCTCCTGTGTCAAAAATACATGACACTATAACTAAAGATGATGCCAAGAGAGTATATAATCTAGAACCCATTCGAAACTATATAACAACACAACATAGAATATTTAAGATAAATAAAGATTCCGTGTATTATATCTTTCCGTCTTAAAGAATATAGTTTAAATCTGAATACTTTTCTAATATATTGACACTTGAAGATCTAAGTAAATAAACGTTTCTCCTTCAGTCTTTCATTACAACTTCGTAGTTGGAATGTGATGTTCTTTGATAGTAGTAACCGTGTTAGAATAAAACGGCCTAAGCGTTGGAAAAATATCAGCAGCTAAGACAGAAAAAAGGGTCCTATAAACATATATATATATATATATATATACATATATATATATATATATATATATATATATATATATATATACCGTTTTTCTTAATTGGGAGACTTTCCCAGCAGAGTGCTCAATTATTAATGTAAAAGTAACATTAACTTTTTAACGTTATCTCTATTTACTTTCGATAACATATATAGCGTCTCTATTAGTTAAATTTGAATACTTTCCATAACGGGCTACGTAATTCCACGCACGTGACAATTTAAACTTGCTAGGTTCCCATCTGTCCAACAGTTAACGTTATTCCCATTTAATTTCTTGCTTTTTCGATGTACAGCGTCGCTGTTGTTTTGATCTGAAACTTTTCCATAACTGACCACGTATATTCCACGCACGTGACAATTTTAAATCTGAAACTGTTCCATCTTTCCAACGGGCAATATTTTGAAATTCCTGTCGGTTGTTCTCACTCATAAAGCTATACAACTACGCTGATGAATGCCCGATTTTCTCGGATCTGAAACCTTGGTCCGGATGTTGTTGTAACACTTTATTTAATATATATATATATATATATATATATATATATATATATATATATATATATATATATATATATATATATATTATATACTATCTTGATTGTTTATGATCCAACTTACTGTTTTCAGTTTGGGCAGATAATTACTGTGCTGGATTTATAAATGTTTCCATGGCATAACTACATGGATGCTTCGTAAATAATGCAGAAGTAATACGTAGAAATAACGTTGACTCATTCTTACGTTGTCAGGTTGCAGTGCGCAGTCTCAAAACTGAACAATGTTCTGTTTATTTTTATGAATTAAAAAACAAACATCGTATAAAGGAAACACTATTAAATAATGACTACACACATTTTAAAAAACAACAATCTCAAAGCAAACAAGAATACATTTTACATACAAATGATTGAAAATTATCTCAAATCTCTGACCAAAGAAAATGGCCTACAATGTAAAGAGTACATCAAGAGATACTAGTATAAAAACATCCATGAAGATAACAGCGTAAAAATAATGATGATTGTAATGCGAATATATAAATGGATTCAACAACGCATACGTATCAACAACCAAAATAGATAGGGAGAGAAGATGAACCAAACAATTAGAGAAACTGGAGATCACGTGACTGTCGTTCCGCTGTTTATTAGGGCGACAATATTGGAAGCCATTTTGTTCTAGTATATGTTTTCGATGGGTTTTCTTTTTTATTATACGTCTTTCGTAACATGGAAAATGAGCGAAATGTCACAAACCAATCTCACTTCACTAATGGATTCGACATCATCATCGAATCAATACAAAATAAAAGAGACGGAGTTTTAAAACACACTTTCCATCGTGCGTAATACTTTATATTTATATATATATATATATATATATATATATATATATATATATATATATATATATATATATATATATATATATATATATATATATATGGGTGTGTACGAAATAAAAGAAAAAAATGTGGAAAATATAACGGATACATAGAAAAATATATGAATACACATATGCAATGAAAATAGTAGTAAATGTAAAAATATATATCATCCAAATATATATATATATATATATATATATATATATATATATTGATCAAGTTCAAATGGGTTAATAAAGTGAATATTAAACCAAGTATTTCAAGTAATACGAAGTAGAGCATTTATAAAATTACATAAACTCTGCCTTTTACAAGATGCAGTAATACGCATTTAAACGTTCGTTGATTGACGTAAGGCTATAATATTGTTTATGTAATTTATATATATATATATACATATATTTATATATATATATATAACTTTATCGATGATCGAATTATTCGAAATCGGGAACATCAAAGCCAACAGTTTTAACCATTCGGCCATCGTGACATCACTATGGTGATACAAATATACGTACATAAAGTTTTAAATGAGATACATTTAACAATATTCCTGGGTTACACATATTTAATAGTTCTCATACAGTGCTAGGTGTTTAATAATTAATTTGTATTGTGTACAAATAAATACTTTTATAAACAGACATATATGCTTCATGTTCATTAAAAATCATTATATATAACTGTACAGCTTATCGAACGATTGAATCATATATATATATATATATATATATATATATATATATATATATATATATAATATTCTAGGTAAAAAAAAGGGTATTAATCTAAATAAGTTCAACCGGGTTTATAAAAAAGTGCTCAATATCAAATTGGCATGTCGATGTTATCGATCAAAAGCTCTTATGAACTGAGATCTGATCACGCAGAGTTAGAATCCGATCTTAACCCTAGATCATATTTAGAAAGAACCAAATATGATCTAGGGTTCAGATCGGATTCTAACTCTCCCTGGTGAGATCTCAGTATATTATAGCTGTTGATCGATAACATCGATATGCCAGTGTCGCAGATTTTGTACATGTCTGTGTAAATAAAAATAACAATATATATATATATATATATATATATATATATATATATATATATATATATATATATATATATATATATATATAGTTTGAATTGTTTAATATGATAGAAAATCCTTATAACGTTAAATATATATAGCCTTGTGAAACTCACGGCGAAAGTTTTTGTTTAAATCATATTATGCAGATTATTTTAAAGCTTAGCTGTAATGTTGAGTGCTGTAATTTCGTGCTCTTTCTTTCACAATATTCACAAGGGATCTACGATCTCTTACAGACAGGTTTGGTTTTGTTATAGATCTCTTTTGTATGAGGATGTTATCTATTATTTTTCATAGGTTGTCGTCAGCTACGAGACAGTTTTTCTCGATATGGCCACCATTTCAGCAACTTCCTTTATACTAGCACTTACAATATAGACACTAACAAACTTCCCTATTTGGAAATGTCAATTTTAATTGTTCTGACTTACACGCCCAATTATAGAAATTAAGTTACATTTTGTCCACCCTCTCTCCCCCTCTTTCTTTCTATTTCTCTCTTTTTTCTCTCTCTCTCTATCTCTCTCTGTCTGTATATATATATATATATATATATATATATATATATATATATATATATATATATATATATATATATATGTTTGCAGGATCAAATATAAACCAGAGTAAAACTTTTAGTAGATGGAACCTATTGTGAAGAGGATTCGCTAAATATACGAGATAGAGCAATTGTAGAGATAGAAGAAAAAAGAGTGATAAATATGCGAAGATTGTTCCAATTTATTTCAAATTTCAATTGTTTAATGCAAGGTGTACTCAGTAATAAACTAGTGTTTATTATTCTTTCCTTAAGCCAAGGCTTTTCAAAGATCGAGATCTTATCATCAGAGGAGAAATACAGATGGATAAGTTGGCTTTCGAAAAAAACAAAGTTCAAATATTTGAAAAATATGAAAATTAATTTTAAAAGAATTAAAAAAAAAACGCAGTGAATGAAAAGAAAAGTTCCGTCAAAAAAATATGCAGATTGTCCGGGTGGTAAATTTCCGTTGAAAAGAAGTCCGATGAATTGTAGAACGTGAACAATTGAAATCTGAAATAAATTTGGACAATCGTCGCATATTTATCACTCTTTTCTCTTCTATCTCTATATATGTTTGCATATATATATTATGTAATATATATATATATATATATATATATATATATATATGTATATATATATATACATATAATATATATATATATATATATATATATATATATATATATATATTGTACATTATATAAAATATATATATATATTGTATAACATACATCATGCAATATATATATATATATTATATGATATAACATATATATCATATATATATACATAAATATATAATATACATAAATATATATAACATTATATATATATATACATATATATATATATATTAATATATTTATATTATATATATGATAATATATATTAATTAAATCTACATAATATATATATAATATATATTATATATATATATATATATACAATATGATATAATATATCTGTATATTTTAATATATATATATATATATATATATGTAACTTTGAAATCCGAGGCAGGAACAATGTGAAATAGAGACCGGAAAGTGGGGCAGATGAACGAGTAGCTTCTATTGATTAGATTTTGGTTCTCACTTCATCTCGAGAAGAATTTAACAAATTTAATAATACTGACCCCCACATTAAATTCTTCATCGAACATTCCAACCTCCCAGGCTCTCTCTCACTCCTAGACTTCAAACTTAGCATAAATGACGACGGATGCCTTCACACCACCTTCTATAGAAAACCCGCCTGCAGGAACATTTTCATCCACTAAAAATCCGCCCTACCCCTCAAATCTAAAATTAGTTACGCGCACACCGAAATCACCAGCATACAGAACAAATGCTCATCCACTACCGACAAAACAACACACACCAAAGCCTTCCACCAGACCCTCTTAACCAACGGTTTCCCCCTCACTACCATATCCAGCCTCAATAACACAAGAAGATGTAGACTCCACATTCTCACCAACAACTGCTTTCGTTAAGCTCCCCTTCTTTAGCGATGGCATCACTTCCGCTATCCGCAATACCATACGTAGTGAGAACCTCGACATACAGCTCTCCCACACAGGCACTTCTCTCCGGCAACATTTGTCCAAAAAAGCCACTAAACCCCGGATCCCTGCTCTCTAGCTAATTGCCCTATCCCCAACTATGGTCTCTGCTTTCGCACCTATACCGTGTACAGCCAACACTGGGCTACGTGTCAGAAGTTCTATATCGGTAACACTGTCAGGCCTCTGCACCAACGCATAAAGAACATCTGAACACCCACATTTCTTCCTTTCACAAACAGTTAATATCGTGTGGCAACACACATCACTCTATTCGTGTCCGCATCCTCAACTCGGTCCGCAATGTCGGTCAACTTCGATTTTCGGAAGCTATTCCGATCTCAAAATATCATTCAACTTGGAATAACAGATATGAACTGTCTTCTTTATTAATCCTCTGATTCTTGCACTCCCACCTCCTTACCTCTGCCTCTTCCATCTATTTGCCTAGAACCATCCACCCCACGCCTCATTTACATAATTACATATTAATAAATAAAACATTAAAAAACAACAATAAAAAAACTAAGAAAAACATAAATAATAAACAAGAATGGAGTAATATACACTTCATATATATGTATATAGCTTTTATATATATATATATATATATATATATATATATATATATATATATATATATATATATATATATATATATATATATATTATAATCCCTAAATAAAATTTAATAAATAAAAAAAATTTAATAAATTAATTTTAGGAATATTATACCTTTAAAACAAATATAGATTAAGAAACTTACACTTGATGTATATATATATATATATATATATATATATATATATATATATATATATATATATATAGTATATATGTGTGTGTGTGTTGTTAATCTCTTAATTCCCCCATCCCTTTTCAATTGTGTATTCTTACTTTTATTACTATATAGTTACCTTTTATTCCACAATTGATTTCAATTTACCGTTTTTTCAGTTTTGAGTTAATTCTAACCAGATTCTGGATTTCAAAGGATTTTAAAGTTGCCTCCCCTTGACTGTTCGTATTCCTTTAACGGCTCACATTCATCAAATTTAAATTTTAAATTAAAATCGAATTGAAAAAGAAAAAGAAAATAAATCAAATAAAATAAAAATAATAAAGTTATAATAAATAGTATATAAATAAACAAATATTAATAAGACCATAAGCTTCAGCTGAATAATTATATAATTAAATTATGATAGGAATAATTAATATTGATGTCCAATCAGCTTATCCTAATTCTTTTTCTGCGTATCTACTTTCAATTCTCTCCTAGTATTTCGTCAACAGTTGATCAAATCAGTCCACCTTGTTTTTTTCGACCACTCGGTCATATTACTTGGTCATTTGATGATGAGAGGACCTCTCATTATACAAAGAACCAAAAAATATGACTGAGAAAAATTAAGTTTACCTTATTCCGGAACTTTTAATTGCCTGACAGTAACCACTTTTTTATTTACTGTTCTTGTATTTAATCTGTTTTACGTTAAATATTCATAAATTGATTTGAGATTCCATTCTTATTTTCTCCTCTCATTTATTTTTAGTTCATCTGTTCCACCTTCCGGTATCTATTTCACATTGCTCCTGCCTTGGATTTCAACCTTACACTTATATTTACCAGCAATGCTTCAAGCGAACCACATTTTCCTTTCATATATATATATATATATATCAGTAAAGAGTTCTACTGTATAGAATGCATTTAAATTTTGTAATTGAAACAGTGTTATTTTTTAAACCAGTAAAATGCAGAGGCTTTTTTAAAATAAACATATTATTTATTTAAATTCAAATTTTCGATTCCCACGATAATCTTCATCAGGATAATAGACAATATTTTATTTTCTTCCTTTTTTTTAAACGACACAGTGTTGTTTGATCTTGTGCTTCACGAAGTTCGTTGTGTAATAATGTCCAAATGGTTTCAGCTTTTGTCGCACGTTATAAGTATTAGTTAAGAATTCCGCTGCATAGAAAGCATTTAAATGTTGTAATTTAAACGGGGTTTTTAAACCAGTGAAATGCAGAGGCTTTTTTTTTTAAATACACATTATTTATCTAAGTGTACATTTTAGATTCACACATGAATCTTCATCAAGGTGTTAGATAATATATTTGTTACTTTTTTATTCAAATGGTGTTATTTGATCTTGTGCTGCAGATGTTAACGAAGATCGTTGTGCAAAAAAATGAAATTATCCGATCAGCAAAAGTTGTGATTGGTAATTTATCTTATATCGATAAAGTAACCACATCTAGAATTTACCAATTTTCAAATTAATTATTTTCTAAAATCAACGCATGCTGTCCCGTGAACAAAAAAGTACACTTTTTTATGAATTCATTTAAAAAAATGAAGTTTGTTATATTCATTTGAATAATATTTAGATGGCAATTACGTGGACGGTAAATGACAGAAATATTTCTTGTTTTAAAAAAGAAATCAATTGCTACGATTTAAAATAAATAAATAAAGAAGAAACGTATTGGTTGTATTTATCCAGCAAACTATGACAATTATTTTTATTGAATAGGAACGAGACATTTTTAAATCGTATACGCACTGAGAGAAATGTATGATTCCAAAAGTAACATTGTTATTACCAGAACATGATACAGACTGATGTAGAAAGCACCTTCGAATTTCTACGGCGTCCGGTTTAATTATACTTAAGCTGAGTGTATCAAGGTTGGTTTACCTGAGGCTATTTCATGTTATTTATCTACCTCACGCATGGTAAGGTGTGACACAAGGTCGGGAAAGTGTGATTAGATAAGCCAGCGCTCGAGAGGTGAGCACTCTGGCCATTTAAAAATTGCCTGGGAAGCCCCGTCGGCATTGACCGGTAGAGGCGCCTCAGACAGTAAGCAATAAACTTACTTCTCCTCAAAGACGGGAGGCAAAGCCTGGGAAGGTGCACCTCCTAGAACTACACGGGACCAGCAACCCTCAATAGACCGGCGTAAATCCAGACCAAAAGGCCTGGACAATACCAGTTTATTAGGCTGAGTAAAAAACCCTTGTTGAATCCTAAATGATACCTTACTTTTAAGATTGAGTTATGTTTGAACACATTTAAATTTTGAATTTTTTAATTAGACGCTATTTTAAATTTATTAGACAAGTGACTCATCGTGTCACCATCTATTTATCTCACTTTCAATTATTATATGTTGCTTAACCCAAATGCTCGGACTTTTTACTCTATCTATCACTCTTGCTCCCGTCATTCTCTGGTGGCTATACGCTAGTTAGTACGATAATAGCAATATATAAATAGTGGTTATAATAATTTTAATAATTGAATGAGGCATTCTTGGAACAGGGAGATACGGGTTTAAGCGTTTGGAAGTGAAATATACGAATGGTCATCTCCGGAAAAATCTTTGGAGGGTTAAAATGACTTTTGGGTATTTCCGTCCGATGAGTCGCTTACGTTTGTTTACGGTCCCGCCTGCTGGTCTTTTAACCTTTCTGAAATGCGTCAAATATCTTTGCCTTCAAGCCAGAGAGAACAACGCAATATCTACTCTCTATTTTTAGGAGGGATCCCGTCGGGACGGCGTGCTGAAGACGATCAGGGCGGACCTTTCTTGCGCGTGGGATTTTATATTTATAGTCATTGATAACCCTCGAAAGTTAGCAGAAACGAAGTGTTGGCGTCAACAATGTCTTTAAGCAACACACGCACCCACACACACACATATATATATATATATATATATATATATATATATATATATATATATACATACGCACACATATATATATATATATATATATATATATATATATATATATATAATATATATAATGTAAACTTTACTTATTCAGAGAAAGATTTCATAATTTCTCTCAGAAACAAATTTATTTACAAACAATTGTTCTACTTATTAAAAGACATATTTTTATGATATACAAAATAGTGCCACCACTTATGGAGAGAGTTCATCACTGAATCAAACATTCTACAGCTGAAAAAAAATAATGAATTTAATATTTATTTATTAAACCCAGTAGGGCGAATCCACCGTAAAAACAGAAAAAATACGCCAAAATGTTAAATACAAGAGTTAAAAATGAGGTCAAGTCCGGACGTGTGTTGCACTGGTTGGTGTGTATTTGAATCAAAACATTGATCATATTCCAAGAAAGAATCCATGTTTACGAATATTTTATATGTAAATTTGAAAACACAAAACATGATGCAACATATAATGAATAAAATCATTAAAAAATGTTTTTTTGGGGTAAAACATTTCTATAAATATTTCATTGTATATCAGTGTATGCATATTTTAAATGAAATGGATAAAATCATTTATTTTTTATTTTTTCTACGCAAGACTTTAGTTAATTCGATATATACATTTTATAGATTTATAAATGCTCCTCATGAATATTTGTCGTATTTTTGTACATCATGAACATATATGTTTGAAAATATTGTTTGTAAATAAAAGTGTTTTAAAGGAAATATGGAGTCTTTTTCTGAATAACTAGCTTTCATGATGTTACATTTTGAGCTTTAATTGTACACTATTGAGCTACAACATAAACCTGGTCTAGCCGCCATGAAAAGCTGTGATACAGCGAAATATGCTGTATGTTGATGAGTATATAAAGCTCCCTTTCTTGGGTAGAGCTTATTTGTAAGGATATCGCCAACTGTAATTAGCTTTAAGTCATAGCTCATTGGGTAAAACTGATTCGAGCTCCCAGCACTAGACAATGTTTACATTGAGATATCACTTACATTGAGTCAGTGTCGTATGGTAGCGTAGGGGTAGAGGCACCGACTGTCAGCTAAACGGTGGAGTTTCAATCCAGGCTTGAGGCACTAACTTGTCTAGCCGCATAAAGAGCTGTAATACAGCGAAACAGTCTGTATGTGGATAATATATAAAACAGTTTTTCATGGTAAACAACTGATGATCCCTTAAAATAGTGTTAGAAATAAACTAATATAATAACTGTAAAAAATAAATTGACTTACATGAGTTATTTTCCACTGGAAGACTTGGGACTATAAGTTTTTTTTTTTTTTTTTTTTTAATATAGTTTTAATGGTTGAGAAACTTCCGAGACATATATATATATATATATATATATATATATATATATATATATATATATAAAGTTAATCCAACAAAAGATATAAGAGGCATCTAATATATTTAATTAGTGAACATCCGGATAAAACTGAAGCTCAATATACTGGATAGACATGCAACTTCCGTTCTGATAACGTCGTTTTAATAAGTAGATGTTTCAACGAATTTATTGTAGATTTCTTACCGGGGAGAGGAGTTTTCTGTTTGCTTGGCTTGCGGGAGAGTGATTATTTTCGAAAATAATCTCATTCATTGTGATAATTTTTATCGGACCCGGAAGAAAAAATGGCCGAATACATCACGTCGTTTTAATTTTATTCGAATTGGATTTACCGGAGATTTTATTTAGCCAGGAATTATGGCTTATACTGTTCCGATCACCTCATAAGAACTTTGCACTTTGAACATTATAATTATTCAAATCCAAGTGAGTTTTCTGAACATTTTTTATGTTTTGGTTTCATTATCGTTTTATTAATTTGCATACACATTGGATACATTTTTCACTGTAATTTACTGCATCGATTGCAAACGGTTTTCCTCCTTGGAAAACTTTTTCGTTTTTGGAATACCATTCACCACGTGGATTACTTTTCAATCAACACTTTGGGTGTCTTTCCTGAATATGTTTTCAATTTTAAATTGTTTGACTTGGATGAACTGTATAGCGTTAACAAAAAAAAGTATGTTTTGGGCTGATATATTTGATGTGTTATATACTTTTCTGTATTTTTATATATATTTTTATAAATTTTCAAAGTTTAATTTAATTATCTGCAGTAATGTGATTGCGGTAATCGTCCTCTGAGGAGAAGAATTTTCTTTGAAAACTCATGAGTTAAGGACTGTAAGGTACTTTGCTTGAACATTGAATTCTAATAAAATTTGATTCGCACCTTATTTTATTACTTTATTTTATATTATGCTATATATATATATATATATATATATATATATATATATATGTGTGTGTGTGTATGTGTGTGTGAAATTGTTTTTTAAAACCCAAATATCCAACAAAATATGTAAGTGTATATAGTAATGAGAAACCTTAATAGAAAAGAAAACATTGACACAAACTAGTAGTATATTGTTTACTGCTTGAGGCGCCCTGAACAGGGAATGCCGATGTGGCTGCCCAAGCCTTTTTTCATAAGCATAGTGCCCATATTTTATGGGCGCTGGCTTGACACCTCGCACAACTTCCCCGGTGTGTATCACATATTCCTGCCGTGGGAAGTAAATAAATACCTGAACTTCATCGACTCTATATTTTTCGTCATAAAAACCCACACAAAGACAGGATGTAATTTTTTTAAAACCTTTGTCGACCTGGAAAAGGCATATTACCATTAATGTAAGCTGATACTTCGATAAAGGCCCGAATTTAACGTAGGTGGAACGTAAGGCAGTAAGATGGTTGTTCCCATTACAGTGACATTCCTACTTATTAGTGCAGTTGGGGAAACAGGGAATGACATTCCAAAGCAAAGGGGATTAAGGAAATAAGTTACAGATAAAAGGTGTAATTGTGCTGCAAATAAAGTGGTCAGGGTTATTAACAGTTAGACGGTAAAAGTGATGTTAGGTCATCGGAGCACATTGAGTAAAAGGATCTGTAAAAAAGAACAGGGGTGCAACACTGTAACAATGAGACAAGGGCGATAGCTTGGCATCGGGGCCTATTAAGTTAGAAAAAATATTTTATGCACTCTGTCCAAGAGGGAGTGGCTAGTGGTTGCTCCAGCATCCCATATGTGGCAACAATACTTCAGGCACGGGCGAATATTGGCTTTCTAGAGATCTAGAATGTTGACATTAAAGAGATCGAAGATGTTGGCTTTATAGAGATCTAGAATGTTGGCTTAATAGAGATCTAGAATGTTAGCTTAATAGAGATATAGAATGTTGGCTTTATAGAGATCGAGAATGTTGACTTTAAAGAGATCTAGGATGTGGGCTTTATAGAGACTTAGAATGTTGGCTCAATAGAGATCTAGAATGTTGGCTTTATATAGATCTAGAATGTTGACTTGATAGAGATCTAAGATGTTGGCTTTATAGAGATCTAGAATATTGGCTCTATAGAGATTTAGAATGTTTGCTTCATAGAGATCTAGAATGTTAGCATGAAAGAGATCTAGAATGTTTGCTCTATAGAGATCTAGAAAGTTGGCTTTATAGAGATCTAGAATGTACACTTAATCGAAATATAGAATGTTGGCTTTATATAGATCTTGTATGTTGGTTTTATAGAGATCTAGAATGTTGGCTTAATAGAGATCTAGAAAGTTGGCTTAATAGAGATATATAAGGTTGGCTTTATAGCGATCTAGAATGTTGACTTTAAAAAGATCTAAGATGTTGGCTTTATAGAGATCTAGAATGTTGGCTCTATAGAGATCTAGAATGTTGGCTTTATAGAGATCTAGAAAGTTGGCTTAATAGAGATATATAAGGTTGGCTTTATATAGATCTAGAATGTTGACTTTAAAAAGATCTAAGATGTTGGCTTTATAGAGATCTAGAATGTTGGCTCTATAGAGATCTAGAATGTTGGCTGTATAGAGATCTAGCATGTTAGCTTCATAGAGATCTAGAATGTTGGCTTTATAGAGATCTAGAATGTATGCTTAATAGAGATCTAGAATGTTGGCTTTATAGAGATCTAGAATGTTGGCTTTATAGAGATCTAGAATGTTGGCTTTATAGAGATCTAGAATGTTGGCTTCATAGAGATCTTGAATGTGGGAAGTTCGAGTCACACAAGTATTTAGTACATCAATTGGTTTTTACCCGCGGAACATTTCTTTCACGACATATCCCCAGCAAGACATCTATTTCTTGCGTGAATAAAGCTATTTAAGCTGTGTTCATATATTAATTGAACAGAACTTCCCCAAAATAGTTACATTTCGAAGTATCTGTTTATACTAAAGAGGTTGATTTTCAAATTCTGAAGAGTGAAGACACGCTAATAAAAGTAAAGCCATTTATTAAAATGTCTTATTAAAGTGCTACAAAACCACTCCAACAAGGCGCGAAACTGGTACACCGACTTCATATTATGCTCTGGTAACATTTAAGCAACCACCAGTTCGTTATGATTGAATCTCTTCAGCAATAATACATCTACAAGGTGCAAAACAAACATGGTAGATATACAGAAATAGTTGGCATTATACAGTCTTCTTTGTTCATAACTTTGATTTGAAAAACACACAGGTAAATTAATTCTTAGCTAGCTATCACCTATCTTGCCAATCATGGCCATCGCTCTTCGCAGATCGACGCTGAAGATTGCAAAATCCATAAGAAAAAAAAGTCGTTTCACAAAAAAAGAACGATAAAGAGCAACAATGACATTTAAAATTTGTTTTACGCCAGGATTTTTTCGTACTTAACATTTGCCAAATTATTGTCTTGTTATCTGATGTTGATATCTTCTTCCAGCCAACAAGACTAACCTTGAACCCAGATGAAAACAAGGTTATTAATGAAACAAATCACGCTTAGAACGTTGATATTGACAAAAAACAATTCAGAAGAATAGTTGTCAAAGCCAAAACACGTGTCATTTTTTAGATTAATTATTTATTTATTTTAAAGTCTTCAGATCTTTCGACGTGAATACACATCTATTTCTTTTTATATTTATTTTAATTGACATGGTTTTTTTATCAAAAAAATGACACGTAGAACGTTGATATTGAAAATAAAACAATTTAAAAGAATATTTTTTAAATGTTTTTATGTTTTAAATGAGATATTTATTTATTTTAAAGTCCTGAGATTTTTAGACGTGTATAAACATTAAATTCTCTTTTTCCTTCATTGTTCTTTTTGATATGACTTGATCGAGTCATGTTGTCGCTGCAAAGATAGAGTGCCGGTTTGATAATTCGACCGTTTAGATGTCAATGCCGGTGTGTATCACGTGACTAAGGGTTAGACGTAGGGTTAGGGTTAGTCACGTGACTTCATGTTATGAAGTACTGAAGTAATCAACATTTAAACGTTGACATGGAAAAACAACTTAGAAGAACATTTTCGAAAGCCAAAACAACGTGTAAGTTCTAAAAATAGATTATTCATTTCGACGTGTAAAAACGTCCTTGTCAAAATCTGTAGACATTTAATTTTTTTTTTTAATCGTTAATTTTTTTTTACTTAATTGTATTTGTTAGATGTTGAAAGGAAAAAAAAAGAAATTTTCACAATTTTGTAAAAGAGGAATTATATTTTGTATCACGTGGATTATTCGGACTACTGCTCTCATCAGGGATGTTATACATACACATTTTTAATTTGTAAAAACCATATTATATTTATTAAATATCAATGTGTTCTCCATAGAGCACATGCACTTGGCTAATCTTCAAAACTACTACAAAACCGTAATTGTTTGCTATTGTTAAATAAAAAAAATAACATTAATATCATATTGCTTATTAAATAAACCTATACAATTTCCACTTTCGAATGAAAAAATCAAATAGAAGAAATTAATTAGCACTAACGAAGTAACAGAGAAAATAATCTATCTATCTATCAATCTATCTATCTATCTCTTTCTTTCTCTCTCTCTTTCTATATATATATATATATATATATATATGTATATACATATATATATACATATATGTGTATATACATATATATATATGTGTATATACATATATATATATATATATACATATATGTACATATATATATATACATATATATATATATATATACATATATATATACATATATATATATATATATATATATATATATATATACATATATATATATATACATACAGGGTGGGCAAAAATAAGTGTCATATGTTAAAAAATGCATAACTTTTTTATTTATTGATTTAAAAAGATTTTTTTTTTAGAATAAGTAAAGGACCCCTTCCGAAGCAA
>OY744535.1:74319047-74359047 GCA_963556195.1 Sepiola atlantica
CGTATATAAATGTACTGTGTGGGTTTTAGCAGTACGTCAAAGTACCGTTTCCCGATTAATAGCGTGTCATATATTATCATTCTACCACTTAAGAATATTGAAAGACACTCATCTTGCAATATGGAAACATCTTTAACAACAGTAATATTAGACTGTCAGTCTAATAGCTCCAAAAGACAATTACTTTATATAGCACTACATACCATTGCTACGCAACAAAACCCGTCAATTGAATAAATAAATGATTGACAGACAGGGGGTGAGAATTTTACCTTTAGTTAATGGAAGTCGACGCAATCAGGTGACTTCCGGGATAATTCGGTCTGCTTTCGGCTGACAGGAATTAAACACTGGGTGAGGGTAGTGCCGTTGCGCACAATGTGGCTAGGTGTACCGGAAAAAGCTATCTATATGTCTATCGATCTACCTGTCTATTTTCTCTCTTTTTCTGAAGGGTACCCATCACTTTTTCCATTCCGGATCCCTTACGTTGTTTGTGAATGTTCCAAGTTGTGTGTATTAATGCACCTCTTATTAAAACTCAACATCGGCGTCCGAGTGATGATATCCACAGACGATCAAGAAACTTGATTCTCGACGACGATGACAGTAGGTGTATAATGACGTCAGAAAATGCGACGCGATTGTAGTGAGAAGGAGATTAACAAAGGATCAGAATACGTTTGGTGCAGGGTTCAATTAGAAAAGGGACCTACAGCAAATAATACACCGTGAAGAGGCACTTGAACACATATAATTAACTAGAACCATAACAATGTTGGCAGTAATCTTTTTGTCTATGACTTTTGATTCACCACAATCTATTACTGTGTGAGAATGTTTGGTGGCATCAGCCTGTTTCAGGAGACAATCGAGTTCTGTGCCTCAGATTGGGCTGTTGGCGAATTGCAGCGTTGGAAAAAATGGATTAACTTTAGTAAAGGGAGACAATAAAAAAAAACGGAAAAAAACTGAACCGAAATTGCAGCAGCCAACAAGGTCCAATTGTACCTTTTTAATCATATTAAGGTTTCATTTGAATGTATATCAAGTTTGCGCATTACTTTTTGCCAGTGAGAAACTGGCAGACTAAGTATAAGTGAGGGGAAAAAAAACCTTTCTTTTAAAGAGAAAACATAGAAAAGAAAACAATAAGGAAATAAGTCTTTCGAAATTAAAAGTATTCCGCGACACGAAGCTGGCAGCATAATGTCTGTAGGTTTGCGTAAACATTCCAGTTTAGTCACGTTTACGCATGCGCATATCTCAGCTTTCTTTTGCCCGAGAAACGGAATAGACTAATAAAACAGCACATACACGCACATCAATTATTCTTTGCGGTTCAGCACAGGCTTAGAGGCTAGTAACAGACACACACATACTGACAAACAATCACATCGTACTCTCTCTCTCGAACACACAGATACATACATACATACACACAAACATATATATATATATATATATATATATATATATATATATATATATATATATATATCTTTCAAATTAAGAATAGCGGACCGTGGAGGTTTATCTGCAACATGCATCGGAGAAAAATACATGTTACCGTTAAAATGTTCAATCGTACGTCGGTATGTTCTTATTATCCTCAGGACCCATATTGTTTATATCATTCGTATTTTGTTATTATCAATACTTTGATTGTATAGCTATGGTGACACAGTAGTTTATTTTTTTTATTAAAGCACATTTTTCTATATAGTAAACCCTGTTTCGAGCGGAAAGTATTTATCTCTCTCTTTCTCTCTCTCTCTCTCTCTCTCTCTCTCTCTCTCTCTCTCTCTCTCTCTCTCTCTCTCTCTATATATATATATATATATATATATATATATATATATATTAGCAAATATACGCTCCCTACGGTCGCATATTTTTGCTTGGATGCGGCGTCAGAAATGAACGCTGACGTGTAAACTGATGGAGCCTCAGTCATATTTCTTGGGTGGTTAGGGGTTGATATACTTTATTTATGACCAAGAATATTTTTAGATGTAAATAAATAAATAAAAATTTCGACCGCACCCCTATTTGTGTATCACCCTTCCCCATAAATAGAAATATTTTTAGTCTAAAAAATAAAGAAAACAAAATTGTTGGACTCCCCTTAAATTTTTTATTTACCCTCACCCATACATTGGTATCTTTTTAGTTAAGAAAAGAAAACAAAATAGTTGACCGCCCCCCCCCCCCAATATTTTTTTCGAATCGGAAAAAATGTGTACATTAAATAAAACAATCCGTACTCTTTTACTGTAGGACTTGTGCTGACTTTGACCATGACCCAAACCCTAACCCTTACCCCCACTTTGACCCTGACCCTAACCCTAACGACGCAGTGAAAGTTAGCGCGGGTCCTATAGTGTAAAATCACCAAATAATCAAATACAGTGAACACGTTTAGGTGTGAGTGTGTGTTTGTGTTTTTAGTGACCTTTTTAAAATTTAACAATTTGTTTCTAAAATCAGTTATATTATTTTTTGGTTGACAAAAAAGAAAAAAAATCACATCGAGTATTTTAACAAATAAAACATGGAATAATAAGAACAGTTTGTGAATAAAAGCTTAACAGCGTAAGTTGAAGTAAGACGGTAAATGCCAGCCTGTTGTTTACATTTTAAATTACGCGCTCGTCTTGCGTCCATACTGATTTGACGGCGGGAGGGTCTTTCAATGGATTAATGTTCCTTGTTTAACCAACTGGACGTAGATGAAATAACTACGTCACTCATTAATTTTAAAATCAATTATCATTTTAATTTAACAATTTGATTCAATAAATTTGTGTTTTAAAATATAGCGGCTAATAAGATTAAGAAAATAAACAAACTCAGAACGTTTTAAACTAACACGGTTAAATGCCAGCGTTTTTTTTACATTTGAAATATCGCGCTCGTCTTCCGTCCATACTGATTTGACGGAGGGAGGTCGTTTCAATGGATTAACGTTCGCTGTTCAATCAGTTGGACATTGATGAAATAACTACGTAACTCATATATTTTCAAATCAATTATTATTTTAATTAAAAAATTTGATTCAATAATTATAATTTATACGTAAGATTATTAGCGAGAATAATTGCGTAAATACATGTGGAAATCTGAAGAAAACAATGTTCAGTGTATATTTGCTAATACTGATTTATTAGAAGTTCAAAAGCAATTGATTATGTAAATTGAGAAATTCGCATAGTGTTTACGGCAGGTTTTTTAGTAGTATATAATGAAGCTGGTGGACTTAGTAAATTGTAACACTACTCTGATGGAGTTTCGGCTTCAGACAGACATCCAGATAGATAGACAGACAGACAGACAGATACATATACTCCATTATTAATATATATATATATATATATATGTATATATTATATATATATATACACACATATGTATATACATCTTACTATATATATATATATATATATATATATATATATATATACCAATGTTAAAATGTAATCCTTTCCTTGCATCGTACTAATATTAAGTTAATTTATAAACTCAGTAAAAATTACAATTAGATTATCCATCTCTCATTTTAAACAATTGTTTTCTATTATTACCGATATATTAATCACTACCGACACTTTGATATTTTGTAAATAATAAACAATTCTAATCTTTTCCTTGCATATGACTAAAGTTAACTTTTAAAATTTAAATTATTACCCCCCTATAAAAACGTTTTGCTCACATATATTCGTTTTTCCGTAATGCCAAGATAAACATTCACTATTAAATAACAATTAAATATATATTTTATCTATGTTGATTTAACTTATTTTTAATGCATACAATTTTTTTTAAATATTTTAAATAATATATTCTATTTTATTATATACAATATAATTTTGTAATAATATATAATATAATTTTGTTATTATATACAATATAATTTAGTTATTATATATAACATAATTTTGGGTTTTCTTCATATAACGCATTTTATATTTCTATCTTTCAATTCTTATCTTAACACACTATCTATTGTTAAACTTTGATTTTTACCTGTAATACGCTTGACTTCATTAACTTAAAATCTGTAACGACTTCTTACATTTTTTATGATATTTTCTACTTATTTTAAAACATTTTTATACCTAGCGGTTTGGTAACGTTGAACATTTCATTTTTTTCATCTTTGTACGTTTTTTCATGTTTTAATTTTTAATTTTTTATTTTAACTTAAACCTGAACATATTCTAAAAACGTATTGGGGCATAAATGTATTTAGATATATTGTTATTCAAATATATTTCCTCTTAACAATGTTTTCCTACGTTCACATATTTTTCTGGCATCCAATTTCTTTTATATTATTTTAATATTTGATACTTTATCACATCCTAGTTTATTTAGAGAGTCATTTTTACAAATATTTTCTGCTCATTGATACATGAGTTTTTTGGTACCCCTGGATAAACGATTATAAAAAAATCAAATTATTAATGTTAACCAAAGTTTCATAATTCATTGTTTATTTTTTTGATAGAAATTATTTCTTTGAAAAACATAGTTTAAAGGACTTTCTTATTTACTATTTTGTTGTTGTATTTAAATATAATAAACCTTTAAAGTATATAACTTTACATCATTTTTATAATATTTTTTCTGTAATAATGCTTTATATTGAACATACTTCTATTGCACTAAAAATTCATATAAAATAATTATTTCATAATACTTGGCAATAAATATATACGGCCACGTTAAAGTAATCATCATTGCGACTACTAAGTGTTTTACGGTAAAGAAAAACGCCGAAGCGTGTAGTTAGCGTCCGATTTTTTATCGAAATCTTTATGAAATCTTCGAATTATAGTTATGTAAATGTTATGATGTTTAAATGAGACTTGATGTTTTTAAGCAGATTCAGAACGTATATGAATTATATTTCGACCACTTGTGATATGTAATCTATAGATCTATTCACGCATTTTTTGTTAACGTTTTATAATATATATATATATATATATATATATATATATATATATGCATGATGTTATGTATGCACATATATTATAAAGTGATATAAGAACGTGCTAAAATAAGATGAACTGTTTACTCGACAAATACACATTAGATATACACCACAGTCACACACCAGAAAAGAAAACGATATCAAATTATGGTCAACTAGCTCTTTATTTGAGAGAAGATCAGCCATTGGTTATTGTAATAAAGTAACCCGTGGATGGAATTTACAACCGCGTGGATATATAACAAAAAAGAGTGACACTAATCTGTGCAGCTAGCCTGGCGATTAAATTCGGGAATGAAACGCCGTATCCTCTGTGGAGCTTTATTGATATAAATATATTTTCATACTTAATATATATATATATATATATATATATATATATATATATATATATTGTATTTTTATGTAATTATTTTTATTGGTGATTGCAACGTTCGTTGTATTTTGCTTAATATTATTTTGATATATCGCTTCCTACGTGATTAAGATGCAGAGAATTGCATTATTTATCGCCCTTAACCTTATTGGACGTATTTTCCGTTAATATATATTTGTTTATTTATTTTACACGTACATAGAAGTAATCCATGGACATGTCCTTCATGCCTACAGCCGTCATCAGCATCGCTAACTTAGATAAGGATCGAACCTTCGATATGGCTATAGTCCAGCGTCTTTACTATTGGACCAAAACGCCCTGCGTAGAAATATGTATGATTTTTATCACCTTAACATTGAATGTATTTTTATGTAATTATTTTTATCGGTGATTGCAGAGTTCGTTGTTTTTTGTTAACTATTATTTCGATTGTCTTACGTCCTAAGTGATCAAGATGCCCTTATCTTTATAGGACGTATTTTTCGTTAGTATTGCTTCATTAATTTTATACGTACATAAAAGTAATCCATTGACACGTTGATTACTTTTAGATACGTATAAAATTAATAAAAATATTCGATCCTTGTTTAAGTTAGCTATGCTGATGGCGGCTGTAAGCCAGACACACGTGTCAATGGATTACTTTTATGTACGTATAAAATTAATGATATATATATATATATATATATATATGTCAGTTTCGAATACGACAAATAGGAACAGCAGGTGTCCGTCTCTTGTTAACCTGTGTGAAAAGAGCTTTCCCGGTTTTGAACCCAGCGGTACCAGTGTTGTTCTGATCTTTTGTAATCTATATATAAATAAATATAACATTCTTATTTTTATGTATTCTTAATAATAGAGCACTTTTCTGGTTTTCTATCTCAATTATCTTACAAGGATATATATATATATATATATATATATAATGGTGATTAAATTTACTTAGATTAAACACTTTACTGCAGTATTACTGTGTACACTGTCCAATAAAATGTGTCATTTATATCAATACACACACATATATATTTATGAATATATATACAATTACTATTATTATTATCATTATTATTATTATCATCATTTGTTCGTATTCATTTCAATTATTCTTTAACGTTCTGCTTTGCAATCTTCTTTTGTATGACGGAAATGCTGGCGGTTGTGGAACAGTAACAAGTTTTTCTTTCCTATTTTTCAAAATAACAATCAAAGGCAAAAACACGATAAATCTTTAAGATGCGTCCGTCTTAATGATCGTGTTTTGCGATTATAAAATGCTATTAAAAACCGTGCGAACAAAGGAGATTGCAGACGGACGTTAGAAAATGCGTCGGCGTATCTCGAATAACTAGCCGATGGTTATTCTTCATAGATTGACGAGAGTGCTATTTCAAACTTAAGCGTAGAAGAGCAAGTCCAATTTCTTAATTTAACCTAAAAGACCGACGAAAATTCTACTAAAATTAAATTGTGACAGACATACAAACAATTATATTTCGAAACAGTAACACATGGTTAAAGCGAAAAGTTAAAGAGCGACAGACAGACTGACAAACGGGCTGTCTGTCACATGGTCAGTGCCTATTATTTCGATGAGAGGATTAACTTAAGTTGAAAGTTTGAGTTAGGGTTAGAGGATTATGGGGGTTAGGATTAGAAAGTTAGGGTAAGGGTTAGAGGGTAAGAGTTATGGTTATTGTTAGTGTTTTAGGGTTAGGGTTAGGGTTAAAGGGTTAGAGGGTTCGGTGTATCGATAGGGTTAGGAGTTTAGTGTTAGTGTTAGGGTTAGTGTTAAAGCGTTAGGGTTAAAGTTAGGGTAAGGGTCAGTAGGTTATAGCTAGGGTTAGGGTTTAAGGGTTAGTGTTAGTGTTAGAGGGTTAGGGTTAGAGTTAGCGTTCGGGTTATGGTTAGGGTTAGATTGTTATGGTTATGGCTAGCGTTAGGGTAACGGTTACAGATTTAGGGTTAGGTATGAGTGTTACGGTAAGGATTATGGTTAGAGTTAGGGAAAGGGTTATGGTTAGAGGGTTAGGGTAAGATGGTTATGATTATGATTTGTGGGTTAGGGTGATGGTAAGTGGATAATGCTGAGGGTTAGAGGGTTAGGGTGATGATAAGTGGGTATGGGTGAGGGTTAGAGGGTTAGGATTGGGGTTAGAAGGTAAGGGTTAGGGTAAGAGAGTTAGGGTAAGGGTTAGGGTTAGAGGGTTAGGGTTAGGGTAAGGGTTAGAGGGTTAGGGTAAAGGTTTGGGTTAGGTTAGGGTAAGAGGGTTAGGGTAAGGGTTAGATGATTAAGGTTAGGGTTAGAGAATTAGGGTTAGGGTGAGAAGGTAAGGTTAGGGTTAGATGGTAAGGGTAAGGGTTAGGGTTAGGGTTAGAGTTAGGATAAAGGTAAGGGTCGGGTCAGGGTTAGAAGGTTTGGGTTAACGGGTTAGGGTAAAAGGTTAGGTTTAGGGTTAGTGGGTTTGGGTAAGGGTTAGGGTCAGAGTTAGGGTTAAGGGGTTAGGGGTAGGGATAGAGAGTTATAGTTAAAGGGTTAGGGTATGGGTATGGGTTTTAGGGTTAAGGTTAGAGTAAGAAGATTAGAGTTAAGGTTATGGTTATGGTTATTGCTTTAGGGTTACAGTTAGAGTTAGGGTTAGGTTTAGGGTAAGGCGGTTTGTGTTAAATAAACGGTTAGGGTTAGAGGGTTAGAGTAAAGGTTAGGTTTATAGTAAGGGTAGGGTTAGAGGGTTATGGTTAGAAGGTAAAGGCTGGGATTATGGTAAGAGTGAAAGAGTAATTGTTAGGGTTAGGTTTAGAGCGTTAGGATCAGGGTTAGGGTTTTTATGGTTATGGTGATGGGAAGAGGGTAAGGGTTAGGGGTGGATAAAGGTTTAGAAATACTATTCCTCTGTTCATTCAGCGCATTTAGCGATGAAAATAATGTTAAAATTGTGAAACGTGACACGCGACAATGTTTTATTTTAAAATTAAATGTGACAGACAAAGTTTAGTACTGATTCAAACATGGACTAGTTTGTATTACAACCAGTAGCGTGGTGGCAGGGGGGGGCGGGCGAGCAAGGCCCCCCCCCCAACCAAGGTTTCTGGGGGGGGGGGCCAAAATGGCGTTTTAGGGGGCGCACCCTGTATAGGAGACCCAAGAAAATTTAAAATAAATTTTTGTTCCATAATGCCCCCCAAAAACTCGAGAGAAAGGCAATTCTTTAACATAAAATAATGCATTTTAGTGCTAAAAAATGCATCAACGGGGGCATCTGGAGGCCTTAAAATGGCAAAATTTTCCGGGGCTCCGCCCCGTACCCCACTGAGGGCTTCCAGCACCCCCAGACCCCCAGCTGCATTTTTTCGCGACTTCGTCGCTCATATCCGGGGGGGGGGGCGCCAAATCAGTGATTGGCCCCTGCAGCCATCAACCTCCCACCACGCTACTGATTACAACGTGTCAATTAAATCTGCATGTTTATCACTGGGCATCTTCGGCCGGAAAATATATGAAGCCCTCAACCCCCAAATCGGAAATATGAGTTTATTTCGAAATGCTAAGCTTATATTGACGATATAAAAACTAGTTGTAGAGAGTGATTTAGGGAGGAGGCACTGACTGACTTGTTTGCTTTGTCGCAGTGTGTGTGTGTACGTTTTTCTCAGTAATTGGTCAACATGTATCACTGCCCAAAGGCCACTCGAGGTCAGATGGACGGTGAGAGAACACCGTGATGGTTGGTAATGATGGTGGTGATTGCGAATGATTTGATAGTTTCAGTGGACGGCTCAGCAAGAATTTATTTATATAGGACTTTAAAACGATCATGTTGTAGTTAGCTGGGAATCAGTCCCGTGGTATTATGCTCATGGAAGCTTCGTATAGTTTAAGGAAGAAAGAGGGGAAAAGGGAACCTATTTACAGTGGTTGTAGCTAGACGAGTTTATGTTGTGAATATTTTTCAGGGGGGAAGAGCAGTCGAGCATCTGCCATGAAAATAACAATGAAATACTGAGAAAAATCGTTTTTAATAAACCATTAAACAAAATTAAAAAAATGTCGTACCTGTGTGAAAACACACAGAAATGCATTAAGCTTAAATCTAATTTGGTACTTAAATTAACATTGCTTGGCACGGTCTGTATGGGTGTGTGTTCTGTGGTGGGGTTGTTTCAAATTTCAAAAGTAGTACCTAACTGCAAATCCCAGAAGTTAATTGTCCTAAAAAAAGCGAAAAGATTATTTTCGACACAAATCCTGTGTTTTTATCTACAATATAAACAACGTATGAATAGACACGTGTGTAATAACAACACGTACACAATAGATGACTTAAAACACAATAAGTACTATTAGTTAATTAATGAGATGCACTTTTGTAAATCAATTTGTAAATTAGTTAACCTTCATTCGTCAATACCATATACATGAGTAATATCTCAAACGCTAGTCTTATTCTATTTTCAATATGAATTGAGCGTTTTAACCACACTGTCAGCGCAGTAAATGGCCTAACTTCATAAATTGAGATGACGATCTGTTACAGATTGACGACGATGTAAATTTGAATTCAAGTGTGACAGACTGACAGTTTTACATATTCTTATCGAGTTGTTTTAACGCATTCGTTATCTTGAAGTTTTCAGCTTTAAGATGGTAGCCATCAAAACAACATAATCTTGACCAAGTTATTTCTAGTTTAGAAGAATTTGGTTTAAATTAATTGCATACTGAACAAACAATACCGTGATAATATAACGGTAGTGTTTGTTCATTAAACTATAAATTAAACCAAATTCCTGTAAAACTAGTACAATGACAGCCATCGTAAAGCTGAAAACTTCAAGATAACCAACGAATTTAAATTGATACATGTATTTAATCGACGCGTTTTGCGATGTAAGTATCATTTCAAATCGAAGTTTTACATGAGGATTGACGGACCGACAAAGCAACTGATTGCGTTGCAAAGACACGTCAAAAAGACAACCTTAAAAAATACATACACACACAATGTCCTCGTTTCCCGATCAATGTGTGTTTGATGGATCGGTTCCGAATTGGAAGTTTGCACGCAACGACTTCATAGAGTCTCGTTTGATCACCTGCCGTGGAACGTGACAGGTACACGCACATCAGGGTCTCATCGATTGTCTCTCCTTTTACGTTCGTGGTGCACCAGTACGACGCAAAGAGCATGCGTTATTTGTATTTTTACGACTGGTTTTATCATATTGGTCTCTGTCAACTTAAGTAGGCGAAGTCATTGGTTATCCCTCACCATCGATAACAATCATGTCTCAGCAACCAAAGACAATCGTTTATTTAGATTGAGGAAAAAGTCCAGAATAGTTAACAGTGACAAAGTAGGTGAAGTGCGTGTGCGCGCACTGCGCTTTGCTGGCTCGTCTATTTTTCTTTTTTTGTAAAACTCAGTTTCTTATTAGTTTTTAGAAAAAAATATGTTAAATAACTACTAGTTAAAATAAGCGACCCAGGCACTGGCGTAGCTAGGGGGGGGGGGCGAGGGGGGCGGGCCGCCCCAGGCGGCACACCTGAGGGGGCGGCATTTTGAGAGGGTAAAAATAGAAAGTAGAGAAAAAAATTAAAAAAAACAAAAGTTAACAAAAAATATGAAATTTTATACTATAATTTTATATAATAATAAATTTAAATGAGAACATTTGAAAACCTGAAAATGTTATGAAATGATAAAATCATTTTTATTTACTTTTTTGTCGTTGTTGTTAAAGTCCGAATTTTCGCCAAATAACATGGATGTATCAAGGAGAGAATAGTCCGATGTAGTTTTCTTTTCTTTGTCTTCATAATGTTATTATTAAGAGGGCGAGCCCTCCGAAGAGAAAAAAACGTCTTGTATCGATGCTTTTTTAAATCCGTGTGTGTAATCGCTCGGTTTTCAGAAATTTGTTGTTGTTAATAACGTTTCAACTCTTTTAAAAATATTAAAAATCAGTTTTCATATTTTAATTTTAATTTAATTGAATTTAGGAAAATTAGATACCGTAGAACTAATTTTCGCAAGGTATGAAAATTAAGAATAATGTTAACTTAATAATAATGGACCAGTTTTCCTACCTAGCAAAAAATTTTCCATGGACGAATTATCCATGGGCGAATTATCCATGGACGAATTTTCCGGGCACCCAAATGCCGGGGGGGGGGCGGCAAATTTTACTACCGCCCCGGGCGGCAAAAGGTCTAACTACGCCACTGGACCCAGGATAATGTACACAATAAGTAACAGCCTAGAACCTATAAACAAAAAAAATGTAAATAACAGTAATTTATAGCAAACGCATTACGATTATATTATCTACCGACCGGTATACTTTAACGTGTAGAATCTGTTTGTAGGATTTTAATTTCGCTGTCCGTTGTCTTATCGACACACGAAAAGCAATCTGGCAACCAAGGTAATAGCTTAACTCCCATTAGCTTTATGCTAAAATGATAGTAAAACAATGCTTACTCTATCACTAACCCTAAGGATAAGTGGCAAACATTAGCACTAAATCAAATTCCTTCATAAAATAGACTTAATTGCATAAGTTTAATGAAATTAAGACATCATCTCGGTCGCGATGGGTTTTTTTGTGTCGATAAGACACAGGGACATCGAAATAAGATACTGAAATAAAAAAAATCTTACAAACTGTTTCCATTAGAGAAGTTAATTCTAGTGCGTTTGCTATAAATTGTTTGTTTCTTTATTTTTAGATCACTAGTTGAAGATTATTAACTATTCTGCATAATATCTTACATCGGTGATTAAAAAAAGTAGCAATTTAAAGAAATATTTTATAGAAGAGCCCCACCATTAAGTTCAAATTGAGATTTACAAAAAAAGCAACCCTGTAAGTCATGTACAATGCGCGCACACGCACTTGATCTAAGCAGTGACTCTTGACTTGATGTGCTTAGAGTAAAGGTTAGGGTTAGCTTTAGGCTGTAGTAAATGCAGAATAAACGCCACCGTGAAATGCATTGCGGTATGGCGAACCATACTTATGTGAGTTTATACGGAAGTGGATACAGAAGGGTAACTACTTTGAAACAAATACTTAATTACATGACAGTATTTAATCCTTTTGAGTAATTAATAAAACTACAACCCGTATGTTGCCTATGTTTATTGTTTGACATGTTAGATTTGGCCAGGCTTTTCTACAAATCATTTCTGAAGAAAACATTTAAAGTAGACTATCTTGCTCCGGAATAATAATGTTGTATCGGTTCAGCCTCACGTGATTATTTTTCCTGGCTTTACTCCGATTTTTTTTAGGGTAAACATTTATTCCCTGTTGCCTGAGGCACCCTCGGACATACAGCCGGCTTAGATTGATCATCACATTTCTTCAATACACTAACCAAGAAGACAGTTTTATTTTCCAGCATGTGCTCAGAGACTAAAATTGCCTTAATAAAAACAAAATAATGAAAGTTCAATTCATTTATTTAATTTCTGCTCAGAGATTTTCTTTCGTGAACTACCGATTTAAAAGTAGTGTTCAATTTGAACTCTCCTTGCCGTTGAGTGTTCCTTACGGTCGATGTATATATTACATGTTCATTATTCGGCGTCTGGCTAAAAGAAAACGACTAAGGTTGACAGTCACCTTCCGTCCGTGACGTCACTAAAACATCTCATCTCATCCCTTTGTCACATTGTGCATGATTCATTCTTTAGGGAGTTCCAACTGAACTATACCACTAGTATTGCTTAATCAGGTTGTCTTCATCAATTTGTTGTTTAGATACATCATTAGAATACATTGTCTTATTCCAGTAGCTTTTTTTTTCAAGAAATGCAGATCTGTTCGAAGTTCTTTTCGTCCGATTGTTTCTTCCTTTAAGGTCAATCGGTATCTCCTATCTTTTCGTAAATCTGCGTTCAGTTTTTTTTGGCTCCGTATATCGATAAGCTTGATGCATTTTCTGGGGCGACTTCTATAAATAAAATCAACATAGCCTGATTTTTAGAGTTTTGATTTTCCCCAGAGCAAAAACCGACCTTTTTATGTACAAAAGAGTGACAACTTATCAAGCCCCATAGGCCAATCAAGCATAAGGGTTAATGAGTTTGTCGGTGGGAAAGTGAAACAAAAACGTTAAGATTTGTAAGAATGATTGAGACTGTCCAGATTAGATAATTTAAAAGGACGACTCCACTAGAACTTGTTAAGATTGGACTTAAAAACGAGCATGCTAGAGACAGCTTCCCGTTGTATTGTGTTTCAAAGAGGGATAGTTCTTTGAAAGAAACATTGCTCATAGAAGTTTCGTTTAGTTTTAGATATACAGTGAGAGACAATACAAATATTTCCAGTAAAGCAATTTCTTTTGTATTTTTTTTACATGGGGAACCATAGCTTTGAGATCAGTGGAGGACCTACCAACAAAATAACGATAAAACAAAGTAGAACTAGCAATCTCTCTTCTGTGAGAAACAAGCTGTAAGGAAGAGAAGAGGAGACTCCACATTCTGTAGCGGTAGAATGATCCAACCATTTTTCCAGCAACTGATTTAATGTAAGGCTTGCATTTTCGGTTTGAAGTGAAGCTTATCGAAGAAGAGGGTTCCTCAAGAAGTAGGTTATTCTATTTACCTTAGGGCAAACTGAGGATCCGACCGTTGGTCGTGAAAGGAGAGAAGCTTGGTTTAAGTGCCTCAAAAAAACAGTAATCCTTTTCCCCATTGAACTACATGTTAAAATAAATAAATAAATGAAATATTGGACAAAAAAGTAATGGAAGGTCAGTGGAGAAATATATATTATAATTTAGGCGATTCTGAATCAAAATATTAGAGGGTGCGAAATGATTAAAATATTAACAGTGAAAATATCAGAAATAAATGCATAGATGCATTTGCATATATCTTGGTGTATGCCGAAAAAATGTATGTAAATAAGAAAATACATTCGGTGAAATATAGGAAACTGTCTTTCAGAACATTCGATATGATATAAAATTGAATAAAAAATTAATAACATAGCTCTAGCCTTACACTATTGAACTATAACATTTTCCTTTATGTCATAAAATTCATATTTGGACATAAACATATAAACATGTCCAATAGAAATATATATATATATATATATATATATATATATATATATATACATACATAGATGATTTTATGAAGGCTTACCAAAGCATTCCTTTCAGGACACCAATGATCACCATTAAAGATATTTTTTCTTACAAATATTATTTATTCAAATTAAGTGTTTTTTCCTACACGTGTTTCACTACCAAGCAGGTACTTGCTTGGTAGATCATCAAGGAAATTAAATGTCTGGAATACGGGTTTCAACTGCCGACAATACACAATGTGGCGTTGCAATAGTTGAGGTCACTTTTATTTATCGTTTTTCTTCCTTGTTTTTTAATTTTAACTTTTATTTTTATTTTTTAACTCTTCTCTTCTCAAGTGACCTCAACTATTGCAACGCCACATTGTGTATTGTCGCCAGTTTAAACCCGTATTCTAGACATTTAATTTCCCTGATGATCTGCCAAGCAAGTACCTGCTTGGTAGTGAAACACGTGTAGGAAAAAACACTTAATTTGAATAAATAATATTTGTAAGAAAAAATATCTTTAATGGTGATCATTGGTGTCCTGAAAGGAATGCTTTGGTAAGTCTTGATAAAATCACTTATACATGCTCTGTACTCTGTAATCGAGTATCATCGAGCTTGTTTTTATTGGAACAACCCCGGTCTTCACTGAATGATCTATTTTATAAGTGAAAAATCTAAATCTATATATATATATATATACATATATATATATATATATATATATATATAAACATATATTAGTACTTCATGTATACACATGAAATTTAATAAGGAGATATACATTTTCATGTATCAATTTTCAGTATTTACTTCAACAGTGCACGATACGTAAGTAAAGCTAGTTATTAAGATATGAAAATATGTGTATGGCAATTAAGCTACACAGAGGCTCCCGCGTTTAATCCTTGAGGAATCTTCAGGCCTTTTAGCCTGAAGATTCCCCCGGCGATTAAACGCGGGAGCCTCTGTAGCTTAATTGCCATGAATATATTTTCATAGCTTACTAAACATATATATATATATATATATATATATATATATATATATATATATATATATGAAGAAGAATGGAAAGGAATTAGAGAAGCAAAAGTCAAATCATAATTCAATACAATTGCTCAGAGCAAGGTATATTCCGCAAAAAAGGCAATTTATTCAAGTTAAATTTTCCTTAAGCCAGGCTTTTCAAAGATCAAAATCTTATCAGAGGAAGTCGCTAGGATAGATAAGTTGGCAAAGGCCAAGATTTAAAATTTGAAAAAATAAATAAGCTCACTCTTTTCTGAGCCTGCCTGCCTGCCTGCCTGCACTTATTGGACATTTTACCCTTTTGGATTTTCTATTTTCGCCGCACCTGAAGTTGTGGCTTCTTGGAATTTAACTTTGATTCCTCTCTCACAACCTTTCGGGCCTTTTAACGACCTACCTATCTACATCTCATTCTCTCCGCTGGACTTTTCGACACCGGACTTTTTAGCAATCGGACATTTGCTTGCATTCGGGCAGAATTTTGCCCTGTGTTTCTTCCCCCTACAAATTTTATTTTATTTTTTCAAATTTTAAATCTTGGCCTTTGCCAACTTATCTATCCCAGCGACTTCCTCTGATGATAAGATTTTGATCTTTGAAAAGCCTGGCTTAAGGAAAATTTTACTTGAATAAATTGCCTTTTTTGCGGAATATACCTTGCTCTGAGCAATTGAATTGAATTATGATTTGACTTTTGCTTCTCTAATTCCTTTCCATTCTTCTTCATTCTACCTGCTCTATCCTGGATATTGAGCTATATACTCTTCACAATAGGTTTCATTTTTCTTAAATGTTCGCTTTTAGTACACCACTTTATATATATATATATATATATATATATATATATATATATATATATATATATATATATATATATATATAAGAGGATAGTACATGGTTTGTAAATAAGTATGTGTATATATATATGAAAGTTGATAGCAATGCAGAAAACTTAGAATAGTGAGAGAAACTTTGAACAAAAACAAAAACCCGAGGAAAGAATTTGTATGTTTTGTAAAAATAAGATCATACCCATACACATGTAACGTTCATGTGAACATGCATTCTTAACAAAAATGTTTCTTATACATGGTATCAAAGTAGGATCAGGCATCTAATCAAATCGAGGCGAAACTGTTATTTAAGATACTCAATATTTAGCTCAATAACGGTGTAGTAAGAGCAGTAGTTTGTGACCAGGTGTTGTGAACTTAAAAACAATAGATTTGTAGACCAAGATGAGTTTAAGTGAGATCAGACAAGGATAGATTTATTGACCTAAGGAGAAAGAATATATATATATAGATGCATGTGTAGTTTAGATAGGTTCAAATAAAATCTAGCAAAACGGGGTTTTATATAATGAAGGAGGAATCAGTTCGACTCTATTATTAATGTACGGCTTATGTTAAGAATTAAATACCTGCATATATATATATATATATATATATATATATATATATATATATATATATATATATATAAGTTGTTTTTTACAAATGGGTAAACTTTATTAAGACTTGAAGGCCATTCGAGTATAAGATCCTTGTTAAAATTACACATTTTGATTACAGCTGTGAGCCAGAAACATGCGTCGATGGATTACTTTTATGTACGTATAAAAATTATACATATATATATATATATATATATATATATATATATATATATATATATACTGATGATTTGAATGGAATTTACCGGGGTTTTTTTCTAAACGGTAAAAGGTCAAAATATGTCAATGTAACCATGGCACGTCTTTGAAATATGTAACATGTTGTTTTTAAATAAATAATATGTATTTCAGCTCTTACATTTTTGCGATGGAAGACTATGAATTTTTCAACATACCATTTCATTATTTATATATATATATATATATATATATATATATATATATATATATATATATATATATATATTTGATTTTATTCCATTAGTTGCGACAAAACAAGTTTCGTTTCATTGGTGCAAATAGCTACCAACTCATCGGGCTAAGCGATGGAATTCAAATGGCAAAAGTTCACCTTAACGGGAGATTGAAAATTGAAAATACATTGGAGGGGGAGGGGGACAGAGTTGGGGCTTTGTCTATAACGGTGACATGGGACATGAGAGGGGAGGGGGAGGACCCCAACAAGTCGTGTTTCAAATTATTACGTGGGAGGTTTTTCACGTGTCTGTGCTGTGATGATCTCAATCTCGGCCGGGTGGGAGGAAGGGAGATGGATCGACGGCCAGAGTGAGTTAAATTTAAAATGAGAATAAAATTATGATTACAACCGTCAATCCTATTTTATTTTAATTCTAATAAGTAATTATCATGAGGATAAAAATGTTTGATAATTTTAATTTAGGGTATTAATTGCTACTTTTGCATTTTATTTATTTCATTTTAATGTTTTGTTTATTATTTGTAGTGAATTTTGTTGTGATTATATTTTTTAAATTGTGATTATATTATACCGAGATCAATACTAGTGGAATTATTTTCTAAGAGAAGTTTTCTGGTGTTACCAGTTTTATCATTAACAAAACCGATTATGATAACAATGATAACGCCTGCCAATCATACCTACGATAGTCGCAGTGATAACAGCCTTGATAAAAGCCTTAATAAAAATAAAAATAAAAATAAAGATAAATATAAATAAAATTAGAATAAAAATAGAGATAACAAGTTTGTAAGGATATTAATGATAATAACAATAATAATAATAATAATAATAATTATAATAATAGTATTAAAGAATAATAATAATAATAATAATAATAATAATAATAATAATAATAATACTAATAATAATAATAGTAATAATGATAATAAATATCACCATCATTGCCATCTTGCTACCTTTGAAGTCATTGGGCGAAATAAGTCGACAAGTGATGGTAGGCTTTTTTATTCTACTGCCAATAACAAGGACTAAGTATCAGTTAATAATTAAGTGTTCAAGGTAGTGATCGAGGGGTAAAGTAATTGAGATTAGATTAGTCGAAGTGATATCAGTGTTGATAGCTGTCCCAGTTATGGGTTTATGTTAGAATTGGTAGTATGGCTGAGAGGCTATTGAGGCTGTGCATTATAGGTAGTACGTAGAGATTTGATGTTATTGGTAGTTTAGAGGGGTGGTTATATATTTATAGATTCATCATGACTTGTTGGGGTGGGATTGGGTGGTAAATTTGGGTGGGTGGGTAGGGGGTTATAGTGTGTTTTGGGGTAGTGTATAGTGGGGGTTTAATGTTATCATTCATTTTTGTAAAAGCTTTTAATTTTATTTTAAAGTTATGTGGGGTTGGTGTGGGGTTAAGGTGGGGTATGTGGGTTGCTAAGGAGGTAGAGTCTACTATGTTTACAGTTGATAGATGTCTCTTGTTTTCTATTTAAGAGTTTGTTTTTGTCCTTAAAGCGGATAATTTCCAGTTTTTCATTTAAGCATAATCTACATGGAGAGTTTATTGATTTGCAGGTGCTGGATTTTTTCAAGATTTTCCACTTTATTATGGGAGTTTCTTTTTTGGTTTTTATTTTGTGGTAGTGTAGTGAAAGTCCGGTTTGGCCAGGATGGTCTTGGTTGTTGAAGGAGAGTTTATGGTTGTAGAATCTTTCCTTGAAGTTGTTGCCTGCCAGACCAATATAATAGTTAGTCTGGGATGGGTTTTCAGTTGAGGAGATAGATGCCTCATAGACCACTTGGGTTTATAGGCACTTTTGATTTAGGAAGCAGTTTGATTTGTTATTACAGTTGCATGTTTTTTTAGAATTTGAGGTTACTGGGGTGTTTGGTATTTTCATGTTGTGCTTTTTTATGATTTTTTCTAAGTTGTCACCACAACAATAGCTGAGTTTTAGTGTATTCTTATTAAAAATTTTATGGAGTATGCTGTTATTGGGGAAATGAGTGTTTATTAAGTTCAGGAATTTATTCCCTATTTTAGTTTTAGTTGAGTTGTTAAATGGAGGTGTATACCAGATAATTTTCCTATTCCTATTTTTGTTCCTATTAGGGTTATTTTGTGTAGTTGGAATATACTCTATTTTGGTATTTTGGTATCCACTCTCCTTTAGTGCTTTTTTATAAAAGTTCGTATGTTTATTGAAGATATCTATATTGGAGGAGTTGTTGCTAATCCTTCTACTAATTGATTCCGGGATGTGTTTACTTACAGATCTAGGGTGGTTAGATAGTGGGTTGACATAAAGGGGGTAGGAATTATCTTTAGCATAGGGCTCATAAGTATCTCTATTGAGGCTGAAGGTAATATCGAGGAAATTGACCTGTTTAACATTTGATGTTATTTCAGCCTTTAGGCCTATTCGTTTCATTTCTTTGGATATTATTTTTTTGGTTTGTTCACATTTTTGTCCGTTTGTGTTTTTAACGTACATTAGGCCATCATCTCTGTAGAGGCCGATTGAATCGACTTCGAGATCTTTTGTTAGGTTGTATAGTAAGTACAGGCCAACCAAGTCTGTTACCTCAGCAGAGTCAAGAGAGCCCATAGATACATCGAATGAAGAGAAATGGTCTTTCTTTGTCCATTGTTCTTTGTTATTTATTAGTACTGTGGTTCGACATTTTTTAATTATGTTTATTTCGTCTTCCGAGATATTAAGGAGGAGAGTAGCGAATTCTATGACATTTTCGAAGAGTGCTCTGGTTATTGAGGGTTAGTAATTAACTATATCGAATTGTATAAAAGAGCATTTATCTTTATTTCTAATTCTATTGAACCAGCTTATGGTTTCTGCGGTATTGATCCACTGGTTTAAGTTGTAGGTGTTTTTAATTTGCTTATTTATTTTTTCTAAGATGTTTTTACTGATTTTGCCTATCTCTTGTCGAGTAGGATTAATAAGCCTGGTTTGAGGTTTAGTGTGGAAATTAGTTTTGTGATCTTTTAATAGTATATATGCTTCTTTTGTTTTTAGTTTACCTACTCTATCGCTAATCTTGAGTTTATCAGTTATAGTTTTACTATCTGAAATGATTTTATCGATTAGGTTAAGATCAGATTTTTTATAATTTTTTGTGATATTTTGTCTAATTAAATTCTGGTATTTCGTTTTAGTAAGTTTGTAAAAGTTATGAGTTTTGTCTGCTTTTACTAGCACAAGTTTGGAGTTATTAATTTCATTAACCATGTTATCCAGTTTTTTCTGGAAATGGGTTTTTTTCTTATAGAAAGTTATATTTTTTATCATGTTATATAAGTCATCTTCAAAATTATCAAGTTGTTCGACCCGGGGGCCGTTACTTTTATTCTTGAATCCGTAGTAATCCGTTGAATTTTTTGTGGATCCTTTGAGGAAGAAATAGGCTTTCCATTTCATCCTTCTTAATAGTTCTTCTGTCTTCATGATCAGAATAGTAAGGTAATCCCGTTTGTTTATGGAAGGGATGTTCTTTAGGGATGTGTTGAGGTTAATTTTATCCATTTGGCAGGGTATAATCCAGCGGTTTGGAGAGTGCTCAACTGGTTAGGAGCAGAGTATAATTAACTTGTTACAAATATCCAGAGGGTATGAATCCGAAGGAAGTTGAAACCGGGTTTATGAGAGTGCTCAATGAAAATTCAGAGCAAAATATATATTTTTTGATTTTATTCCATTAGTTGCGACAAAACAAGTTTCGTTTCATTGGTGCAAATAGCTACCAACTCATCGGGCTAAGCGATGGAATTCAAATGGCAAAAGTTCACCTTAACGGGAGATTGAAAATTGAACTACCACAAAATAAAAACCAAAAAAGAAACTCCCATAATAAAGTGGAAAATCTTGAAAAAATCCAGCACCTGCAAATCAATAAACTCTCCATGTAGATTATGCTTAAATGAAAAACTGGAAATTATCCGCTTTAAGGACAAAAACAAACTCTTAAATAGAAAACAAGAGACATCTATCAACTGTAAACCTAGTAGACTCTACCTCCTTAGCAACCCACATACCCCACCTTAACCCCACACCAACCCCACATAACTTTAAAATAAAATTAAAAGCTTTTACAAAAATGAATGATAACATTAAACCCCCACTATACACTACCCCAAAACACACTATAACCCCCTACCCACCCACCCAAATTTACCACCCAATCCCACCCCAACAAGTCATGATGAATCTATAAATATATTACCACCCCTCTAAACTACCAATAACATCAAATCTCTACGTACTACCTATAATGCACAGCCTCAATAGCCTCTCAGCCATACTACCAATTCTAACAAAAACCCATAACTGGGACAGCTATAAACACTGATATCACTTCGACTAATCTAATCTCAATTACTTAACCCCTCGATCACTACATTGAACACTTAATTATTAACTGATACTTAGTCCTTGTTATTGGCAGTAGAACAAAAAAGCCTACCATCACTTGTCGACTTATTTCGCCCAATGACTTCACAGGTAGCAAGATGGCAATGATGGTGATATTTATTATCATTATTACTATTATTATTATTATTATTATTATTATTATTATTATTATTATTAGTATTATTATTATTATTATTATTATTATTATTATTATTATTATTATTATTCTTTAATACTATTATTATAATTATTATTATTATTATTATTGTTATTATCATTAATATCCTTACAAACTTGTTATCTCTATTTTTATTCTAATTTTATTTATATTTATTTTTATTTTTATTTTTATTTTTATTAAGGCTTTTATCAAGGCTGTTATCACTGCGACTATCGTAGGTATGATTGGCAGGCGTTATCATTGTTATCATAATCGGTTTTGTTAATGATAAAACTGGTAACACCAGAAAACTTCTCTTAGAAAATAATTCCACTAGTATTGATCTCGGTATAATATAATCACAATTTAAAAAATATAATCACAACAAAATTCACTACAAATAATAAACAAAACATTAAAATGAAATAAATAAAATGCAAAAGTAGCAATTAATACCCTAAATTAAAATTATCAAACATTTTTATCCTCATGATAATTACTTATTAGAATTAAAATAAAATAGGATTGACGGTTGTAATCATAATTTTATTCTCATTTTAAATTTTACTCACTCTGCCCGTCGATCCATCTCCCTTCCTCCCACCCCGGCCGAGATTGAGATCATCACAGCACAGACACGTGAAAAACCTCCCACGTAATAATTTGAAACACGACTTGTTGGGGTCCCCCCCCTCCCCTCTCATGTCCCATGTCACCGTTATAGACAAAGCCCCAACTCTGTCCCCCTCCCCCTCCAATGTATTTTCAATTTTCAATCTCCCGTTAAGGTGAAATTTTGCCATTTGAATTCCATCGCTTAGCCCGATGAGTTGGTAGCTATTTGCACCAATGAAACGAAACTTGTTTTGTCGCAACTAATGGAATAAAATCAAAAAATATATATTTTGCTCTGAATTTTCATTGAGCACTCTCATAAACCCGGTTTCAACTTCCTTCGGATTCATACCCCCTGGATATTTGTAACAAGTTAATTATATATATATATATATATATATATATATATATATATATATATATATATATATAATTATATAATTATTAGTTCGACAATATACACTTGAAAAAGATCGGAGATTATATCGGCCGAAAAGTTATATAAATAACATCAAAGATAAGAACAGTATATTAAATAATCTTAATTATGCAATACTTTTCATGTGTGAAAGTGGTTGTAGGGAGTAGAAGACATACTCTCAATCAAGGTTTGTGTGTCGATTTTTTTACTGCCAAGACAGAAAAGAGCGCTATAAATATTTTTAAATGTGTTTGTCTGTAAACTTGTTAAGAAATTGTTAATAATATGATGATATGCTCACTAGCCAAGACGGAAGTGTTCTTAAGAAATTAGATCCGTTTATTTTAATTAATACATTCAGACGCTGATACGTGTCTAGTCTATACACGGACGATATGACAGTGACGTCTACGCAAGAACCTCAACGCCATTTATAGGTTCACCATTCGAGGAGGAGAATGTCAGAGGGGCACATTTTTTTGCGACGAGAAGTGCAAAGGTCTTTGTTCATCGGGTCAACAATGTCTCCATGCTAACTTTTAGTCTAAAATGAGTAAGATTTGTGATCAAATCGACGATGGGTGGACGGATGTAAGTTGTGGAGGGTGTTAGATAGGTTGGAACGGTAGGTGGAGATGTAGTGGGAAGAGTGCGGCTCGAGTGGCACATGATTTTCTCGTTCATCAAGCACGACCGACGGCGTGTCAAGCGGAAATGGCTTCCGATAATATGTGAAGATATTTAAGGACGGCGCTAATTGAGACGTTGGCTGACACTAGTGGATTTAGAATACCTCCATGCACACACACACACACACATATATAGATGTATATATATATATATATATATATATATATATATATATATATATATATATATAGATGTATGTATGTATATATAAATGTATGTATGCATGTGCGTTTATATATATATATATAGATGTATGTATGTATATATAAATATATGTATGCATGTGCGTTTATATATATATATATATATATATATATATATATATATATATATAGAGAGAGAGAGAGAGAGAGAGAGAATGGTAGTTTGCTTGAAGCATTGCTAGGAATAGTAGTAGTATGTTTTTAAAAGGCTGTGGGCAATGCAAATTCCGAGTAAGATGTAAGCTGGAAGGAACAAAAATAATACATCGAAATCGAAATGGGACTTACTCTTTATTTTTTTCTAAAAATCTTACATAACAGAGTGTGGTGTTAGCTGTTTGTGTGATGTCCGGATGAGATGATTATAAAAATAATTTGTTTAATATTTCGGGAAAAGTAACTTCCGTTTGTCAAAAATGATATACAGTCGATGAAAACTCCGTCTGTGCAGTGAATCTGCCAAAAACGCATCCACATATATATATATATATATATATATATATATATATATATATATATATATATATATATATATATAAATTATATATTTGGTTATGTAGTCAAACTCTATTTTAGATATTGTAGCATTACTGTTGTGACAATGAAAAGCCGATAATAAATAAGACAACACGGTGGTATATTTATAAGACTGTGTAGTTATAGACGTACATAATAGTAGGTTAGACGAAAAAACTTGTCCGACACCTCGTCGTTTTCTCTTCTATACATAGTGTCACAATACCACCATAAAAATAACCATACCATGTTATGCACACTTCCACAAACATTCACTAGGGGCGTGTCGGACCCAAATGTTTGGCAATACCAAATATATTCAATATTATACAGTAAAACTCCTATTAGACATTGCTTTATACCGTCAGTATACACCTCGGTTCAGCGTCAATGAAACATTGTTTATTTACATATCTGAGTAACATTTCAATTTATTTTAATTTGATTTTAATTTTATTATATAAAGAGATGCCCCTGAAGTGATTGAAAACAAAGCAAACAAGATATAGAATCGAACTGATGAATTGTAATGTGATGTGTGTCTTCGGTATGAGTAAACATTGCGTTTGGAATGCGACTGCGATTGTTGGGATAATTCGCGTTGAAACAAAATATACACACTTGTTTTGTTTTTGTTTAGTAAGTATGCTGATTTTGTTATGTATCAACATCATTTGCGTACGTCTACGATAGAGAAAAAATCTGGCAAAAAATGAGTGAACGTCCCGACGATTGCAGCCTCAACTTTGGGTTGTAGAGGGTGTTGTGCCCATACGCAGAGTGTGCTTAAAGGAACGTCTGCATTCCACTTGGAATCAATTGAAAGCTGTATAAGAAAAACACTTAATTGTATGTAATTTCTACATTTCTGCCTCTTTCTGTTATTTGGATACCAGTAAAAGAGAAGGGACTATGTTACAATTTTTCAGCTTTCATTATTTTACTATTCATTTTTTAATCAGTATTACGTCTTTAGGCTTACTGACTGGCGATGAGGCGATGTGTCCAATTCCAAGCACAACAATTAGATATCCCAAACTTCCCGAAACCACCGATATTTTTCTTTTATCGAAATCGCTCCAGACAAGGCATGAAACTTTATTTAAGGAGCTAACAGAACAAATATGATCATCGCAAAAACAGGAGATTCCTATTGACCTTAGTCTTGAAAATACAAAAATAGATTGAATACTTTAGAGAGGATAAAAGAAAGTTCAGGAACACAACGCTTGACAAAAACAATAGGAACTGAATCAGGACTGGAAGCATTATAAAAGAACTCCAGAAACCATCTTTGAAGTGATAATAACAGAATCAAGAGACTAATCACTTTTCAAAGGAAAAATGTGGAATAAAAGCACCAAAATCATCAAGAGAAGAATTGTCAGCAAAAAGACGAGCAAAAAGATCAGTCTTATCCTTAGAAGATGAAACAACCTGACGACTATTAAAAAAGGATGAATATCAGACTTGCCACTGTTAATTACACTATTGTAGATTCTCTAAAAATCAGGAGACCCAACCGTTTGAGATTATATTAAGTCACACATCATTTGAGAGTAGCTAGACTTAGCCTCAGAGATGTCTATCCTGCAAGTATTGTTTAGCTCTAGAATTATCAGAACCATTCTCACGATACTGATTAAAGTAATGCTAACGATGGACAATGGCAGAAGCACAAACAGATGGAAACCATGGAGGAGAATGAGGTTTGGTTTGAAGCTTACGATGAGTAATGAAGGTGTAAATTCCAACAAGAAGCTAGTGAGTAACCTCACTAGCAGCATCGTTCGGAGACATACCAAATATAGGACACAATGGAATGTCATATAAGAACATGCGATCCTCATACAACTCAACTCTCTTGTAGTTGAACGTCTTCCTATGGAGGAACTATCAATAGAAAACTATACTGAAAAATAAACCCCAACCCTAACAACCGCATGATCAGAATAACCCAAATGGAAAAGAAGAGAAAATATAACATGAGTCAGGAACAGAAGTCATAAAAGATCAAGTAAGAATGGTTGATGAACATCATTATCAGGAAAACGTGAAGGGAATGTGACAATTTATGAGAAGTCATGAGACAGAGAAAAGTTAAGACAGATTTGACCAGCTAGATCGGTGCGGTTAGAGTGAGAGAGCCAGTCAGAATAATTAGCATTGGAGTCACCAAAACCGAAGATAGGGGCTTGACGGATAAATTTGCAATGCATCATCAAGTATGTTATACGAGATATTGAAATAATAAAAAGTTACATAATTTACAAGTTTATTATAATTATGAAGTGTTTAAACAAGGTATATAATGACATATGAAATGAATTTTAATCTATGGATTTTCAAAGAGTTGTATCAGCAGAAGAACACTCATGGGTAAGTGTTAATTTGTAAAAGTTGACTCGAAAATTCTATGATATACTTAAAGTAAAAATAGTTTTAAAAAAGTTTCAATAATTGCAAGAAAGTCATTGTTTCAATGTTTTTGTTGAAAAAAATCTAATTTGATTATTGTATTATGTAGTAAAAGTTTGTTGATTCAAAAGCCCGAAGTCTATGAAAAGTTAGTATGTAGGCTTTTGAATCGTTAGTTGAATTTATTTGAATCAACTACATTCCACTTCTTAATACCATATTACAATTGGTGTTTTTCGATAACTACATTGATACACAGACTGTATTCTCATTATTGAAACTATTCTTTACTTTAAGCACATGATGATGACGGTGACGGTGACGATGACGATGATCATGATGATCATGATGATCATGATGTCATCGATGACGATGACGATGACGATGACGATGATGATAATGGTGATAATGATGATAGTGATGATGACGATGATTATGATGATGATGACGCTGATGACGCTGATGACGCTGATGATCATGATAATTATAATGATGCCGATGACGATGACGATCATGATAACGATGACGATTACGATTTCGATGATGATGTTGATAATGCTACTGTTGCTGTTGATGACGGTGGTGCTGCTGCGATGCTGCTGCTGCTGCTGCTGCTGCTGCTGATGATGATGATGATGATGATGATGATGATGATCACACCGACGAACATGGTGTTTGGAAATAAAGAGATAATGTGTGATACATTTAGAATGCGTCTATTGGAACTGCGAGTTGAGCGATTGACATCTTATTTCTCACTTAAGCGTGACAGACCGAAATAAATGCTTCTTGAAACGTAAGCTTAACGGAACGATGAAAATGTTATGTTAAACGTAAGCGTGACAGACCGTTTGAAACAGCTATTTCTATATTTAAGCGTGAGAAAACTAAGAAAATTCTATGTTAATCGAAAGCGTGACAGAAACACGAAAATTATATTTTATACTTAAGCGTGACAGAAAAATATATTTCCAACTAAACTGAGAGAGATAAACGAAAATGACTTTAAAACTTAAGCGTGACAGACAAATAAACATTATATTTTAGCTTGCAGGTGAACAAAAATACCATTTTAAACTCTGCACGGTATAATTATTTCAATGAAAGTTGCTCGACTAAGCTCTGATCTTTTGTGACTAGCTTCAAGCGAAATGTTCATTGACTGCTCTCATTTGCTATGCACTCCCTTTTTTGGAACACATTACGGCGAGACTGCTTCCCTGCTGATTACAACTAGGTCCTCTACAAATCCTATTTTTACAAATTATTTTAAAAACCCACAACATAAGTAATAATAACTTGAGACTTTTCAACTTTGTTAGTACTCCTATAGTGTTCCTCATCTTTCTGCTGGCAATCATTTCTATCATATTGACCCTAATTCTGAAGTTACTTCCGGCGTTGAACTTCCAAACAAGATCATTCCACATATTTAATATAAGTGTAATGGGACAGTTTGTGAGCCATGCTAAAACCGACTTTTTGTCAGAATCTTTCAAAGGGCTAAGACAATCAAATTTCAGGCGAGAATTTACAATTGTAGATTAAGTTCATCATAAAATTCGTCTGCGCTAACTCTAACATAACATATGCAAAATATTGTAAAAAGAAAAAAAGTCAGAAACCCTAACCCACACCCTAACTGCAACAGAACATCTGCAAAATTTTGTAAAAAGAAAAAAAAATCAGAAACCCTAACCAACACCCTAACTCCAACAGAACATCTGCAAAATTTTGTAAAAAGAAAAAAAAATCAGGAACCCTAACCCACACTCTAACTCCAACAGAACATCTGCAAAATTTTGTAAAATGAAAGAAAAAAAATCAGAAACCCTAACCCACACCCTAACTCCAACAGAACATCTGCACAATTTTGTAAAAAAAAAAAAATATCAGAAACCCTTACCCACACCCTAACTCCAACAGAACATCTGCAAAATTTTGTAAAAAGAAAAAAAAATCAGAAACCCTAACCCACACCATAACTCCAACAGAACATCTGCAAAATTTTGTAAAAAGAAAAACAAATCAGAAACCATAACCCACACCCTAACTCCAACAGAACATCTGCAACATTTTGTAAAAAGAAAAAAAAATCAGAAACCCTAACCCACACCATAACTCCAACAGAATATCTGCAAAATTTTGTAAAAAGAAAGAAAAAAAAATATTCAGAAACCCTAACCCTAAAAAAAGGTAAACACACTGGATATGTTTTCACCCTAACCCTAACAAAATGTAAAAAACTGTTTTATTTTTCACCCTAACCTAAACTTACACTAACCCAAACCTAGCCCCAAGAGCTGCACCAGTACACAAAAAAAAAACAATTTATTAAAACCAAAGCATAATAATAAAACAAAGCTTAAATTTCTCGTGAAAAAATAGTTTTTGTAAAAAATGAAAATAAATAATACTGTTGCATTAGTCCTTTTTCGGCAAAACACTTTTTAAAAATAAAATGTAACATACGGTGACTGTTATTTATTTTCTTTAAATATTGTTTCATTATTTCTTCCTGTTTGATAGCGTCGCCTCGTTTTCATATTGACGTCGGGTCGTTTTCATTCGGCATGTTCCGGTTGCTTACGTAAACAGCCAGAAAATGCTGACGTAAAATCGATTTTGAGCATGACTAACAAACTGTACTAGTACTTTAATAATTATGGATTAATTACAACTGCGTGTTTACCAAATATATTTCTGTTTTATTTTAATTATTCTGACTACTATTCTAATCTTGGTTATTATTATTACAACATGTCGGCCGATGTAACCTTAGACCTTCTTCTGGTGCATCTTTTTGACCATGGAATCTCTATGTAGAAATCGGCAAGCTATGCGACATTTAGAACTAAGCATTTTATTTAATACACGATGTGGATTATTCTCGTTCAGTCAACCACGACCGAGGACTGGTGTTAAGTTTACTAGTATTGTTAGTTATTCTAATCAAGGATTAAAACTTTAACATCCAGACTACTGTGAATACCTCTAGTGTGCATAAACTCATTTAAATGTTAAAATAATTGATAATTATTAAATAATTCATTGGCTAGAAGGTGTAAATTCCTTATCATTTATTCAAATCTTTCTAACAATATGTGATATATATTTATATATATATATATATATATATATATATATATATATATATATATATATATATATATATAGAGAGAGAGAGAGAGAGAGATATATATATATATATATATATATATATATATATATATAGAGAGAGAGAGAGAGAGAGATTATGTATACAACACAATCTTCATTTCTTGATTTTGATATCAAAATTAAAGAGAAAATAGTTATCTATAAACTGTTTGATGAAATAAATTAATTCCCTTTTCATATCGTGCGTACCTTACATCAAACAAGTACCTGACATTTGTATATTTTTTTACGGGAGAAATATGTCCGAATTTCTGAGAATTGCTTGTGTTACCTTAAAATAAGTAGATTTTATACCCCCAATTTCTGCCTTAATGATAAGAATGATTAAACAAGATGGCGATCAAAATACAATATTAAGACAATTAAATCAGGAATTACTCGCTATCCTGACACCTAAAGTCATATCAAGTTAATCAAAGTAAATGGATAGAGCACATCCAAAACTATATAAATAAGAATAATGTAGAATATGTATAAAAGTATATATATATAACACATATAGGGAGGAAAAAAATACATGTATATATATATACATATATATACATATATATATATGTATATATATATATATATTTATTTATTTGTTTATTTAATTTTTAAATATTTTAATATGCAACTAAATATAATAAAAGAACAAAAATGCATAAAACTATCAATCACCTAAAAAGTAGTGTAATTGATTCGTCCGAACAAAAATACAGCACATTTTTGTAAATAACGGATACATTTTCTCAGACACACGAACAACACAGGAAAGGAGGATATTTTTTAATAACAAAATAAGTGTGCAAAACCTTAATCTGGAACAAAACTTAGATCTAATATACGGAATGCTTTTTTAAGGTAAGTGGGGTCTGGTCAACTCTGCTGGGAAGCCATGATATAAAATACTGTCTTGTTTTTAAATTCCCGAAACAGTTTGTAATGGTAAACAACTAATGCTCCCTTAAATAATGTTAACACTAGCGTAAATTCTTAGAGGCAAACTAATATAGTGACTGTAAAAATAAAATTGACATACAAGAAAAGTGATTTTCCACCGAAAGACTTGGGACTAAGATGTTGTTTTTTTGTTGTTTTTTTATATAGTTTTTATGTTTAAAAAACTTCTGAGACCATATATATATATATATATATATATATACTATATAATTTTGAAAAAAAGCAAGAAACGTGTTTTTATATATATAAATATTAAATGAATGAAATTATTTTTCATAAATATATGTCTCTGAGACTTTTGCCGTAAGACGGCCTAAACCAAGAGTTATTTACTTTCTTTCATTTTTCTCTTCCTCATTGTGATGGTGTTAAAATCGGAACAAATCATCACGTGGTTCCAAGAGGACAACTATCGTCTTATCTCGTTGACGATTTTAAAGAAAGTAAACATTTCAGATGTGTGTATGTGTGTGTGTGTGCGTGTGCGTGTGAGTGCGTGTGTGTTAGTTTCGTATATATTGATTTATCCCAAATCACGGTTGTATTTGTTTCTGGTGGAGTTTATTTTTGCTTTTTGCAATTTGATAATCTGGTTAAGATTAAGGACGAGAGAATCCTAGGCAGCTGTTTTATGACAGGATATATAGAAGGAAAAGACCACAACATACACCAAGAAAATTTTTATGGGTGCCCTGAGAAACTACATGGATGTAAATACCTGGGAGACATATTTGGAAGACGAACAACTATGGAAGAAACACACAATGAAAACGGCTTAATATTTTGAAAGGCGACGTGTAGATGATGCTATTTGAAAGTGTTTTAAGAAAGAAAGATTAAAATAATATGTCAAAGAACATATTACAGGAGCTGAAGTACATTATATGTTACAGGTTTCTTCTGTCAAAATCTGGACTTGTAAACCATCCTTAATCACACAACCAAATGCAGGATGAACACTTTTATAAGGACAGTATACCAGAACACCGTCTAGTGCAAAGTCTATATATTTGTGGTTTAGTCTACAAATCCAAAGGTGGCCTGACAAGACATTCGAAAATAGCTGTTACACCTGAGATAGTGATACGGGATAAAAGGTAGAAAGTAGCAACCCTAGTTGAAGGCAGTGTCCGTAATGATATTGGCTTAAACAGAGCTGAAAGTTGAAATATTACAAAATACCATGGTCTTATGTACGACATGAAAAGAAATTGGAATCTTAGTAAGATCTTAATCATCCCAGTAATTGTAGGAGCTACTAGACTAATATTCTAAATAACAGAGAATCCGAAGCTCAATTAAGTTTCACCTCAAGACGGCTATACACTGGCTCATACGATGCATGGTTCACTTTCACCTTGTAATGTTACCTTGAGTAGAAACACTCAACCACACTAGATGAATTATAGTCCTAGAATCCGATAATGTTTAAATTATTTTTACTCTGAATTTTTTTCTTAATTAATCCATGTATTAACATGCAATGAGTATCTAGCTAAAATAATCTTTTTTTCCAGGATGCTTGGCTGTTCAAAACTCTGTATCTTTTCTTTTCTTCTCTTGCCTACATTCTGCAGGGGTCACTTGGGTTCAAGTTTGAAAAGGGATGGGTGGGAGTAGTTCACTAGCGAATGTAGGTAGGGGATGAATATCGTCCAAACTAAGCATGCTAGTCTGGTTAAAGACACATTTCGTATCTGCCTCTGAAGGAGCTGAAATGTATGGGTGGCATTTAACAACAAAAAAAAAGCTAAGTGTTAAAATTATTTTTAGTCTGAATTTTTTTCTTAATTAATCCATGTATTAACATGCAATGAGTATCTAGCTAAAATAATCTTTTTCTCTAGGATTCTTGGCTGTTCAAAACTCTGTATCTTTTCTTTTCTTTTCTTGCCTACATTCTGCAGGGGTCACTTGGGTTCAAGTTTGAAAAGGGGTGGGTGGGGGTAGTTAACTAGTGAATGTAGGTAGGGGATGAATATCGTCCAAACTAAGCATGCTAGTCTGGTTAAAGACACATTTCGTATCTGCCTCTGAAGGAGCTGAAATGTATGGGTGGCATTTAACAACAACAAAAAAAACTAAGTGTTTAAATTATTTTTACTCTGAATTTTTTTCTTAATTATTCCATGTATTAACATGCAATGAGTATCTAGCTAAAATAATCTTTTTCTCTAGGATTCTTGGCTGTTCAAAACTCTGTATCTTTTCTTTTCTTTTCTTGCCTACATTCTGCAGGGGTCACTTGGGTGCAAGTTTGAAAAGGGGTGGGTGGGGGTAGTTCACTAGCGAATGTAGGTAGGGGATGAATATCGTCCAAACTAAGCATGCTAGTCTGGTTAAAGACACATTTCGTATCTGCCTCTGAAGGAGCTGAAATGTATGGGTGGCATTTAACAACAAAAAAAAAAGCTAAGTGTTTAAATTATTTTTACTCTGAATTTTTTTCTTAATTAATCCATGTATTAACATGCAATGAGTATCTAGCTAAAATAATCTTTTTTTCCAGGATTCTTGGCTGTTCAAAACTCTGTATCTTTTCTTTTCTTTTCTTGCCTACATTCTGCAGGGGTCACTTGGGTTCAAGTTTGAAAAGGGGTGGGTGGGAGTAGTTCACTAGCGAATGTAGGTAGGGGATGAATATCGTCCAAACTAAGCATGCTAGTCTGGTTAAAGACACATTTCGTATCTGCCTTAGCAGTGAAGAAACCGAAACCTCGTTCTTAGTATGCAATTGAACTTATTCTATCTACATGTGTACATATATATTATATATATATATATATATATATATATATATATATATATATATATATATATAATATATATATAATATATATAATATATATTATATGGAATTTTTTTTTTTCTTACCTGCAGGGACTAGGAAATACCCGACTAGTACATGGGCGCAGGCTATATTTTTTTTACCCCTCTCGGAGTGTTGGACCCGTAAGACCTCGTAAGGCTATCCATCTAAGAGAAGGAAATCTCTGACAAAAAAACCTTCTTCCAGTTACTTACGCCGTGGCAGTAAACTGTTGGGGGAGGATGGCTTCCTTAGTCCTGATCGACAACCTTCCTAGAGTTGGAATCTCGAACAAAGTATCCGGTTTGCAAACCTACAATTGCTTAAGGAGTAGATAGGTTCTACCTATCGCCGGCCCTTGCACTCCTTCTTTGTTTATTAGTCAGGCGCAGAGGTAACAGCGCTGGGACGCCTCTAAACACTCAGTGCCTAGCCTTGTTTCCTTACTAGGACAATGAACGCCGTTCTCTTTCTCTCTATTTGGGCAACTCGGGGAAAGTTTTTTCGTTAGTAAGTCTTACATGACCAGTCTGGGTCTCTCTTGTTCCGACAGGTTGAGGGTACAGGTTAGACAGCTTGTCTGGCTGCTGTTTCCGACTGACAGGACAGGAGCCCAAACTCTTGGGTAGCGCCAAGAACGGCTTCTCCATCATCAGTTGCATAATACCGTGGGTAGTTGTATGTGCCATGTCGCGCATGGAAAGGGACCCTGCAATTATCTACGGTGGGCTTTCCCGAGGCCACAACCCCCATGGACCAGGTCGTGACTAATGGACTGGTTGTGTGAGCTTATTGGCACCAAGCAAGTACCCACCTTGGCCAATCCACTCTATAATCAAATCATACATGCCATTACAGAGAAATAAAATTAAACCTAAACCAGACACCCAAACAACACTTTCGCCTCCGCCCTTGAGGCTTGCATTCTCAAATATCCGGGGACTTAGAACCAACATCAACGACGTAGAAACCTTTCTCCTGACAAACTCCCCGGATATCCTAGCTCTTAGTGAAACTAACCTCCAATCCTCAATCTCTTCTCACCACTTTGACATGACTGACTACCTCCCACTCTACCGTAAAGACTCTGACAAACACATGCACGGGCTAGGAGTTTATGTTCGGAACACCCTCCCCCTGACTAGAGAACATAGGTTAGAATCAGATGACTACGACTACATGTGTTTTAGATTGACTTTACATCACAACGTTAGTTACTTATATTTCCTATACCGCTCCCCGTCGTCCCAGGACTGTACTCTGCTAAACTCTGTCTCTGAAAGCATAGATAGAGCACTCTTAATTGACTCGAATGCCCAGATACATGTATTTGGGGATTTTAATGCTCACCACTGCGACTGGTTGGGATTCTCCAGCCTTACTGACGCAGCCGGCAACTCTACGTATAATTTCTCCTTAGCTCACTCCCTCTCTCAGACTGTTGATTTTCCGACCCGCATCCCCGATCGTGTGGATCAACAAGCCTCACTTCTAGACCTCTTCTTGACCTCAATACGCGAGGCTTGTGTGACGAAAGCTCATAACCCACTCGGGAATGCTGATCACATTGTGCTAATGATACATATCACACTAAAAAGTCGTCCAAAAGCTGATGAACCGTTGCTCAAAACAACAAGATACTACGAGCAAGCTGATTTTGAGTCAATCAGAGACCACATCAGTGACGCCCCATGGCGGGAAACCTTCTTACTCCCTGCCAACCAGTGTGCAAACGAATTAACTGAATGGGTCAAAGCAGGCATTGAAGCCTATGTCCCCATGCGAAAATTCTTTAGCAAGCCCCACTCTCCTCAATGGTTCACTTCGGAATGTGCAGCTGCCATTTCTGAGAGGCAACAAGCATTCCGTAAATTCGGCCGCAATAAGTCAGCAACTAATAGGCATAAATTTATAGAGTCAAGAAACAATTGCAAGGTTGTGATAGGCGAAGCGAAGAGAAGGTATAATGAGTTAACAAAAAAACGCATCCAGTCACAGAAACTAGGTACTCGCGATTTCTGGAAAATCTACAATAGTGTAGTGAATAATGGTCAATCTACGATTCCCCCACTTTCAAACCACAATGATGTCGTTTGCACGGCCACTGATAAAGCTGATCTACTCGCACAGCGTTTCGCTTCTAACTCTACTTTAGACTCGGGTAACCACCCTTTCCCTGAATTACCATTGCGGACTGAAGCCACACTTGATAACCTAGTCATCACCCCATCCCAGGTCAGAGACATTATAAAAAGCCTTGACACCTCTAAAGCTTGTGGGCCTGATCTTATACCTGTAATAGCAATAAAGAAATGCTCTGCTGAACTGGCCCCTGTTCTCTCCAAACTCTACAACAAATGCCTAGCCGAATCTTGCTTCCCCGATAGCTGGAAAATTGCCTCTGTGGTACCAGTCTACAAGAGTACTGGGAATAGAACCGACCCTCAGAACTACCGCCCAATCAGTCTACTGCCGATCATTGCCAAAATCTTTGAGTCCTTAATCAATCTAGCGATAGTACGTCACTTAGTTAATGCTAAACTTCTATCCGACCGCCAGTATGGGTTTAGACAAGCACGATCTACTGCAGACATCCTAACGGTCATCTCTGAACGCATGTATCATACTCTCGACAAGGCAGGTGAAGCTAGGGCAGTAGCGCTTGATATATCCAAGGCCTTTGACAAGGTATGGCATAAAGGGCTTCTCCTGAAAATACGCTCATACGGTATTACTGGGCAACTACTTAATATAATTAGATCCTTCCTAAACAAAAGAAAAATCCAGGTTGTCCTCGATGGCCGTTCATCTAAGCAACATGACATAAATGCTGGTGTGCCCCAGGGATCTATTCTTGGACCTTTGTTGTTCCTGATCTATATAAACGATCTCCCTGATGACATAGTGTCTGAGATCGGTTTATTTGCTGACGACACCACGCTTTACTCTCGCCATGTTGGCAAAACAGACGCGATCATATCTGAGGCAATGGCTGCATCGTTAGAAGATGACCTCCAGGCTGTAGTGGATTGGGGCCATAAATGGTTGGTGACTTTTAATGCCGCAAAGACAAAGCTCCTTTCCTTCAACAACTACAAGAAGCCTCTCCAACCACCGATTGCCATGGCAAATAACACCCTACCTTAGAGTTCATCATTCAAACTCCTTGGCCTAACCTTCACAGGTAACATAGATTGGAACACATACATTGAAGACATTGCCAAGGCTGCCGCAAAGAAGGTTGGCTCCCTCTACCGTGCTAGTGGACTCCTTACACCTGACATTATCCTGTATCTCTACAAAGCCACCATTCGCCCATGCATGGAGTATTGTTGCCACATCTGGGCTGGTGCATCATCTACTAGTCTCTCCCTCCTTGACAAAGTCCAAAAAAGAGTAGTCAACCTAATAGGTCCCTCACTGTCAGCTAAGCTCCAGCCCCTGTCCCATCGCCGCAATGTAGCATCCTTGTGTTTGTTTTACAAATACTTCAATGGATTAGTCTCCGATGAGTGTGCTGCTCTGGTGCCCCCTCGACGTAAATTCACTAGACTAACTCGACATTCTACTAATTCTACTTCATTCACTGTGGAGGTCCCCAGATGCCGGAGAGCATTCTACTCAAATAGCTTCTTTCCTCGTGCTGCTGGCCTCTGGAACTCCCTCCCTGCCCCCTGTTTCCCCGACAGTACTGACATGCAGAAATTTAAAACTAATGTAAACAGACATCTCGCTGCTCAGATCCCAATTTAAGCTGAACCACCAATCCTCCCCCCCCCCTTTTCCTTTTTTCTCAGTAGCCCCTTACGTTTACAGTGGCGTCCTGCCTTGTTTGGGGTGAACCATGTAAAAAAAAAAAAAAAGATAAAGAAACGAATGAACTATATACTATAACATACTTAACTGGTCAATTGAGGAGAGGGGCATTTATGATCTAAATTGTTTTATCTACTCAACGTTCAATCTACTCAATTGGTAATGTCTTGGCCTTCGGATCTTGATTTACGCCGGTCAATGGGTCTGTCCTGTGCAGTTCTGGGAGGTCCACCTTCCCAGGCTTTGCCTCCCCATTTTGGGGAGGAGTAAGTTTATTGCTTACTGCCTGAGGCGCCCCTACCGGGGAATGCTGACGGGGCTGCCCAAACAATTTTTAAACCCCACTTTCCCGACCCGACCTTGGGTCACATCTTACTTGTGGGAGTAAGATAAAAACTGGCCTTGTGCCTAACTCCTGGAGAGGAGTAAATCAATACTCAACGTTCGAGAGGTAAAAGAAAAATATAATGGAATATTCGAATATCTATGTCTAATATAGAGATGAAGTGCTAGCTGAAGAAGAACCCTTTGATTAATGAGAACTTCGACTGAATTAAAATGAAAGAAAAGCGATCTAACGTGCAGGCACCGTTAATAGGAATACAGTTTTAGTGTCAGATATGTGAACGTCCATGCAAAGTGGATTAAAGAACCACCTAGGTGTGCACGATCGCACATCACCTACTTGAAGAAATCACACAAATAAGCCATCGTCACATGTGTATACATTTTATCTGCACGTGTTTTCATGTGTATTATTGCATCAGATAAGAAGTGTACACTTTCAACATGTTGCAGTATATTGATTACTATTTGATATCATGTTACAGTTGTTTTCTTATTATTTTTGTTCATTTTGTATGGTTTTCTTTTCTTTTTCTTTACTTTTCCACGTCATCATGAAGAATAATTAAATTAAATTGATTGTACGCTAATATTTGAAAATTATTAAATAATGTTGTTTTATTATCATAATGTACTCACTAGGAGTTTTCCCACAAGTCATCATCAATGATTGCACTCTTACAATAACAGGTCGTTTTTCGCTGGAGTCTGAGTGAAAATAAGTCCCCCCAGATTTGTAGAACTTTCCCACTTTCTGGTAATCATATCCTAAAGACCGCTTACCATTGATTTCTCGCTGGCAAATACTATTTGTATACTCTGGGATTTGGGTGACTATAAACGTCCTCAAAGTCCAAGCACTTTGTGCACCCTACCCGGTACGGTCTAGTGTGTCTTCTCCATCTTCGGTCTTTCCATCCTCCTTGATCATCATGATTAATTTGTGTGGTACCAGCTGATGCTGATGCCATACCTTTGGGGGAGGGGGCGACAGTTTGTAAGATGCGTTACAGTTTCACTTTCCTCGGATTCAAATTGTGTTTATTCTGTGTTTCTGTTGCAACTTTAATGTGGTTGGTTAGTATTCATAGTTGATGGTGGTTGGTTTCCAAATTCCGAAGTCTTCCTGAAGATTTCCGCTTTTTTATCAATGCTTCCGTTGAATAGTCCCAGCCTTCTAATTGATTTTAATTTTTCTTTATTTTTTCCGTTTTTTTTAAATACTGTTCCAAGTGCTCGTAAGATTATTGCTGTTATTTTGAGTTTCTTCATTTCTTACATCTCTTTCAGTTCTCTGGCAAGTTCCGTGTATTTGCTTTGTTTTTCTATTTTCTTGATCTTTAATCTGGGTGTGTTGAGACGGCAAAATCCACAATTTAACATTTGTTATCTTGTAAACTTTAACGACGTCTGGTTTTCTTGCTTGGATGCGTTTATCTGTTTGTACCCTCATGTCTTGAAAGATTTTGTGATTTTCTTTTTCCAGTACTGTCGCCGGCAGTTATGTGTCTACCATTTTTCTGTCTGTTAAAAATACAGTCGTTTGCATAGTTCTCAGTTTACTGAATTCCCACGCAGTTGTGTTTTTTTGTATTATTTTGACGCTATTTTTCTGCATTCGCCTATCATGTAATTCATTGTTTAGTCTCTTTGTCTACATAGTCTGTATTAACTGTATTTTATGGGAGTTTGATGTGTTTCAGCTTTAATGTTGTAACTTCTAATCGCACGAAACTGTCATTAGTGATTCTGTTTCCGTGTTCAAGTGTCCTTTTGTAGCAATTTTTCTATATTTCTGCGCGTCTTTTCGATTGTCATTCTCATGAATCATCAATGTGAGGGTTTTCTCTTCGCACTTTTCTTTACTGTATTTTTGTTCCTGGTTTCGCTGCTGTATTGTTCATTTAGACAGTGTCTCTTGTTACAGTGATCAGTTATTGTGTATTCAAGGTTTTTAATTTTTGTAAATCTGCTTTTGTCTCTTCACAGAGTCTTCTTTATTTACCAGTCCTCTTCTACCTGCGTTATTTTCCACGTTTAGTAGG
>OY744535.1:74369047-74386547 GCA_963556195.1 Sepiola atlantica
ACCAAGTACGGACGTCCACCCTGTAGTGGCCATTATTTTCTTACTTTTTCCCAATATGTCAACCCTACATGTGTTTGTACTTGCATGACATTTTTCTCTATATTATCATCCTGGTGAAGTCTTATAAATAAAGACGAAACGTTGATGTACACATGAAAAACATCCATTTTTTGGTTTTTCCTTTTGCATTTTCCCATATATATATATATATATATATATATATATATATATATATATATATATATATATATATATATATATATATATATATATATATATATATATATGTTTTGTTATACAAGAAAAACTCCTGAAGTAATGAACTGACTATTATACATTTTTGAAACAAATGGGTTGGTTGTATGTGCTATATTTAGTTACATTTAGTTTAATAAAAAAGTGTCTAAAAGAGGGTGGAAAATCGTCGTAAAAATTCAGATCCTTCTTATTTGTGTAACCAATTAACAATAGGTATTAGAATTCAATTAGATTTTATTCCCGAATCTTTTGTTTTTCCAGTATTTGAAAGTCATTTTTGGCAGCATAATATGTGCACGACTTCCCATTTAAAAAAATAGTTTTAAAATATTTCCATTAACTTGTTTATATATTTTTAGACATCAATTAAGCAAGATTCCCAGAATTTCAATTTTTATGAAGACCAATTAAATGTTCGACATATTATAGTATCCACATAATATAATGAGTTTTAATCAACATTTTTGTAAGTATTCCCGGCGTAAGGTTTCTCATCATTATGCATTTTGTGTTATCTTCGTAACAGAAGAGTGATGCAACACTGTTCTGTTCAGTTGATTGATTCAACCTGTCCTTGGATGAATATTTTTCTAGTATATATATATATATATATATATATATATATATATATATATATATATATATATATATATATATATATATATATATATATATATACGCTTGTCGTGCTGGAAATTCGCTACTTAAAATACTTAAAACATTAATTTTAATTAATACACGTATTAATAACTTTCTTGTAAACACGACACAAAATATTTCTCAGGTGTCTATGAAGAAAATTAAACATTAAAATTTAGGTAAACTCAATAAAAAAAAACTATTTTTCGTTTAAATGTTACTGTAAATAAAGAAACCCTATGAAGAAATCGATTTGCCTTTTCACTTACAACTATACAACCATACAGATAGATCGCAACTTGTTTAAAATCAAAACTATGAAGAAATCAATTTGCCTTTTCACTTACAACTATACAGCCATACAGATAGATCGCAATTTGTTTAACATCAAAACTATGAATAAATCAATTTGCCTTTTCACTTACAACTATACAGCCATACAGATAGATCGCAATTTGTTTAACATCAAAACTATGAAGAAATCAATTTGCCTTTTCACTTACAACTATACAGCCATACAGATAGATCGCAATTTGTTTAAAATCAAAACTATGAACACATCAATTTGCCTTTTCACTTACAACTATACAGCCATACAGATAGATCGCAATTTGTTTAACATCAAAACTATGAATAAATCAATTTGCCTTTTCACTTACAACTATACAGCCATACAGATAGATCGCAATTTGTTTAACATCAAAACTATGAATAAATCAATTTGCCTTTTCACTTACAACTATACAACCATACAGATAGATCGCAATTTGTTTAAAATCAAAACTATGAACACATCAATTTGCCTTTTCACTTACAACTATACAACCATACAGATAGATCGCAATATCTAAAAATAGAAACATTTGAACACGAATTCTAAATATTTCTCCAGGAAATAAAACAATTCGGCGAAACAAAGGTATTTGTTATATTGAAATCTAAATTAGCATTGAATTAATAAAAAAATGACAAATAATAGTAAATTGATAATATGTCCTTTGTTTTTCTTAAACATGCGAACTCATTAATCTTGTTACTGGTATCACATATTTCATAATAAATGTATAAAAAAGATCGTTCGCTTACTATGTTAAGTTTAATTACCTGTAAATGTTTATACAAATCTAATATCAATCCTTGTATGGAGTACTGTTGTCAAATTTGGGCTCGTGACCTCTGTCCCATTTAACGATTTTTAACTGTAATTTAATTGGCCCTACCCTTTTTTCTTTTCTATACTCTCTCTCTCTCTCTCTCACACACACACACACACACACACACACACACACACACACACACACACACAGACGAAATGTTGTCAGTCACAGTCTGTTCTCATAAATATTATTATAGCATGTGTTGTACAAAATTGTATAATCTGATCTCTGCTTCTTTTGGTCCAGCTCGATGTACTCGTTGGTCTTGTGGTCTTCGCCAATTCGCTGTTGTTATAACTCAATATAATACAACTTGTTATTCCAGTAAATTCTTTTTAAGAACCGCAGGTCTTCGAATACTCTTCCGGCTCACTGTTTTCATCCTACCTATAGCCTTGGTCTTTTCAAGACTAATGTCAATAGGCATCTCCTGTATTTGCGATAATTCTTTTTCGTTGTGTTTTGGATCCGTACACAAAGTGAATTCATTCCTTATCTGGAACTATTTACAAAAAGTGTGCGGGAAATTCGCCCAACTTTTGTGATTTATTCATTTAAAAGTTGAAATTATTTGATGATTGGGCCACGCTGGGTTAATCTGCTCGTCTTATAGATGGAGACGAATCAATTGTCTATTTGTTAATGTTGTTGTCTTTCACGATATTATTTCGTACGTATAGCCACCCCTTTCCCCTGCTCGACTTATCAACTATTGTCTTGCTTATTTTACCTGCGATTTCCACGGAACTGATTCTGACTTTTCAGATCCATTCTTCGTATTTGTGCTGACTTCCCGTTCTTCGCCATTGTTTCAGAAAGAATCGACCCTGAACTTTTGGAAATCGTGTTGGCGTAAAAGGAACCGATATTCGACTACGGCAGCCATTTCCGTTCAATGGTCATGCTTAGTTAAAGAAAGGAAAATTGTTGTCACTCTACTTTCTTACAGATATTAAATAATAGCTTCGCTAACGCACACACATATACACAGAAATGAAATTAACATGCAGATCCATACACAGGCAGGTCTTTCTGTGAGACACTATCAAAGACTGCGTTTTATGTTATCGCTGGCACAATAAGTCGATGGCTAGTGTATCACTGGCACAATAAGTGGATGTAGCAAATTGATATAGCGAATCTGTTCTCTTTCTTCTTAACCACCAGAGACAACAGTTCCTTTTTTTGATAGCTGCTTCCTCTCCCCATGCGGACGTGGTGTGGGGTTATGTGAGGCGTGTATATGCATACTCTTAAGAAATAATTAAACCTCAAAGAATTTTTTTAAGCTCAATTTTTTAATGTTTCCACATTCGCACCGACATCTGACCAGTGAATCCCGTCAATGAAATGGACGAACCATAGGGTTAGGGATGAGGACGAATGGTGGTGATCGTGAGAACCCCCAGCTAATGTTACAGATGTACAATTATGAAATAGATTATTACACGTGTTTTGCTGGACGTGCCAACTTTATTGAAATGAAATTCGAAGATGAAAACTTTAAAAGCTGGAAAAGGCAACGTTGATTGCGTTATGACCAGCGCAGTAAAACACGCTTAGCTTTGACCCCAGTATTGTATCTGGATTTGAATGCAGAAATAGCGAAGATGTTCCAAAAACGATTTTCTGTGATTCTTATGAATCAATGAAAATGCAATTGAGAAATTGTGAAAGAAATAAAAGTGGTGCAAAAAGAAAGCGGGAATTAAACAAATGCTGAAAAAAAAGAAGTAACACAGAAAGGAAGGATAAATAGATAATCGAATACGTTTGTTTATTTTACCCTTACCTAACCTTAAACCTAACCTAACCCGAACCCTAACCGTATCCCTAACATAACCCTAACTCTAACCCTTACGCTTACCTAACCCTAATGGTCCTACTGCAGTAAAGTGCAACAACATTTTATTTATAGTGGAACATTATTGACTAGAGAAACAGTTTGGCATGATCATACCAAAGCAGACCGCCTGTGAATGCAATACCGAGGAGTTTAAACGTTATACTTTCGGGAAGGGTGTTATCAGATATGGCAATGGGTCATTCGATCCAGTATATCTAAATACATAAATACGAAAGTCTTTTCCGCCTATCATAACTATATTAACATCAACACATCTAAGGATTATTTAAGTCTAATGATATCAGAATATATTGAAATACCCTATATATAGGCATCTCCTACTCACCCAAACAAATCTCGGTTTTGCTTATTTGCATATTTATTTAGTTTTAAGGTTTTAATAAATTAATATTCTGTAATATACGTTTCTTCTTCGTATTGTAACAATTTCTATTACATACGCAATCGTTTTATCGATAGTACTAATATTATAATTATGAATAAAATAAGATAAAGAGATTTTATTTTTAAAAATGATAGCGTTTAAAAACACATTTAGGATTTGATTTTCAAGGGAGATAATTTCCTTCCGGCTTTAGTAAAGTGTCAAATATCGCTGAGATGTCAAACAGATACTACACTTTGATCTTAGCCAAAATGCCACGGAACCATAAAAAAATATTTTTTGTGATAGGTATTTTTAAATTTAAAAAAAACAACAAAAAAATGATTAAATTGGAATATTTTTAATGGACGGTTTAGTGTAGTATCAGTTCTGTTGTCATAAGACTGCCCTCCCAGGAATTACCTGCTCCGTTTTTAAGGGTGTGTAGGGGGAAATCTGCCAGAACGAAACATCCCCAAGACTCGATTTAGTCAGAATATCTTTTAAGGGGGGGGGGTAGTTTAGTATCGGTTTTGTTCGAATAAGATCGTCACGCAAGAATGGCTTCCTCGTTGTTGGGTGGAGGGAAGTCGTGTTCGTTCATCATGAAATTATCTTCTGTCAGGGGGGGGTCAATTTAGTATATGTTCGTTTACCATATTACTATCGAAGGAAGAACGATAACTCAAGTGTATAATAAACATGTCTTTTTTAACTAGAGAATTATGAAAGTTATAGTTCTTCTTTAGCCAGCTTATTCATGTTTGTTTATAAACATGGCGACTATATTTGTCAAGCCAATTTTCACTTAAGCGTTTCACGTGTTTAATGTTATCTTAATAAATTAATGCAAACGTTTTTTTTCCACCTTATAACTATATTGGCATTACAACGGTTTATGCTTATTTCATTCTCTGTAGTATATTTTCATTCGTCATGATACATTCCTACCAGGGAAAGCCGTACTGTATACATTCGTTCCTCACGATACCTTTTCCTCAGGATTACCAGGGAGGAGTTAGTGTACTATCTATTCTGTTGTCATGATATCATCCTCCCATGCATTAACCTCTCCTTTGGGAGGGGAAGTGTATGTAGTTTGTTCATCATGATATCTTCCTCTCAGCCTCTCATTTGCATATTTATTTATTTCTAAGTATCTAATGTATTAATATTGTCTAATCTGTTAATAATTAAACACATGCGTTTAATATTTTTTAAATAAATTTGTTGCTGTTGTTACTGTTCTCTATTCCTATTTACTTCCTACCACGAGAGCAGAGTTAGACACAATGTCAATATTTAACGTGGGGAGAATCCAGCTCGCAAAAAATGGGCACTTAGAATTGCCTTGGTATTGAAGGATTTCTCCTTCCCTGACAGAGAACAATTTTTATACTGAAACAAAATAAAATTTATCGACGTTGAATATCTTAAAGACCATATAAATTGACCTTTTTATTGTTTTTTTCTTTAAAAAAATAAATTTGACGATGTCATACACAGTATATTTCCCCCATAAAGAAATATATCAAATAACACATTGACAATCATCATTTTTTAAAAATTCATCTAAATTACCAACATCTCAAATGAAAACTACTTCTTTGGTTTCTGTAAAGAAGACTAAAGCGTCAGTAATTGCTGCCCAGAGGGGAGCGGGTAGTTTTTGCTAATATATCATACAAGTAAAACAATGTAAAATGCTTTTGTTTACGTCTTGTAGAAACACATCTCGACATGTTAGACGATCGACAGCCGATAATCAAAATATTTTTGTTTATCACCCCCCCCCCCCCAGTGCGGCAAAGTAAGACAGGTTTATTTATAATGAGTATATCTAAACAGGACAGTAATTTTGCCATGATCATACGCAAGAACGTAGAGTCTGTGAAAGATTCCCCCTGAGAACGAGCAAAACAGATACTAACTGGGATCCTAAACATTGAGGGCAGCCCTCCAAAACAAAATATCGCGCACCTTGCAGAAACGTTGAAAGTTCCAAAACGGTCATGTCTATGGACACTTATTGAAAAAGTATTTAAATGAAAATACATTTTTTATATTTCCATCCTTCCAAACTACTGGTAATTTTCGAGATGACCAAAAGTATCAATTCACTTACCTGTGAAAATTCTTGTTAGAATTCATACTAACTGATAATATAAATATATTTTTTTTATTGTAGGAAGGTTTTCTGATCTGAGGATTGGATAATTGAAAAATGCAAAGATGTGAAACCTTCAACCTCTTTGATCAGCGTGACGGTTTGATTCAGATTCGTAATGGATTCACTTTTCATTGACATTTTAGCTATGAGTAAAGCGTAGTATCTGCTTTGATACAACATTTAGTCTTTCTGTCTTCGGTGAGTTAAGAGATCTTTCTAGACTGAGACATATTTTGTATTTTTGTCTAACCAAAAGTGCTTCTTTTAGGGGAGCTAGATTTTCCTCATAGTGTAAACCTACAAAATGTATTACTCTGTCCTCGTATGGGGAGGGGATAAATAGGGACATCTGACCAGGCAGCTAAGCTAAGAAATGTACTTTTATATGCAAACTGAGTGGTCGAATATTTAAAAAGTGCAAAAATAGTCGTATTAATTAATATAAGTATTTCAGAAGATTAGAATATCAGTACCGTCGGTTTCAACTCCTAACAAATGGACCTATAATAAGCATCTTTATCGGATTCCTGTCTGTCCGGAAAATGGCGGCTTGCGTATTCTGTTATTTTTGACGGTATTTTGATTCTCTGTTAAATTCTAATTTTCATCATTTTCTATTTCGGTATTTCCACCCGCAGATTATGCTGATAGTGTAACTGGTCAGGAAAGATGGAGGCAACGACAGGAGAAAATAGAGAATTCACTCGAGGATAGGGGTTAATTAGATGGAATGATTGTCAGCCGAGAGATAAGGAGCAATACATAGTTATTTGTGTGGCGGTGTATTATTTATTTACATTAGGATTCTTAATAAATAAGGAAACAGTTCCGCGATGATATAAGAGAAAAAGTTAAGTGTGTCTACGTTCTGGTAGTAAGACAATGTTTGCTTTGGATGTATTAGAAGAAGGAGCTAACGTATTTCAAGCTTAATATTATTCAAGTCACTGACTAAAAATTCAAATTGTTTTAAATACGTATGTGTGGCATTCGTCGACATGCCCAATCTGAGATTTGTTTGTTTGAGGAGAGCGCTCAATTTGAGTCAGTATTCAGTACTTATGATCGATGCGCGAAATATTTTAAAGTTCATGCACTGTGTACTTGTATCCGATTTGTGCCGACCTACAAATGCGCGTCAGAATTGCCTGCGCTTTTTTCAATCAAAACAATATCGAAAGATCTCGAGCTGAATATCGCTATCGCGAAAATTCCGATATAAACATAAAGAATGAGTGCCAACAAAAGTCATTAGAAATATACTCACTGATGTTATTATTCTAATACACATTTCTACTGTTACGTTCCAGCGAGGTGGCAGTGGTTAAGTGGATAACGGCGCTGACTATCGACCTGTCCGGGCCAAGATCGAATCCAGTGTTGTCCATAGTACCAGTTTTCCTTACAAACATTAGCAATATTCACCTGGTACATCTTGCGAAAATCCAAACAACCGAATCAAGTAAATCAATTACGCTGATTCATACGTATTTACTTTTCTATTTGTTACAAAGTCAAACTTAATTGAACACGAAATGATATTTTGATGACGTACACATATATTACTTCATAAACCTATACACGTAAGTAACACGTGCCACTTTAAGAGACGTTTAATCCGTCCGGATATACATTTCAACGAGCTACTATTCGCGAGATATTTTTTTAACTCGGACGGAAAAAGTTTAACAAAATAATAATAGCTTTGGCTGAAAGCTTGATTGTTCATATGTTAAAGCTAAATAAATATTTATTTTACAGAAAATAAACGTATCGTTACCAGCTTTTCAAGGTGTTTAATATTAATTCCAACAAAAAACGATATTTTTAAGTGCTAGTATATTATTTAATTAAATAAGTTTTTTTTACGTTTCAACCAGTTACTATTTTATTGTACTTATACGTCCGAGCTTATGAAGGCCCGTGGACCACTCATGAATAAAGGTTACTGTATGAGTGCGAGAATATATTAGAGGTCTTCTAGCGGAGTTGTGTATGTAAAGGTTGTGAATTCTGAAAAGTGTGATTGTACTAAGCATTTCAGGGTAGAATGCTGCAAAGTTTTATAAAAAATTAAAATGGTAAAAGACCTTGTGTAATGCCACCGGAACCAAACTCAACCATAACGAGAAACTTAAGAATATACATATTTTAGGATATGGAAATACACACAGATAAACTCATCCAAGCAAGATAAGCTGACGTAGTTTAAGGCCAACAGAATGTAAATGAAAAGTGACAAATAAAAGACTAAGAGAAATTGGAATTAACGAGAGGATTCACGCCACACAAAGCACAGCACTGATGACGACACATAAACAGCAAAAAAACCAAGAGCCAACACTACAAATTTCTCACAAGAATTGCCAAACGTTTTGAACAGGACTGTCTCACAAATAAGATAGAAACACCAAACAAGACTATCACAGAAGTAACTTAAAAACAGCGGTACGAAATACACCTAAGGTCTTTAATTGCAGGAAACTAGAACAATTGACAAACTAACCACGTGCCGAATGATTTCGAGATGAACTATCTTATGAATATACAGGTAAGGAAGTCTCTGTAGACTGAGTCAACAGAAGGTTTCTTTACTAGCAAAGCTTGATGGTCAATGCTTTAAATTAGATAGGCGGTCTCAACAACTTCAAGTGCAGGTTTTGCCACATAGAAGCAGAGAGTGTGAACCACCTGATATTCAGTGTTTAGGTTCTGTTGGTGGATTGTTACTATACAATGCGACCCAATGAAATTGATAAATATCTCCACGTGACTATCTGTAAGAAATCAATATCCAGTGTAGCAGATAGTCCTATGAACATATACAAAAATAACTATTGGAAATAAGTTATACATCATCCACTGTGATTCTGTCATCCTTGCAGTTCCATACATATAAAACGGAGCTGTTAAACCTGACATAGTGATATAGGGGCAGAGGGAGAAATAGCAACTCTTGTTGAAGTCAGTGTCTCTAATGATATTGACTTAAACAGAGATGATAGTGAGAAAATAACGAAATACCAAGGTCTTATGTACGACAACCAGACAGTGGGATCTTAGGGAAGTTCACCATCTGTCGAGTAATAATAGAAGCTACCAGACTCATGAAAGAAAATTTCCAAACTACCTGGCGACTATACACGGTGACTCATGTGCAATAGAGATACACACATTTACGCTAAGGGATGGTAAGAATCTTTACAAATATCTTTCTGTTTGCGTCTCTGAAATAGCGGTCTAACCGGTGTCATCCGGTATCATGCCCGATCCGCAGTCATAAAAGTAAGAACATTGGAAAAAAGAGAAAAACGTGCTAAAACGGTAGTTCTAACCAAATTCAGATTACTGATTTGAACAATCCTTGAGTTTTGTTACCAATAGGCATAACTAGATCACATCGAACAACCATAAACAGATAAACTGAAATAGAATAACGCTGTGTAAACGCAACTAGGAATGCAGAAGGAATATTACACAGAAAATAAGGAAACTGAATACGGCAGATTAGATAAGAAAATCAAGTTATTTGAACGAAATCAGAACGCTCCAAGAAACAAATGTACAATCACACATTTGGTAGCACCGACATGTGATGGTTTCACAAACAATGTATGTAGAGAGTCTAACAGAATATAAATACTGTTGAAATACAGTATCATTAAGACATCCACTGGAAGGGCACGGAGAGTGTCAGAATCCCGGAAGAGAGTTCGGCTTTTCTACCCAAATTCCAAAGTAAACCACCGACTGTCACCAGAGATACATTAATGGCGCACGAAGGTATCATATTTGGCAACGGTTATCAAGAGAATCAGACATTACTGAAAATCTGAAGAGGCTTGTAAGTAAAATCTCCAAATAACACAACATTATTTTATTACCTGCGAGCGATCATTAATAATGACTCGTGTGAGAACGCCTAGCAAGTAATAAAAACAATAACAAGGCAACATAGAAGCCCAGTCCCGAAAAAACGAGAAATAAGACTAGAAGAAATTTGAATCAGAGAAAAGACTGAGACTATACGAAGGACGTCAATGATGAACACGGCTGAAATCTTAAGGGACAGCACAAACCAGACCTCCACAGGAAGTGCAGAGACTGCTGGGACCTTGGAGATACTTATTGCCATCCAAATCCCAGATAAGAGCAATGGACCTTACCAGTGAGAAATCAATGGTAAACAGCTTTTGCGATACTGAAAGGTTATTTAGCGATGGCTATCGAAAAAAAGTGGAGAATACTGGAAATCTGGCGAGACTTGCTGTCACTCAGATTCCAGGGAATACCACCGGTTATCGGTGAGCAATCACTCATGACCTGTGTGAGAACTCCTAGTGAGTACAAATAATAATAATAATAATAATAATAATAATAATAATAATAATAATAATAATAATAATAATAATAAACTGGAGACAACGGAGGGCATAGAACTGTTCACCTAGGAGGAGATGAAGGCGTTAGGCGAACAGGATAGTTATACATATTGAGGAGTTCTTGAAGCTGACTCCATAAAATCTACAAAAATGAAAGAGAAAATTAAAAATAATACTTGCGAAGAACAAAATTATATAGCGGAAATCTAGTAAAAAAAATAAACACGTGGGCAGTATCACTAATAAGATACTATTTACCCTTCATAGTCTGGACCAAAGAAAATCTCAGACACCTTGACCAGAAGTCTGGAAAATTGATGACTATGTACAATGCACTACCTCTAAAAGACGATACGGACAGATTCTACGTGAAAAGAAACGAAAAGAGAAGAGAACTGGATGATATAGGAGACTGTAAGGAAGAAACAAAAAATAACTGGAGAAATACATAAACCAGAACACAGTAAGGCTAATTGATAACCGCAGCAAGAAGCAGCGTCTCAATGAATAACTAGGGAATCATCAAAATCTGAAAGTAAAAGACAAGAAAAGAAAAGTGGGAAGAAGAACAACTACATGAACGTTTCATTAGACTGACGAGAGAAGAAACCGCGAAAAATAGCTGAGCATGGAAGAGAAGAGGACACTTAAACAATAGAACGGCATCTTTACTGGCGACTGCACAGAACAAGGCGATTAGGATAAACTACATCAAAGCTAAAATAGATAAAACCGAGGAAACCGCTAAATGCAGACTATGTAGACAAATAGACGAAACAGTAAATCACATGATAAGTGAATGCAGCAAACTAAGCACCAAAAATGCAAAGAACAGATATGATTGTGTGGGGAAGCAGTACACTGGTAACTATGCAAACGATTGATTTCGAAGATGAGGACAAATAACCCCAACATAAATTAGATGAATTACTGTAAAACGAAAAACACAGAAACCTCTGTGATATGGAGGTGCAAACAGATACACTCATACAGGTTTGGAGACTGGATGTCATGATAGCAAACAAGAAGGAAAACTCGTGCCAAATCGTAGAATGCAGCAGACCACAGGATGAAGATTAAGGAAACAGAAAAAACAAAACTCATACACGAACCCGCCCAGAGATTTGAATGTGTTAAAAAAGTCAGTATAATACCAATAATTATTGGTATTATATGGTGTAGGAGTACTAAGAACAGTCTCGAAACAACTATAAAAAAAACTCGGAGAAATTAGAATCAACGAGAAGACTGATACCATAACACGCGAAGCAATGATGAAAACAGCTAAAATCTTAAGGAACATCTTTGAATGCGGAAACCAACCCACATAAGCTACGAATGCTTACCATTGACATTGAAGTTGCAATCGGAAGAACACAAAAACACAAAAAGAACACCACCCTATATAACCTAGGAACAGAAACCGCAAGAACTTTCATAAACTACCCCCCCCCCCAAAAAAAAAAGAGAAAGAAATGTGATGGAACCAGCCTCGGCTGATACTACACAAAATAGTCGTGAATAGTCAAGGAGCATTGAAAGAACGAGAATTAAGAGCACTTATCAGACCTCCACTGGAAGAGTGCGGAGAGTACTGGGATATTGGGGAGACTTATTCCTATCCAAATTCCAGAGAAGAGCAAAGGTCGTTCCCAGCGAGAAATCGATGGTAAGCGTATGTTGTGATAACGCAAAGTCATTTGCAATTGTTATTAAAAGTGGTTTAGAATCCTGCAAATCTGCAGAGACTTGTTGTCACTCAGACTACAGGGAACACTACCGATTCTGGTGGCTGAGCGATTGTTCCACTTAAGCCGTTACTTTCGCTAGACTGGAGGTCAGAGAGGCCCGATACGATCAATCGGCTAGTCACGTGATGCAGAACAATGTATTCTGAGAGTTGTGTATACTTGGAGGAGTCTACTATATGCGGAGTGTATTCCGAGCGCAATGAATTCTAAGAAAATGTATTCAAGGGGCAATGAATTCTGCTATTTTAAGAGCAATGTATTCTAGGAATATAAATAATTACTCTTCCTATAGTATTATTTTTGACAACTGTCGGAGTCGATTCGCAGCGGTGTGAGTATTCACAAGGAGTACTGTTTTCAAGGTGTTATGTTTTCTGAGAGCAGTGGTTTATAAAGGCTATGTATCCTAAGAGTAAATTTAATTGTATGACACGGTATTCTAGGGTAATAGTATTCTAAGAGCATTATAGATATATAAATAATAATCACACGTATAGAATATTTGGCAACTTTATTCGGCATTAAATAATCTATAGATGGTTGATATGCTATAACACGAACCAAACCAAACTTCACGCTTTTGGTTGTCAAAATGTATTCCTTTCGCTGCAGTGATTGACAACGTGTTTTTTATTTATCAAAAATTCAAACGCAAACGAGACGGATCGGTCTGTGCTGAGACTAAGAAGACTGAAAACCAGTATTTTTAAATACTGTGCAGACCTACTCTAAATATAGTGGCTCCATCTACCGGGTTAGAAAAATATTAACACCTTCCATTATCATATATCCCTACAAAGCCTTAATTCGCTCATCCATGAGCAATCTTTTACACATCTAGGCTGGTGTACCACCTACTAGTCTCTCCCCTTTGGAGAGGGTGCAAAAGAGAGTTGCACAACGTCTGCTAAGCTGCAGTCCCTGCCCCATCATGAAAGTTTTGCATCTCTTTGTTTGTTTTGCATGTACTTCTACGGAATGTGCTTCGATGAATTTAGCGCACTTGTACTTTCTCAACGTAAAATCTATCGATCAACCCGACTAGAAACACATCCTTTCCCTCATCTGTAGAGATACGGAGATGCTGAAAAACTGTCTCCCTTAATAGCTTCTATCGTTGAACCTTTTGCCTTTAACAATCCCATCCTGCTCTCTGTTTCCATGACTGATCCAACATGCATAGATTTATATGAAATGTGAACAAGCATATTGCTACACAACTTTCCTTTGGGATGGCCCCTATTAATGTTGCCCTAATCACAGTAGCCCCTTACGTCTGAATGACGATATGACTTGTGTGGGGTGAATACAAATAAAATAATTATCGACAGAATTTGAGTTTGAAAAAGTTCATTTTGAAATGCAAAAGATCGGATTTGTTTACCTTAGCGTCACCAGTTATTTTACATTATTTTAACATTTGGCACTCGGGAGCTTTCGTTGTTTTTTAATCGTGTGGAAAGTTATAACATGCGAATGAACGTGAATAAACGTATTATAATTATTAAACTAAGTGTTAATTTCTGATTTAGTAAATTTTGTTTGACTTGTGTTTATGTTTTTAATTACTAATGCGTGTATACGCCATTATCTATCCGTTTCGTCGTCGACCCCATATTTTTGTTTGTCTGTAGATATAAAACCACTCGGACGCCAATGTTGTTTTTTAAAACATCAGAGAAACAGGTTATATGAGAGAGAGAGATAGACAGAGATATAGATAGACGGATATCACGCCTCGCTAATCCAAGCTACACTATGCGAACTACCCTCTATTAGAGACAGCGATAATCTCTGACCGGACATAACGTTGTTTCGTGACTTCCGCTTAAGGGCACCTCTGACCCTTAAGTGTCACTCAATCTTTTCCCTTAAAACACGACAAGATCAAAGTGTAGTATCTGTTACGATGGATACTACACCCTATAGACCGGTATCGTCTTGCCATTCGGGGCTTGATTCCGCCGGTCTGTGGCTTTGTCCTGTGCAGTTCTAGGAGGTCAACCCTCCCAGGCTTCGCCTCCCCTCTTTGGGGAGGAGTAAGTTCATCGCTTATTGCCTGAGGCGCCCCTACCGGGGAATGCCGACGGGGCTGGCCAGGCATTTTTTGTAAGCGAGAGTGGTAACCTTCTCGGGCGCTGGCGGTTCAAATCCCACTTTCCCAACCTTGTGTCACATCTTACCTTGTGCGAGGAAGATAAATAAAACGGCACTCGTTATGTAAAACTCTGAGCAGTGTAAAGCGAACGTCGCATGTTTAAAATAATGAACGATTCAGAGAGTGTTCATTCCAGTGTTTGAAAATCGAATTTGCTTCTCGCATTACTGGAACACCCTCTGTGCAGTGAAATGTTAATTCTTGTAACTTTTAAAATCACAATCGGGTTTCAAATTGACCTTTCGCTTAATGTTACATCCTCATCAAATGCCCGCCTCATTTTCCCGCCATATTTGATCCAAGATCATAAGTCAATTGAATCCGTTTCACCTCTTGAGCTGAAAGGTAATTTACTATGATCAGAAACCGTGATTCGTTGCCCCGACACAACCATCCATTGCTATGTCAAATCATACATTCCATCTTCACGCCTCTTTCAGAATGATTACCCCCCCCCGTTTTCTTTTCCCTTTTCGTTCATTTTGTCTTCCTTTCTATCTCTATTATCTTTCTGCTTTCAAAGACAAGCTAATTTAATTCTCCCCCTCTCAATCTATTTCGCTATCTTTGTGTTCTTATAACGATTTACTTAGGTGTCTTTACTTTCTGTTGTTTATCACTTTTTCTTTCAACCTTACTTCTTTCTTTCGCTCTCATCTATATATAACCCCTCTCTTTATTTTATCAGCTTTTCTATAGTTTCCTTTCTTTCTTTTATTCTACTATTGCTTTCAAAGACATGTTAGTTGCATTACGTATTTCCCTCTCTATCTCTCTCTGTGTTTCTGTCTCTCTCTCCGATTCTCTCTCTCTCTCTCTCTCTCTGTTTCTGTCTCTCTCTCTGTTTCTCTGTGTTTTTCTCTCTCTCCCCCCTATGTGTTTCCTTCTCTCTCTCTGGTTCTCTCTCTCTCCCTCTCTCTCTCTCTGTTTCTCTCTGTGTTTCTCTCTTTCCTTCTCTCTGTGTTTCCTTCTCTCTCTCTCTGTCTGTTTCTCTCTCTCTGTCTCTCTCTCTCTGTTTATCTCTCCCTCTCTCTCTGTGTTTCTCTCTCCCCCTCTCTCTCTCGTTTTCTCTCTCTCTATCTCTGTCTTTCTCTCTCTCCCTCCCTCTATGTTTCTCTCTCTCCATCTATATGTGTTTATCTCTCTCTCTCTCTCTTTGTGTTTATCTCTCTCTCTCTTTCTTTCCAATTATTTATCTTGATTTCTATGTTCTTGTTGTGCTTTCAATAACAATCTTGTTTAAATCTCTCTCTCTCTCTTTCTGCCTGTCTCTCTCTTTCTCTCCCTCTCTTTCTCTATATCTGTGTTTCTTTTGATATCGCTCTATAATTCTATATATCTCTTTAGACTTCTCCCTCTATTTTCCTTTGCGTATCTTTTTCATTCTATCCTATTTCTCTGTTTCTCTCACAATTATTCATCTTTCTTTCCTTCTCTCGCTTTCCCTTTATCTGTCTTTCTCTCTCCCGCTTTTCAATTTCTGCTTTAAAAACTTGTTCCCCTTTACTATCTGTCGCGCTCTATTATTCTTTCTTTCGCTATCTCTCTATCTTTCTTGCGTCGCTTTCTCTCTAATCCACTCTCTTTTTATCTATCACATGTCTCTGTTTCGCTTTTAGTTATTAATACCCCCTCTCTCTCTTTCTCGTTTTCTCTCGTACTCGTTCTGATCTGCGTCACTCTTTTTGAAGCGAGTTTCAACAACCTTACCTTTATCGCTCTCTCTCGCTCAGTTTCCACAGTTCTTTCTCATTTTCTCTCTCCTTCGTTTACTTCTTCATCTCATCTGCTTCTAAACGTGTCTTTAGCCTCGTCTGTATCTCCCCCTTTCTCTTTCTCTCTCTCTCTCTAAATATATATATATACATATACACATTTATTAATTAAGTTCAAATATTAACAAAATAAACAAAACCAATACTTTTCAAAAGTGCTCAATATATATTAGAGCTTTTTATATTAAAATAAAAAACATAGTATACTTAAACTATGTTTATTTTAATATATATATATATATATATATATATATATATATGTCTCTGTCTCTTTAAACGGCTCGCCTCCAAACTATGTTTCTATTTCTTTGTCCTACTTATTGATCTGCCTGTCTTTCTCTCTTCTCTCTCACGCTCTCTAAAATATACTCCTTTAAAACATCTTACAATCTATATTACTTTCACTCTCTTCCTCCTATATACCATCTCTCCCTAACCTCTCTTTCTCTCTCTCTCTCTCTCTCTCTCTCTCCCTATCTCTCTTTCTCTCACTCCCCCTTTTCTCTCTCTCTCTCTCTATTTCTCTCTACTCTTCCGGACATTCCTCCAGGTCGGACTGATAGCGAAGTCAGTTAACTCCTCATGTAAGACACACTGGTCAAACCCAATCATCGCAAATATGCCGACCGTTTCAGCTTTCATTATATTTCCCTTTAGGACCTTTCGCATCCTTTTTAATCTCGGCCTAATACAACAGCTTCCCTCGTAGAGCCAAACGCATTTCACGATTACGGGTAGATTTACCCGGGCCACGCTTATCGCTGGTACATTATCCAAATCTCATCCACCCGACGTAATTCTCATTTATATAAGCTTATCTCAACAATACCCTCTCCTCACCTGTCCTCACTCCGTGATCTACCATTCGCCAATCGGAAAAGATTTCCAATTAATTTTCCAGCTTCATGCCAACAGCTTACTCTCTTTCTCTCTCTGCCTCTTTCTCTGTCTCTCTCTGACCCTATCTCTCTCTCTGTCT
>OY744535.1:74389047-74396547 GCA_963556195.1 Sepiola atlantica
AAGTTCGGTCAGACATTGGGCAATGAAAATATTACTTCGTGAGTGAAGAAATAACAAATAATCTTGTTGTTTAGCAAGTTAGACTAAACAATAACTAGATATAAAAAATAGCCTGGTTCTCTCTTGCGGGGTCGAAACATGGACGCTTCTGTGTTGCTTTGAAACCCTATATATATATTTTTTAATCCTATGTATTTCCAAGTTTGAACCGAGGAAACGTGTATTTTCCCCTCTACATAATGCAGTATAAATGCCACTGTTAAACGCATCGCGGGATATTCGGCAGCTATTTGCGTGAGTTTATGTGTTTGCAGAAACGATATGTTAATGCAGACACTCAATCGTATGAATAGATTCAATTATTATAATGAAGCTATAAAAAATATCTCTACTAAAACCAGTATTCTGTCTGGCAGATGTATTTTTGGTTATTCTGCAAGATATCTAAATAATCATTGAGAAAAGCCCGAGAAGAAAATTCTAGGCGCATGTTAACACTTGATGGCCTATGCTCCTCTGAGAAGGGATGGATTTCAAAGAAAGCAATTAATACTAATTTTATTAATTACCAGAGGTCAGCTCTTATTTGTTTTCCATATTTAAGCTAGCAGATATTAAACAAAAAATAATAATTACCGCTCGTCTGCCGATAATGTTATTAATTAGACGATGGCAAGATTATTCCATTAATCATTACCAAACAGTTATTTCTTTTTAATTTAACGCATCTGTCTGATCATTTTAGTAATTATTGGTTGTTAGTTCGTTTTATTATCTACTAGCTAAAATACCCGTTTATGGGTTATACTGTTACTTACCGAGCGTGTATACATCTTTTATACACTCCTTCCGTTGTCGTTGTATAATTTATGCCCCCCCTCTTCGACGAGTTCTAATGTCTCACAAGTTACGATGAATTCAAATACATGTACGTTCATAACATACCTTGCCTGTAAATAAGTTCGTGTACAAGAACCAAATCGAGATACACAGTTGAAGACAAGAAGAGGTTTATTCGCCTGTTCATTGTAAAATATCACATACCAATGAGGCGGTTAAGAGAGGTCGATAATTATTGCTTAATTATAAGCACACGTTAACACGTGGGTGTAAACCCTAACCCTAACCCGAACGACGACTTCTCTCCTCATCTTCTGTGTTTGGGCTTTGTAATTCCACATCCGTTTCTAGCACACAAGAGGTCGGACTGACACCTGAGTACAATAAGCTTACTCCGACTTAACGGTATTTCATGTTATTCTTAACTAACACAATTATACTCGATCCATATTAAATAGTTGTGAACTCATCTCGTTGATCGTCTATTGGCACAACACCACACGGACGTCAATGCTCAGTTTTCAACGGGATTTATTTAAAACAGAGAAAAGCAGTCACAGAGACAGTTTTTTTGTAAGTCTGAGACAGAGACAGGAAGAGAAAGAGAGAGAGAGAGAGAGAGAGAGAGAGAGAGAAAAGAAAGACTGATAGATAGATAAACAAATAGCCCGTCTCGCGACACCTGGCCACAATATCCACATTGATAACAGTGGGCAGTCGCGTTCCCCGAGTTGAACTCTCCAGAGCTAAGTGGGAGAACGGGCTACGCTGAGAAATCACGCGGTTTTCATACTTCCGCCTGCTGTCACTCTCTGACCTTTGACCGTTGAACCTTTATGTCTAAACATTTGTTTCCAATGTCAGGTCTACGTACTTTTCATTTCTAATGATGAGCTATACAAAAGTTTAAACATTCTGACATCGATAAAGACATCGGATCAGAGTGGGTGATTCCAAACCTGCGCTTAATTTGGCTGCTAGAACAATCGTTTAACTGTGATGCCGCGAACGCATACACACATACAGTGAACCTTGCTATGAATATATATATATATATATATATATATATATATATATATATATATATATATAGACGAATACTCGGCATGAAACGGATAATATTAATTACACGAACAGTTTTACCCCGCTTGTATGTCATCTTACGAAGATTAACATCAAGTTATAATGACGCTAAACATTACGTCTAAAATAGTTATTGCAATCTTGATGACAATCCATTACATCATTTTGATTTTAGAAAATATCTAAAATGTAAGGTCCTTTAAGGGAGATTGAAATTCAAGGTTTTCTTTTCTTATTTGGTTTCTAATTATTATTATCTAATTCAATGACACTCTGATATATTTCGATTTTTAAATGGGGTAGTGTATCCATATTACACCCCCTAATATTCCGTTTACATAAACTACAATTTAGGGACTATTTATTAATTGTAAAATAGTACCCATTGTTAAAATTTCACAAAAATCGGAGATATCTGAATTTGCACGGTGGATTTCAAGCCATTCTTTGCCCTCTTAGCATAAAACAACTTTAACAAAATATAGCCAACGTTACCTACATTTACAGCTAGTAGCTTCTTTTAAAATTCATGATGATCAGTGTATCCGTTAAGGAATGCATTTCATACATAGAAATATAGAAATATATACCTAACTATATATATATATGTATGTATATATATATATATATATGTTACCGTTTACAAGTAAAATAATATACCCTATTATCTACACTGTTGCTGAGAATATATATATATATATATATATATATATATATATATATATATATATATATATATATATATATATAAATATAAACTAATGCCAACATCAGAATCATCTGATTTACACGAAGAACACGGTGAATAACATGGGCACATTACATTTTGTAAATTTAACATTTAAAAATAGTTATATATATATATATGCATATATATATATATATATATATAAAACTATATAAACATACACTTTTAAATGTTAACATTTTGAAAAAGTAATGTGCCCATGTTACTCAACGTGTTCTTTTTCTCCTTTCGTGTGAATCAGATGTTAGCATTAGTTTCCCAATGTCACTCTAGTAAGACATCGGGTACTTACGGGAAAGATCACGAGAAGGTTGCCAACATCCCTAAGTGAAAAGGGAACTCTGGAACCGACTTGTTTCGAACTTGGAACACCCAGGGATCAGTCCGTGTCGTTATCCACTTAACCACCGTCATCATGCTACTCACCGTTTACAAGAACATATATTGTAAAATTCACAAGGATCAATTCCTTAGTTAATGATATTATTCTGTACATATAAATATATAAATATCTACATATACCTACATATACATATAAATTATCAGATCTTAGTATGAATGCGCCTCTGAAACTTCACGAGAGGCTTTGTCCGTTTATCTGTATGCAATGTTTCAGCTTTAAATAGAAGTTTACTCCTTTGCACATGTGTGCTCAATGAGTTCATCTTATTGGATATGTGTTGACACCTCTAAAAATGTCACTCATCGAATCACTAATAAAATTGACAAAGCTTTCGGCGATCGAACCATTCGTAATATAAATACACTTAAGTCCATGCATGACTTGTCGCTCAAGTTCAAGTTTTTAATGCTCCAACATCTCTGTTTATGTGTCGTAGAATGATATGCATGGAATCTTTAGTGATGGTCTTATCAGTTTAATGTGGGATCCTAAATAGGTCTTTATCCGAACCGGACCTTAATCACCGCGATCCAGAGATGGGTGAGGCAGCGATTAAAATTGTTTACGTTTTATTCAGGTGTAGTAGCTTAGAGAATATCATTGAATGGCGATAAAAATACACACTGTTGATCATTAACAACTGACATTTTATTAACAAGAAGTCATTCATAGACTGGAATGTATTTGTACCAAATATGTTTAGATTGCAGATCGGATTGCGACTCTTTTTACCGATTCCATCTGTGGTAGACATTTTTAATCACTTTTTATGAAAGAATTGTCAGCTTTCAACAAGTTAGACCAATACGCTTTACGTTTGAAATAGCATTTAATTAGCGTTGCACTGCTTAGTTTGAACGAATTTGTGTTCATCAGTCCTTATTAATCAGTAAACATTAACTTTTCAATTACATGTTTGTCGGTCTTTTTTTACAAATGAGTCACCGGTTATCTAGACACAGAGACCACTGTAGATAAGGGTTGAAGAAAAACGTCAATTGAATGATGATCGCCACAACGAGAAGACAAGAAGAAATGAGTGAGATAGACAGAAGATTACTTAAGAGTGATTGTTTATTCATGAGAATTGCTCGTTATTATTTTTTTTACATTAGACTTGAAGACGACCATGCTGTAGTCGGTTAGGAAGACGTATTGTATCATCTTGCCTCACACATGGGATGTTCTATGTAATACACTTTGTTCATAGAAGTGTAGTTGTTTTAACGTTACAGCGAGAGAGAAAGAGAGAGAGAGAGAGAGAGAAATGAAAGTTCCTTCGTGTCATTGTAGCTAGACGTATTTTTGTTGTGAATGTCTTTCAGAGGAGACCGACAATCACTCACTATGAACATACCCATATAGAAGAGAAAGGATAGCAACATATTCCGTCCGTATAAATAGGCCACAGTCATGAAAAGAGATAATACACCATGTGAATTCTTTGTTAATTTCGTACACTGCCAGAATATGAAGGGATTCTCCGAACCGGAAGCTCCCATAATATGACAGCAGTACTCTATCTCAGGACTATATGGCTCTTGCACAGGCGGGGGGGGGGGTAGTACTTTCCGAGGCGGTAGAATGAACAAACAAATTTTCCTGCAACTTTAGCAACGGATTTAATGTAAGTCTTCAATTTCATGTGTGAAGTGAAACGTAACGAAGGGATATTCCTCCAGGAATGTACTATTCATTTTCACTGCGGAAAAGTGAGGATCCGAGCGTTGTGGTTGAAAAGAGAGAAGCTTCGTTATAGAGGCGTTAAAAATAATAAGTCACTTTGTTTGCTCCAGAGTCTGTTATGCTTAATTTTAAATGGAATTTTCGTCTGTCTATCAGGCTTAAGCTGTAAATAATATGTTTGTTGATCTAAAATAAATCAATTTTAATAGCGTATTATTCCACAGTTTATGCTAAAGTCATGCTTTACTCTAGAGTAAGGGATATACTTTAATCATATTGCGTCTACGTTGCCCCCAAAAAGTAAAACATTCTTAATACTTTTCTAACATAGCTGAAACCACATCGTAAACTATACTTTTTTTAGATATATTTAAACACATAGGATAATACGTAAATACAGTATTTATATCCTGAATTGTATATTTCGTCTCCACGTGTTTTAATTTTTCTTTCGATTTTTCTTTTTCTTTTCTTTCTACGATGTTTTTCCAGTTTATTTTTATTTTCCTTTTCACCACGTGTTTTTACTTATCTTATTCTGTCCACCAGGTGTTGTTAATTTAATTCATTTTTTCTATTCCTTCTTTACATGATTTTATTCATATTTATTTTAATTACAACGTGTTTTTATTATTTCCAAACACTTCTAATCATCTTCTGTTCCTACGCTTACCCCTTCACCAACAATCCTTTATGCGTCTTTCCAACTGCCTGCCTACTCCCGTTTCTCTGCCTTACAACTCAAGATTCCCATCCCTTAAGTACCCAAATGACTACATACAACATTTATTCTCCACAACTCTTGTAACAGCCGCTTTTGTCTTGAGTTTAACTTCGCTCTATAAAATGTCGAGTTCTGTTGAATAAAGCTCATTTTACCAAATAATTATGGTCGAACGAATGAAGCGAATATTTTTCTTAATATTTAATTATGTATATGTAGCCTTATCTTACAAACATGTTGATTTGCTTATGAACAATTCCATGAAGTAATACTGTTCAAAAGATTGATAAAAGTACATCTATTAAACAAGAAGCCGGTGGTGTTTTTCTGACAATGTTTCGGTCGATTCAACCTACGACTTTTTTCAGGTGCATTTTGTCGAACTTGGAAATCATAATGTCGAACTCTTGAGTCTGTTGTACGGAATTTAAAGTGGGACCCTTTAATTAATCTACGGAGGTAGATTGTATTCTTTCCATCAGCCATGATCGTGCAAAAGTCTTAAGAACTTGTATTCTTGGTATTTGTGGATGTTATTCTAACAAAGAATACTAAGAATACAATTACAAATTTCTTAAGATTATGACTGGGGGAACGAGCGCAAACTACTCCTGTGGACCAAATAAAATCTTGCGTTCAAAATTCCACACATATTGCCTGGTTTGACATAAACATCTCCGAGTCCGACAAGACGCACTTGAAGGTCAGGAGTTAAATTGGCTGACACGTTGTGAGAAAAAACACCCAGAATGAGAACCTATATTTAGTTCATGGACATCGCCTGAGCACAGTCATGAATACACTTAATGTAGGAAGCTTAAAAGAACGGAATATGATGATCACAAAGACATCAGATGCCTATTGAACTTAATGGTGAAAAGATTAAGACTCTATGTAGGAGGAAAACAGTCAGCAAGATGAGAGTTACACATCTCTGCAGATTTCATAAAAGAAGCTACGTGAATAGGAAGTTGTATTATAATAACATATAAAGACAGCGAATTAGTGAAAACTCCTACAAAAACGATTCAAATGAGCTGGAATAAAAAATGACAGGAAATAGATCAGACCATTCTGAAGAATTGGCCGAAGACGTCACTATTTCCACATGTTGCAGGATATTGATTACGATCTTTTGTTATGTTGTGTTATACTTTTTATTATCATTAGTAGTAGTAGTAATTTCATCATCATCATCATCATCATCATCATCATCATCATCATCATCATCATCATCATCATCATCATCATCATCATCATCATCATCATCAAAAACATTGTTAGTATTATCATTATTATTACTATTATCATTATTATTATTATTATTATTATTACAGATTTGAAAGAATATATTTGTCAATCGATTGAGGTAAATGTTATAGTAGTATTTTAAATCGTTTTTAAAACTCCAGTTTAAAACACTTAATTGTTCGAAACGCAACAAATGAATAACTGTTTCTGTTTTTGTATGCGTATTAAACTTTTTTCCTGAAATTAAAACTCTTGATATGTATATATATATATATATATATATATATATATATATTATGATAAATATATTTTTTCACGTTTTGATCAACATGACCATGTGTTTCATCCTTTTCCCGGATATCATCAGTGTGTGTGATTAATCTTCAGCCGGTCACAAGATTTGTACTTTAGACCTAATTCTACAGGTTAAATTTTGTCTGAACCCCTATAAATATGCGGCCAACTTAACAACCACAGTAAAAAGAATAGGTTTATTTTCTAATTTTGTTTTTATAAGCGGAAACATGTAGTAGAAGGCTCGTGCTTGCATAAGGGTGCTATAAGCAGTATTATGATCTATCCATCTATCTATCTATATATCTATATAAATATATATATATATATATATATATGGGTAGAGGCGCCGACTGTCAGCTCGAGGGTTGCGTTTCAATCCAGGCTTGAAGAACTAGCTGGTTTAGCCGCACATAAGAGATGTGATACAGCGAAACAGCCCCTATTTATATATATATATATATATATATA
>OY744535.1:74401547-74406547 GCA_963556195.1 Sepiola atlantica
CTGTTGTTGTTGAATTATAGAAATTTGAACAGTGGATTCCAAAATGCCTGACGTGTTGACGTTTATTTTAAACGTTAATGAAACACAATATATTATGTAGCAAAATAGAATAAAACCATCAACAAATATATATATATATATATATATATATATATATATATATAAGTTAAATTTTGAAAACCGACACATGGTACAATTTAAATGATAAAATCATTTTTTTTTTGCAAGTTTCGTTGTAAAACAACATTGTCACGCGTGAGAGTGTCTTATAGTGTTGTTTCTTTTTTTCTTCTTCTTTTTCATTTCGATCTTATTAACCCCGTGGGTTCGAATCACGGTTGAGAAAGAATAAACAGGTCAAGTTGTAATAAATGTATGTCTAAGTAAAGTTTAGTCGATGTTTAGCTCAGGTTGGTGATTTTTGAATAAGGAAATTGAAAACATCTTTTAATCACACATCAGAATGTATTTAAGTGAAATTTTGATAACAAACACATGGTGTAATTTAAATGATAACATCATTTATTATTTTTTGCAAGCTTTCGTTGTAAAACAACTTTGTCAGACGAGACTGTCTTATGGTTATATTTTTTTAGACATCAAACTTGCATGTCTAAAACATAGCGTTTGCAAAAAAGAGAAACACCCCTAATAATTATATGCACAACCTCAATATAAAAAAAACAGTAAACTATCTAATTTCTATCATCTCATTAAGACCCAAAAGCCCGGTAACACCACAAAAATGAAACCCATACTATCCAGTATAAAAAGACCATTCTATAAAATCTTCTAGAACCATTCGCATTGGCTAAAATCTCTACTTTCAACTTTTCCCGAACATATCAGCGTCTCGGATAAAGTCATCCGCAGGGTACATCTACTACCATCAGAACAACTTAAAGACAACCGATATGCCTTCACCCTCATGTCGATGACTTAACACCTCGGTACCCGCATACATAGCAGTAGACATAATTACTGACTGCATCTCCTCCAGCGACTGCTATTGCTTCGCTCTCACTGCTACTGATATACACGAACTCCTACACATAATACTAGACAACACATATTTTACATACGAACAAAACACATACAAACAAATAGCAGGACTGCCTATGGGGTCCAGCCTCTCTGGACATCGCGTTCATTAATAATTTTGAACGCCACGCACTAAAATCCTATATCCACGATTTTTTTTCACACGATACGCGGAAGACATTTTCACGCTAGCCCCGTCACAGCGAGAGCCCAATAAACGATTTACCACTTTCAACAACACTGACCAACACAGAATTCACTATTGAGCATCTCAACAAGTGTGGATCCTTCGCACTTCGTGATTTCAGCTTTAAGATCTTCGAGGGAGGAATCATAACGACTAAATTCTATAGGAATCCAGCCTGTAGAGACATATGTATACATTACAAATCGACCATCCTATGTAAGGCTATGTTGTGAACGAGCTAACCCGTATCCGTAACGAATGCAGTCAAAAGGCAGACAAAACCACCTGCAGCAAGAAATACCAACAAGAACTAGAAACCAATGGGTACCTGATATCGCAATTGAACACCTACGGAAACGCGAAGATGGATGCGACACTTTTTACAACCACGGCTTCCTGAAGTTGTCACACTTTGACGGTCAAATAATCATAGCTATCCGCATAGCTATACATAAAGAGGATCTTGATATTCAGTTAACACAAGCTAGACTATTACTGCGGCAACAATTAAGAACACGCAAAACTAATCACAACATACAGTGTATACCGCATACAGTGCACTACATGCAACAAAGTCTACATCCGTAGCAAAGTAAAATTCCTACATATGATCAAGGAACACCTACAAACACGCAACATTTCCTAATACAAACAGATCCACACATGAAACAACATCGGCAACCTATAAAGATAGATATCCTGGCAACGCAAAGGAACATTGGTAACATCTTGATAAAGAAATTTATACTGATAGCAAAATGTACCCCTTTACTTTATAACTGACTGAATTAGGGTCATAATTTTTGGTCTGATACATAGTTTCACACCTCAACTTACACACCTATACACTTCAAATATAACATAGATAAAAAAAAGAAAGTTACGCACGTAATATGGGCACGTGTAATACCATTGGAATCTCTACCTGGCATAATTAACACGCAACTACAAAAATTTACGAACATCCATCACTACACTAGTTAAGGCCCCTATCCACTTCAATATATAAATAATTAACTAATTCAATAATTAAACCTTAAATAATTTACGCCGTCAAAGAAATGATTTAGATAACCAGATAAAATATAACAGCTACAACTAACAATAATTTTACGAACCACAATCAGTAACACAATTTAGGAACACTACCCTCGTTAATATATGAATAGATTGAATACTTAATTAAATATAATACTTTAAAAACAGAACATTGAACAGAATGGTTTCAAAACAGAACATCATTTTTACTGTCAATGATTTATTTAAGATAAAAGAAACTATATATATGTATAGGTAATTCAAAAGTGAATATAAGACTTCAGTCTTCATAAACATTAAAATATAACATATCTTAGCTGGCACGTTGTTTTTGTTTCTTTGTCTTAGTTAACCCTAAATAAGGCAATATACCACTGTAGACGAAATAAACTACTGTGAAGTAGGGTGAAACTTTAGAAGGTAACCTCAGATAAAGTGCTGCGGGTGAGAGGCTTGCTCACGTAAAGCTTTACATTTCTGCATGTCGATACAGTCGGGGAAACAGTGAGCAGGGATAAAGGCTTAAAGGCCGGCAGCTCGAGGAAAGAAGCTATTGGAGTAGAATCCGGAAACCTTAACAGTGAATAGATTGAATTTAGCTGATTGTCGGTTAGTGGATTGTATTTGCGTCGAGGGGGTTCCAGAGTATCAAACTCATCGGAGCACATTCTATTGAAATACTTGTAAAACAAGCACAAACACGCAACATTGTAGCGATAGGGCAGGGTCGGGAGCTTGGTAAAAAGTGAGGTGCCTATTAGATTAGATACTCTTTTTTTATCTTGTCTAAGAAGGAAAGACTAGTGGATGGTGTACCAGCTCGGATGTCACAACACAACTCCATGCATGGGCGGATGATGGCTTTGTAGAGATATAGAATATTGTCAAGTATGACAAGTTTTGTAACACAGTATAGCGATCCCACTTTCTTTGCAACGACTTTGGCAATGTCTTCCCAATGCATGTTACTTGTGAATGTTAGGCCGAGGTGTCTAAACGTTGTACTCGCATGTATGGTGTTATCTACCATGACAATCGGTGGTTGAAGAGATTTCTTGTAGTTGTTGAAGGAAAAGAGCTTTGTCTTAGCAGCATTAAATGGTACCATCCATTTATGACGCCGTTCCACTACAGACTGGAGGTGACTACTAAGGGTTCATCTATTGCCTCGGATATGTGCGCGACCGTTTTACCCATATTATGAGATTAGAAGGTGGTGTCGTCAGCAAATATACTCATATCAAACACAATGTCATCAGAAAGGACGTTTATGAAAACTAAGGACAATAAAGATCAAGGATTGATCTCTGGGGTACACCTGAATTGATGTCATGTGTTTGGATGAACGGCCATCGAGGACAACCTGGATTTTTCTTTTGGATAGAAAGGATCGAATTGTATTAAATAGTCGTCCAGTATTACCATACACATTTATTTTTATGAGAACACTGTAACGGAGAGCGGCCGATTGAAGTAGATGCACACACTTGTCGGCGCCGTTCAAAGAGGCAGCGTCTGCTATGCTGTGTGTGTGGGGCGAACCCGAAAACCCTCGTTGCCGACATAAAAAGAAAGAGGAGTGGGAGGAGAGAGGTGTCAGAAAGTGAAATAAGATTTTAATTATTTCATTTGTTCATGCAAATTAGGTTGTTTGCACGCGCGGGATTTTCGTTTTAATAAGAGAGCGAAAAGTTAAGAGTTGTCAGTTTTTTCGTGGATATCGTTCTGAACGCGTATTGGAAAGCGAGCAAAAGAAAAGAGTGCTGGATTTTCTTTCATGTTGATTTGAAGGACGTTTTTTTATATACAGTTGAGAGAGACGGTTTTTTCCCCTGCCATTTGGACTTGATCTTGGCGACATCTCTATTTAAAGATTAGTTCGTTATTCTTTTTTTTTTACTACTGACCTTTATGCCAGAGCGTGTCAAAGCTTTGAGACATATCAAGCGCTACCGACCTAGCTATCGTGTCCAGTGTATGCTATATGCGTTCAAAGATGACCGTTAGGATATTCGAAGTAGAACGTGCTTACCTAAATCCATACTGAAGGTCAGAAAGAAGTTAAGCATTAACAAGGTGAGGGACTATAGGTAGATTGATTAAGAATTTAAAGATTTTAACGAAAAGCGAGAGTAGACTGATGGAGAGATCATTTTGAGGATTAGTTCTATCTCTAGAATTCTTGAAGACTGGTATAACTGAGTCTATTTTCAAGCTATCAGGGAAGCAAGATTCGGCCAGGCATTTGGAATGGAGTTTAAAGAGGGCTAAAACCAGTTCAGCAGTGAATTTTCTTATTACTATTATTGGTATAAGATCAGACTTAGATGTTTTGGAAGTGTGAAGGTTTGTCATGCTCTGTCGGACATGAGATGTCATGCCATCAAGTGTAGCTTCAGTCTTCAATGGAGTGAAGTTTAGTGCTAAACGTTGGGCAGGTAGTTCAGCCTTATCAGTTTCCGTACCAACGACATCATTGTGTTTGGATAGCGGGGGAATTGGTTATTGCCGATTTATAACCACACTATTGCAGACTTTACAGAAATCGCGATTATCATCTGGTCAGTAGAAACCGATAGTTTAAATGAAACAGTAATATAAACTCAAACAAAGAGCAGAAAAAAGGAATTTCAGTTGCATGGAAATACAGATAGGCGAATAAATAAATTTTATTAAATTATTATAAATAATCACATGTAAAGCATTCTGCTATATAGATTATGTTTGGTTTCAG
>OY744535.1:74416547-74421547 GCA_963556195.1 Sepiola atlantica
TACTATCGTACCGTTAATAACTCATGATCGGTACTGTCATCAACTATTATCAGGTCAATGCATCACATTTCGAAAAATTCAAAGTTAAAATTGCGTCAAAAACGTTTCAACGTCAAAGTCAAGATTAATATCCTGTAAAATACGGGACTTCATTGGCTAAAAGATGGACTAAGTAGAGAGCCTCTACGATGAACATAACTAAATTGATCGCTCGCCAGAAATGTGATGTGCAGATTTTCCATGACCTTGACTATTGACCAAGTTTGAACTTAGATCATGACGTTATTTGTATCAAGTTTGAACTTAGATCATGACGTTATTTGTATCAAGTTTGATGACGAAAGATCAATCGATGTTGACGCTCGGCTGTATCTAAACATTCAAACAAATAAACAAACTCGACCGATTCAAAATCACCCAACAAGATAGGATATTTGTGGAGTTATTATCCTCTAGATGTGTGTAGTTTAGTGATGAAGTCACCTTTTTGCTACCAGGCCTGTTAAAAGCAATCAGTGTGTGTTCTGTGGAACTAAAACGGCAGAGGAGTTCTTTCTGAAGCCACCGCACTCTGTAGACAGCACTACCTGGGTCAACCCCTCGAAACATGGAATACTAGAACTGTTTTATTTTAGGATCATGTTGAGGAGACAGTGACGGTTTTCGAAAGAGCGTAACATTGCGGGGCTTTACAAATTCTCGAAAGCATATGATGTCCCTCGCGGCATTCAGCGAGAAAAGCAATGGGTTCAAGACGACAGCGCAACTCACCAACCACTTAACATCAATATGGCGTAGAGAGATCGTTGCTTTGCAGATAAAGTGATCAGAATGTTCACATAATTCTCCGAATTTAAACCACCCGGATTTCTATATTGTTTTGTTTTACACACATGTGTACCAGAACAATGCACAAATAATTGTAGATCTCATATTTGTGCTGGTGAATCTCTATCCCATTTGAGAGGTCCTGATAAAGGGCAGGTACATATCTGTAATTTGAGTAGTCTTACCTTTCTTCTTCTCTGCATTCTCTCTCTCTCACAGACGTGGGGTTGCTTCAAATACATTCATTGCATATGTTCTTCAGAATTGTCTCATCTATTCCTTGCTTCCTTTGTTTCAGCTTGATTGAGTGGTTGGTCTAGTCGTCTTCATCAATTCCATGTTTTGATACCTCATTGTAATACAGCTTCTTTCCAAAAACTATGAGCTTGTAGAATTCTCTCTATGCTCACTGTGTTCATCTCATCTATAGCGTTAGTACTTTTAAGAGTGAGGCCAATACGCATCTCTTGTCTTTGCGATATTCATATTTTGTTCTTGTTAGCTTGTTAGCATCAAGTGGCTGCATATCTTGTCTCGAGCGATTTCCATTAAAAATTTCAGACATTACCCGGCAAATCTGTAGCATTATAATCAAAGAGTGTGTCAAGGTAGTCGACAACGTCGCTCGGCAGCGTTAAGTATGCAATCAGCGATGAAGCGCACATTTGTACTCCGTCTTGTAAAATTTTCATGTTTATGACACGAGATATTATGATTGATTAATACTGAAAAAAAAGGTCATTTTTCAAACGTAAGCATGTAGAAAAGAATCCTGAATATAAGACCTTGAGTTGAAATGTGGCGACAGTTTCTGAAAAAGAGAATGCCACCAAGTTTATATAAATAACAATTTTATTTGTCAATCAATATAGGTATATATACAACAGACAACTGGTCATTTTCAGATGGTGGAGGCTAGGTTTGTGAATTCATGCGTTGCTTATTAAAAATATTCGAGTATCATGTTGCGCTGTGGGTTCCTCAATTCTGGCTCTTTTCTGGATTAAAGAGTTTTCTGTGCGACCCATATTCGTTGGTTTCTAGCGCAATGCATTCCGGATTATAACAATCAATGTTAAAAATCTGGAAATGGCGTAATGCCTGTATTCGGACTGCCCACTTAGAGCTTCGTCCAGATGTAGTTAACCTTTGTACAAGGTGGTGAATTACGAGGAAGGTGAAGCTGGAGGGGTGTTGGCTTTCAGCGATTATAGTCGAGGACTTCTATGACTGAGCTGACTATTATAGTCCCGCTCGGGTTGATAAAAACAAGTCGTACTTCAATATTAAAGAGGTTTTGTAGACTAGCTTACGTGGCCCCAAAAGAGCAGAGATTGGGTTACCTGTATCATCTTTTCGGTGTAGTGCATTAATTATTATTTGTACACACTAGGAGTTCTCACATAGGTCGTCATCAGTGATTGCTTACTGATGATCAACTGTAGTATTCCCTAGAATCTGAATGACAGCAAGTATCTCCATATTTCTTGTTATCTGTACCTCTTTCGATAGCTATTACAAATGACTTTGCGTTATCATAGCAGACGCTTGCCATTGATTTCTCGCTGGCAACGCCTTTTGGTCTTCTCTGGGATTTAAGTGGCAATAGGTTGAGGTCTTATAGTGCTCCCACTCCTTAGTCTTTCCATTCTCCTTGACCCTCTACGACGATATGTGTGATATCAGCCGAGGGTGTTTCCACCATATTTTTTGAAGGGTGAGTAGGTTATGACATTTCTTGCATTTGCTGTTCCTTCGTTTATGTGGTGGAAACAAAGGAACAGAAAATGCAAGAACTTTAATTTTACTACCCCCCAAAATAGTATTATTATTATTAGTATTATTATTAGTATTATTATTATTATTATTATTATTATTATTATTATTATTATTATTATTATTATTATTATTATCGTTGTTGTTGTTGTTGAGGTCGTTGTCGTCGTCATTATTATTATTATTATTATTATTATTATTATTATTATTATTATTATTATCGTTGTTGTTGTTGTTGAGGTCGTTATCGTCGTCGTCATCATTATTATTATTATTTTTATTATTATTATTATTATTATTATCGTTGTTGTTGTTGTTGTTGAGGTCGTTGTCGTCGTCGTCATCATTATTATTATTATTATTATCATTATCATTATCATTATCATTATTATTATTATTATTATTATTATTATTATAATTATTATTATTATTATTATTATTATTATTATTATTATTATTATTATTATTATCATTATTATTATTAAAAACAACTTAACGAGAGTTTCTGATCTTTTTCTCATCGATTAGTTTTGTCTTTTTATAGATTACTTTGAGTTTGTTAGAAGGAGTGCCGAGCAAGAAAACGATGAAAAAGATGAGATAAATTAAGGCAAAAGCCCTATGTACAAATGAATTAGCTAAAAGATATGACTTTCATAGCCATTTGATAAAGTGATGGGTGTATCTGTAATGTAAAACATGTCTCTGTCTTTTTCAAGACACAACTACTTATCATAAGTAAGTCATGACCAGGGCCTGTCCTCTAGTTGCGAGGGTCATCTAAACATTCAAAATCTTTCACAGTGAAACTATACAACTCATCCAAGTCAACAAGTCTAAAATAGCTCCAGGCAAGACAGCCAAGCTGTTGATTAAAGAATACTCCAAATGGTGAATGGTAGTCCAAGAGCGAAAAAAGCGAACAAAAGTTATCCAGGCTGGAAGTTCATTTACTGTCGATGTTTCACTAAATAGTATGTTTTAGGCCGATATATTTGATGTTGTATATACATTCATGTATTTTTCTATATATATAGATTTTTTATATATTATTCAAAGTTTAATTTTTATTACCTGCAGTAATATCATTGCGGTAATGGTCCTCTGAGGAGAAAATTGTCTTTGAAAACTCATGAGTTAAGGAGTTTAAAGAATTTTGCCTGAACTTTGAATTGTAATAAAATTTGATTCGTACCTAATTTTATTCTTTCACTTTATATATTGCTATATATATATATATATATATATATATATATGTAATTAAAGTGTTTCATCTATTTTTTGTTTCCTATATACGTATATATATGTATACATGGTTATATATACATATATACATATATTTATATACACATATATATATATATATATATATATATATATATATATATATATATATACATATATACGCATATATATATATATATATAAATTGTTATATATATAGAGAAAGAGATAGATAGATAGCTAGATAGATAGATAGATAGTTAAACATATATGTTGAGAAAGAGAGAGATGTACACACAGAAATAGCCAGCCTAATAGACTAATGGACAGACAGACAGACAGACAGACAGACAGACAGACAGACAGACGGATGCAGTAATTAAGTTAAGAACTAAAATCAGACCGCCAGTGTCTAAGCTATGATGCAGTATTTTTTGTTGCTCTGTCGGTCTAAAGTGTTCCTGCAGTTCAAAGAGGTCCACCTTCCAGCTTTACATTCTCGCTGTTTCAGAGAGGGTTAGTTTATTTTTAATCTCCTCAGGCGGGGAATACCAACGTGGCTGCTGAGGCAATTTCTATTCAGCTATGATGCTCTTCCTGTAGTGCGCTGGTTTCAAATCTCACTTTGCGACCTTGTGTCACATTTCACCGTCTTGGGAAGGAGATAAATACTAACGACGCCAATGTAAAGCAGTTACTTTTCTGAGGCATATATTTGTATACTGTAGGAGTCTCCTTTCAAACCGTTGTATTAGTTGTTTATTTCCAGACCCTGGAATTAAATAATGCATTGCTTAGTCATAGTATCAGCGCAAACACTAGCATCAACAAAAAATCAGCTTCACCCATGACATAATGTATACTGTAGGAAATTATTGTAAATTATATGTTTTCCTCTTTCCCACGAATGAACTCGTCAGTCAGTTTCTCAGCCGAGATACACTTAATTATTTAATTGCCCATCGTTCCCACTGTTGTTGTTGTTGTTGTTGTTGTTGTTGTTGTATTCTTTTGTAATTTACAACTTTTTTAATAACGGTATACTGGTCTCTTATTATTCTCCGTCTAAGTACAATTTTAATTCCGGATGAATTATACGAAATTGATGTATTGATGTACTCCTCTCCAGGAGTTAGGCACAAGGCCAGTTTTTATCTTACTCCCACAAGTAA
>OY744535.1:74431547-74524047 GCA_963556195.1 Sepiola atlantica
GGAATTCCCTGGCCAGGGCGCCTAAATCAATTAGTAATAAGCTTACTCGTTTCGACAGAGAAAAGGTAAAGTCTAGGAGGATGGACTTCCTAGGACTACCCATAACTCATACCTCAGCCTGACAGACAACAGGCCGCCGAGTTGGCCTACTCTTTGTCGGAGTGATTGTCGAACACGGACCTCGACTCGTATATACAAGCCTAACGTCTATGACAATCTTTGAAAGAAGCAAGACTCAACATGTACATACTTCCTACATAAGTATCATGTTGCACAGGGTCGGAAGGTGAAGAGAGTAAACCAGCTCGCTCAAAGAACGGGCACTGGCCTCTAAAAATTGCCTGAGAAACTGCGTCGCCATTTCCTAGTTGAGAATCATAAGGCAGTTAATGATACACTAACCTCTCCTTAAAGCTGCAAGGAAATACCTTTGAGGATGGGCCGCCTAGCACTACTTAGGGCTAATATTACCACCCGACAGATGAAAGGCCACCAATTTGGCATAATCTCTGTTTAACTAAATCTTGAGAAAAGATCCTTGACTGGTATATACAGGTCTTAAATCTTTAAACAAGTGGAAAAAAACTAGACTTGTGAGATTTAATTAGTGCAGATTAGTTTTACGTGAAAATTAAAACAATTCCATTATGCTTACTTTGGTACGATAGGACAATATTTTGCACGAACGTTTTTAAAAGTAAAACACAACTTTCTAATTTACTTCATTAGGCCTTTTAAGAATCTTCTCAATTCTCAATACCATTAAACGTTATATTTATCAGGTGTTTATTTGTCACAATCCAGACTTTAATGATATTTAGCGTATTAAAGATGTTCCTGAATGAATTAAGCTGAGATGAAAGCAGTGCAAATCTGTTGGTGGGAAAACATGAATTGTTTAAACGTGGATCATAACACATCGATGACATCTGATTTCAATCTAAATAGTTGTTGGCGTAGCTTTTATAGACGACTAGACCATACATTCACGGAGAGTTTTACTTGTACGCCTAACACAGTAATGGGCTAATTATTATGTAATCCTTTTGTTTGCATATATGTTTATATGTTTAATAAATGTTGATTATGTAAACGGACTGATTGTGTTTACAGAGCTATGTCTTAATGGAAACCAAAGAACATAGACCGACAGTTAAAATGATTTTGACATGCCTATACATTACAAGGTAAGCATTTTCAAAACGTTTCATTACACACATACATATACAAAGAGAGTTTAATTACCTACTAGACACTATCTTCGAATGTTTTCGGTCTCTCTGTACAAGGGCTATCGAAGGTAACCTGACATGAGGATACTTTACGCTACAAGTCAACCCTGCCCAAATATTCAAAATAACATAATATTTGAAACCCAAATAAGATCCCATCGATATGGCTATACACTGCCGCATACAAGGAATGGTGCCCCTTCTCCAAGTAATGATAGTTCAAGTAACAACACTTAGCTGAATACTTTACCAGACTAGATGAATTATTGGTGTTTAATCCAGTTAGACCAGGAGACTACAAGAAAGATATACTATAACAGAGTTTACTGGTCAATCTGAAAGCAGATACATTAATGTTCTTTAATTCTTTACCAACTGAAAGTTTGACAGGTAAAGGAGAACTTCAATGACATATTCGAATATCTATGTATCTCATATAGATATCAAGTGTTAGCCTCAGGAATGGGGCGTCTTAGCTTTGACTGAATAAAAATGAAACACAAATGTTAGAACACACTCATACACACAAAAATATATATATATATATATATTAATAAAATGTATATATATATTAATAAAATGTATATATATATTAATAAAATGTAGATATATATATATATATATATATATATATTTCGATGTACAATGTACAGGATAATGCCCTAAACTAATGAACCAATCATTATGACTTTTACAATATATATTTAAAGTCTCACAGTGTTTAACATGACAACACTATTTTTTCTAAATTTTTAAATTTAGAAGGTGCATGTATATGTTTATATCTAACTGAATAAATGCGAAGTGTGTTTTCATTCATCTCTCTTATATTATAATCAAAACGGGTGTGTCTTATTTCAATCAATAATCCAACATAAAATCTTGATATTCGGTATATATAGTGAAGATTAAAAAAATAAGAAATAACCTTTTAACTGCCTAATAATCATCACTATTTGTTTAACCGTTCATAATAAATTAATGTTTAGTATTATTAATGTTGAACTGCATTGGCCGTTGTTTGCTATCTATATGCAATACTTTCGTCTATATTAACAGTAATTAATTAAAGTTATTTAATAAATAAATCAGAAAAATAACTTAAGCCCCTTAAGTTTTAACTATATACGCCCGCTGACGACCTTTACGAAGGTTGTGGCTTGTTATGGGCGAAGTAGAAGCGGAAAATAAAGAAGGAGTGGGAGGGAAAGTGTGGCTGTCATGGCTTGCTACGAGCGAGGCAGAAGCAGATGGAGAACAGTGAGTTAGAGGGAGAGTGTAGTTTACTCGATCACTCTATCTCTCTGCCTCTTTCTCTTACCCCATTTTTGCAGTTTCTACATTTTATAGAAATTAATATTTTTTATTAATTAATTTGATGGCTAATTTATAAATTTTAACAACAAACTTTAATGTTTACAAATACCTTTATATAATTTTAATTGATTAATGAAAACAAAAGTTGTGTAGCACTGTGATTTGTCCACGTAAGGAAAAATAGAGATAAGGAAAAATAAAGATTCATATTTTGGTATAATTGTAGATTGACATCCTCCGCTAAATACCACACAACAAAAATGTTTTACCTTTTTTAACTTGATGTATACAGGTAAGAAAAAGTTTCGTATATAAATTCAATATTTCGGACTAGTTATAAGGCAGTTCACTCAAACTTAGGGTTTGCGTTAAAACCATATGAACTGTCCTAACAATTTAGAGCCTTAAAATAGAATCTCAATTTAAAGGGGGGATAATTTAAATGAGGATGTAAATCTACAAGATTACCAAAGTTTATTAGAAGATGGAATTCTCTGAGTAAAACAAACAACATTTTTTTAATTAACGCCCTCCTCATTATTAATTGCTGTCCGGAGGGCGGGTCCGTGTTGCTAGTAATATATATATATATATATATATATATATATATATATATATATATATATATATATATATATATATACACATATATATATATATATACACATATATATATATACACATATATATATATATATATATATATATATATATATATATATATATATATATATATATATATATATATATAGTTTGGCAGCAAATTGTTATTAAGACAGGCTTCATTAAAATCCACGGAATTCTGCTTTTTTTAGATTTTCTTGGTTAGTCGTTCGACTATACTGCACCAGCTACTACCACACGATCGTAACATCGCTCGAAGATATATATATTTATATATATATATATATATAAAGTTTGCTGCACACCATAACCTTTTAAGAACAAATGAACTTATCATTATGAACTTTGGAATATATATTCTCGGCAACACAGTAACATGGATATATAATTTGTGTGTAAATGCTTACATTTACGGGTTGAATCGATATAAGGAGGGATATTTTTGATATGTATACATGTTTCTATGCATAGGATTAATTTCTAAACTTATTAACCGATTATTATGAATGTTGGTACTCCGTTGCTTGATGTAAAGGAGCATAAGATAAAAATTCAGATACCTTCGATGTTTGTTAAATTCTAATACCAGTTATTAAAAATCAATTAATAAATATTCAACAAATTCCAGTCATTTTTAAATATTTAAAAGGGGTTTAACGGTCATAATATGGGTACACGTTCCAATTTTAAAATTCAAATATATAAGATTTGCATTAAATTTGACGCATAGTTATTACACATTAATTAAGTAAGTGTCACTGATTTGAACTTTATTCTTAATACCCCTTAAGCTTAAGCCCTAAGTTTAAACATTTTCTAGGATCCAAAATATTTAATAACTTTTGATCAAAATTGGAATAAGGATTATAGACACCAGGTTTTGTATCATTATATCATGATTTTACTCTTTGTGAAATGACGCAAAACTGTTTTGTTCCGAGAATTAGAGAGGGTGTTGATCTATTATAGGCATATATGCAAGCTGTATTTACTAGCCGATTTAGGTGTACTCTTTTAGTTTGTAATTGTAATGCGTAAGTCACATATGATTTCATCAATATAGTGATTGAAAAAGAAACCGTCACGTAAGGAAAACCTCATCTATTTTGACGTATTACTTAATTATTTCGTACATATAGGGAATCTATAGGCACGTGTTTCTGGCTATCAGCCCTCACCTTGTCGAAATATGTGCGACCTTTTATCTCCATAATGTAACCATCTATTTTAAGTTTTAAATAGGAGTTATCTCCCCTAGCTAATTTAGCTATGAATAAAAACAAAACACTGTTAACGGATGCATTGTCTGAATTTGCATTGTTATAGTAAATCCTTATCGTAAAACATCGATAGGCTATTATTTAGTAGATAGTCTAATTGTTTATCTGATAGCTTAAATACGTAGCATAACAGTGATTGTCCTAAATGGCATAGGCTGACGTTTCCTTTTAAGGTTATAATTTTAAAATATCTCCATCTTACCAATCATTCCAACAAGGATACGAATTTATTTAGAGAAATTTGAGCGAAGTACGTTTTCAATTAAAAAAGTTAAAACACCTTGGAAAAGAAACGATAAATGAAAAACTGGTTAATCAGAATTCAATTTTAATGTGTGAGATACATAGCTATTTAGGTCTTACTTGGATAATCGAACCGACTTTATTTTATATATTAGATAAGTGTATATTTATGTGTGTCTGTGTTGCATTGTTAGAGGACATTATCGTTTTTGTAAAAATATATTTTCGTTTCAGCTTAAAGAAGGAGGTTTGGTGTTTAGGAAACAAAGGCTAATCTTGGAATCTCTTCGTGTTGCCCTCCGTGTCATGTCGTCTTGGCGTCGCTCCAAAACGGCTTCCTCACTCCTTTTGTCTCTCTCTTTCAACCATGCCCAAGAGACAGAATTGGATAAAAGAAATTACAAAACATAAAATTAAGCAATAATATAGACGTGCAAGGATACTTGCACAGATATCGCGTCACGATAATGAAATCTTACAACTAGGTAAGTACGGCGTAATAAAAAGCTTACACTCTTTGCAAAATACATCTTCAATCTATATAATAATTAGTAAAATCATTTTTTGGTTTGTGGGTTATCATCAGACACCGTTTTTCTATGAGATGGAATGGTCGAAGATTTATTTAAAGAACATTTAACTGGCAGTTTAGATTACGACAAGAATGAAAAGAGTATTTCTTTTGAAACGGTTTAAATTGTAACAATAAATACTTGTTTCGGGAACTTAAAAGGCAATTTCTCTTATTTACTTTATTTCTCTTATTTACTTTTAAAAATGTATTAAGTTTAATTGACCCCCCCCCCCAAAAAAAAAAACTATAGTTTTCTTTATCAAAATACATTGGTAATATAAAAATTACAATTTAAGAATATTTAATTTCTCGATTGATTAATGACAAGACAAATCAGAATTAATTTGTTTTAAATGTTATTTTTCGAAACTAATATGCAAGTATCAGGAAGCCTCCTTGGGGTACCTGCTTGTTTTGGCAGACCGAGAGCAGGCTCAATGCGTTTTCACGAATAGAGGCGATTGCGATACGCTCGTAAACTAAGTCAGTTTCCGATTGCCCCCTGATGTAACGCGTCATTATCAGACTAATTTTGTTGATGATGTCGCGCGTGGCGGGCTCTATCGCTGCACTTGTCTCGATAGCAATATGTTTGAACACAAATCTCTCGAAAAAAAACCAGCATATTTTGCTTGATTGCTGTTTTCTGCTGACGCTGCTGCATCTAGGTTTTGTTGCCGATTCTGTCAATGATGAGAGGGCAAAAGTTTTGACTCAATTCGAATCCCATAAAAATGACGCCATCGGGCCAATTGCCATCTCCTCTGTCGAGGCCAACTGGTTCGGGGATCGACGGGAACCCAGTGATTTCTAGGGCCCGTTGATAGCGATGTGTCTATAAGATCTGCCTGCGCTCCGTCTAAACCAGTGGTTCTTAACCTGTGGGGAATTCCCCACTGGTGGGGAATGGCGGAGTTGCCAAGTGGGGAATGACCGGTCGGACAGAAGAACCACTGCTTCAAAATTTAATACATGAGATCAAAAACAAATCGCGAAACCGCCTGATTGACCTTGAATCTGATTTGCGCTGCGCTATTTCAAAGGTGGAACCGGACATTGAGGCACTTGTCAAGGCAAAACAAATGCAAAAGTCTCATTAACCTGTATGCGTCTAGTGCTAGTGTTACATGTTGTGTTTGCTTTTTATAGGCCAAATATATTTAGAAAAAAACATAACGAATCTTTTTGTATGTATTTATTTCCATGTGATAACTGCGGTGGGAATGGAGAGCTTGCTCACTAAATAGTGGGGTATTGGAGATAAAAGGTTAAGAACCACTGGCCTAAACGAAAGGGTGTTGAGTTCATATACGTCAATCAGCTGACCACAACCTGTGGGTGCTTACAACTGTAGATACATCAAAGGATTAACATTTATTATTTTTATTTTAAATATAATATCTAGTTCAAAATGATTATAACGGTTAATATAGAACATATATATTTTTGAAATATAGAAATTGATATAATATTAAATAAATTAAAAGGAGACATATTATGTTTATATATTAAAAGAATATTTCACTGAAAATGACAATATCTTTTACGGAAAAAGACAGAGACATTATTTCTTTTATAGCCTTTAACCTTATATAATCGCATTAATTCCAACGAAATATTATTAACACTAAATTATGTAAATAAACGAAGACAAAAAGTGTGGAATTAACACCGTATATATTTCAATTTCCCGTCGATACTTCTTATTTTCATCAATAATATCTCTCATTAATTCAAAACTATGTATTTTCTCCTGAAAAGATGATGGGTGAAAATTTATCCAGCCAATTTTGCTTAAATGTTAGAGGACATCATCCTTTGGTAAAATATATTTTCGTTTCAGCTTTAAAAAAGAGGTGTTTTGCATTAAATTAAATAAATTAGTCATTCACACCATTAATACTTTGTAATCATGCTAAAAAAATCACAAAGCTCAAACAATATCATCCAAATTCAATTTATTATGCAAAATATATGGAAGGATAGAAATAGTGCAACATATTGAATTTAAAAATGTCTTCAGTGTCGAAATTTACGGTGTATAAATACAAAATAGTAATTTATGGTGTATAAATACAAAATAGTAATTTATGGTGTATAAATACAAAATAGTAATTTATGGTGTATAAATACAAAATAGTAATTTATGGTGTATAAATACAAAATAGTAATGTATGGTGTATAAATACAAAAGAGTAATTTATGGTGTATAAATACAAAATAGTAATGTATGGTGTATAAATACAAAATAGAATTGTATGGTGTATAAATACAAAATAGAATTGTATGGTGTATAAATACAAAATAGTAATTTATGGTGTATAAATACAAAATAGTAATTTATGGTGTATAAATACAAAATAGTAATTTATGGTGTATAAATACAAAATAGTAATTTATGGTGTATAAATACAAAATAGTAATTTATGGTGTATAAATACAAAATAGTAATTTATGGTGTATAAATACAAAATAGTAATGTATGGTGTATAAATACAAAATAGTAATTTATGGTGTATAAATACAAAATAGTAATTTATGGTGTATAAATACAAAATAGTAATTTATGGTGTATAAATACAAAATAGTAATTTATGGTGTATAAATACAAAAGAGTAATTTATGGTGTATAAATACAAAATAGTAATGTATGGTGTATAAATACAAAATAGTAATTTATGGTGTATAAATACAAAATAGTAATTTATGGTGTATAAATACAAAATAGTAATTTATGGTGTATAAATACAAAATAGTAATTTATGGTGTATAAATACAAAATAGTAATGTATGGTGTATAAATACAAAATAGTAATTTATGGTGTATAAATACAAAATAGTAATTTATGGTGTATAAATACAAAATAGTAATTTATGGTGTATAAATACAAAATAGTAATTTATGGTGTATAAATACAAAATAGTAATTTATGGTGTATAAATACAAAATAGTAATGTATGGTGTATAAATACAAAAGAGTAATTTATGGTGTATAAATACAAAATAGTAATTTATGGTGTATAAATACAAAATAGTAATTTATGGTGTATAAATACAAAATAGTAATTTATGGTGTATAAATACAAAATAGTAATTTATGGTGTATAAATACAAAATAGTAATGTATGGTGTATAAATACAAAAGAGTAATTTATGGTGTATAAATACAAAATAGTAATTTATGGTGTATAAATACAAAATAGTAATTTATGGTGTATAAATACAAAATAGTAATTTATGGTGTATAAATACAAAATAGTAATGTATGGTGTATAAATACAAAAGAGTAATTTATGGTGTATAAATACAAAAGAGTAATTTATGGTGTATAAATACAAAATAGTAATTTATGGTGTATAAATACAAAATAGTAATTTATGGTGTATAAATACAAAATAGTAATTTATGGTGTATAAATACAAAATAGTAATTTATGGTGTATAAATACAAAATAGTAATGTATGGTGTATAAATACAAAAGAGTAATTTATGGTGTATAAATACAAAATAGTAATTTATGGTGTATAAATACAAAATAGTAATTTATGGTGTATAAATACAAAATAGTAATTTATGGTGTATAAATACAAAATAGTAATTTATGGTGTATAAATACAAAATAGTAATTTATGGTGTATAAATACAAAATAGTAATTTATGGTGTATAAATACAAAATAGTAATTGATGGTGTATAAATACAAAATAGTAATTTATGGTGTATAAATACAAAATAGAATTTTATGGTGTATAAATACAAAATAGTAATGATGCCATGAACTTAGTATTCTACTACGTTAAACTATATAAGCTCTGTTTGATATTAAGTGTAAACCATCGAGCTGACGGTAATCTGCAATATTAAATTCTATCTTGCGAATTAGTTTTATTTCATTTTCTTTTATAAATAACTCGCAAGATCCGTGTCGCTGAATTATCCGGGTAGTCGTGGCGTAAGCAATTCCAATTTCCCGAATAAAGCCGAATCAAGTCCCGATGCTGCTACACAATACGAATCGAAGTTAACCGACTTTGCAAACTAAAAGTTAGTTTAGGCTCAGGTTAGGGTAAGGTTTGGGCAACAATAAAAATAAAAACCGTTTGGTTAGTATTGTGTAGATTTGTCGGTGAAGTTCATTATCGTCAGTTTTCCTTTGCTAAACACGAGTGTTTTCCATGATGATCGATTGGTTTTTGTGAAGTGGTCGATATTTTGTTATTTTACCTCCCCCCTACCAAAATAGGGAAAATGTTAAAAGTAAAACCACCCTATTAAGTTCTATTTAAAAGAAAAAATAATTTGGATAAATAAAATAAATGTCTCCATCCCAATTTTCTTGTCTAAAAATTTCGAAACTATTCGCTTATACATGTCGATTTACAGTTAACTTGACAGGAAGTAAGTGCCCGTTATTCGTTAAATTTATATAAGAAAGTGATCCCTCCACCTTTAAATATAATTTTGTTATCATTACTACCTTTTTTTCTGATATATGTTCAGTCTGTTTACATGGAATCGCAAATCAGTAGAAGTTTAACTTTTTTATGAGGATATCTAAGACCGGTGTGATACTAACGATTTACCGTAAATTCTTTCAAATACTATAATTCTTATTTGAATAACGTAAATTACTGATAGTGGATTCTTTGTATTTATTTTTTTATTCATAAGTGATATTCTTATAGTTATCTTTTTAAGTTTAATAATTATTTCATATTTCGCCGGGACACGGATTCGGTGTCGCGGCTATGGCCGCGGGAAATCGAAAAAGAATGATTGAATTTTACAGAAATACATATTTGTTTCATAGTAAACACCTATGAATATTGTTTTGTTTTGATGTAGCGGATTTGTCATCTACCGTTTGTTACCTATTCGCGTAGAAAACGTCATCTGTTCTGTTGTCGGCTGCTAAATTCTACGATAGTAAAAAAATCACGGAAATTATGAAATATTGAAAATAATAAATATTTTTAGTAACGCATCCCCGCCCCCGGCAGAACGGAACAAATAAAAAAGATAATTGTTTTTTCTGGTATAAATATGTTAATTAATTTTTAAATGAAAAATGTGTATTTAATTTGGAAAAGCAATAATGATCGACGAATAATGACTAGAAAAATGTGCTAACACAAATAGGTCACTAAGCGTTCCCGGTCAATCAGAGAAGAGATTAAATAGTAATTAAATGGTTATAAATAAGTAAATATCAGATTATTAATTAAGAAGAAATAAAAATTCATAAGTTTAATGAAAATTAATAAATTTAATGAAAATAAGCGTAAAACTTTATCAACGCTAAAATCGAAAATAAAACATTTTTAGAAGCGGGAAACGATCCCAGCATATCAGATTGGAACTGAGTATATGATTAATTACATATTTCTCGATATGAACAGTAGATTTTTTGTTTGTATTTCGTTTTATATTTAAAACAAAATATGTATACCTTTTTAAAGAAAATGTACTTACAAAGTGCCTAAGGCTCGGAACTAAACACTATTTTGAATATGATTTGAGGTCCTCTGTAATAAAATCCAGCATTTTGAAGAGTGATTAAAAGTATTATAAATAACCAGAATACATTGCTAAAATAACATCAGTCTTATATCTTAAATTCGTCGAATACATCCTGTAGAATATAAACGAAATTGATGAAGTGTTTCGTGTAGTATTGTAGGAAAGAGCATTTGGTAAAAAATTAAAAATAAACGGTGATTTAATATTAATTATACATATTACAGAAATAACCAGGTGAATGTGAGTCGATTAGGAATACCTAATGGAAGGAGTGTGACACATTTTGCAAACTTTTTTGTTGGACTACATATTTGAGAGAAGCAGTCTTTTCGGAATAAATGTAATTTGTAAACGGAGACAAATTGTACGCATAGTTTTGCGAAACACACTCTAGACAGTGGTGTTGGTGTTGAGTTGAACAGTTTTATATAGGAACTGGTCGGTTATTTTTTCTACTGTGACTGACGTGATACGGGAAAAATCCACTTTACGTTATAAATATAGAGATGAAAAAGTTCGACCCAGAATACTTGATAAATAATTTATGAATAGCCCAGCAGCAACTGTGTCACTACCATTCGATTAATTTTCGGTTTCGCGCCTCACACATATTACCTTGCAACAGGCAGATAAGGACAGATCTTTAACGTACCTCTTGCTGTGTTCTCACCACAGCCATGTTAATCGGGTTACTCTAGCGCAACCACGTGATCATTCCGCCTCTTACGGTGAGGAAAGGTTGAGCTTTATGCGCTTATGGATGCAGGTGTGACGTGTTCTACATAAAAAAAAATGAATCGATCAATAAATTTGTGAGACGTTTGAGAAAGTCAAGTTTGCAAGGAATTTGGTCAAGTATCTTTCGAACGAATAGGTCAAGTTACAACAAAAAATATAAATTATGTTTCCTTGCTGTTGGATTGATGTCTTGAAGTTGCTAGAAATGATGGTTGAGTTCAGCATAGTGTAACCTTACCGTAGCGTCGCCATCGTTAGTTTTATTGATACTGAATTTGTTGTCGATGTTATTTTTGTAGTTTTCGTCGTTGTTGTTGTTATCGTTATTATTGTAGTTATTGTTTTTCTCGTTATTGTTGTTGTTTTGTTTGTTTTTGTTGTCATTATTGTCGTTGGTGCCGTTGTCGTTGTTGTCGTTAGTGTCGTTGTCGTGTGTGTTGTCTTGTTGCATTTAACATCTTAAAAGTTATATAAGTCAGAAAATAAGTAAAGACAAGCTGAGGCTTCTAAAATAGTACGTGTTCAGTTAATCTGCGTGTTTTAGCGATGTAAAACTATTTTCAAACTTGTAGGAAAAGCGTGACAAATCAATAACATGCTATTTCAAACTTAAGCCTGACAGCTAGATAAAAATCGTATTTTTGAATACACGTAAATAAACTGATGGAGATAAATTGTCTACAATTGACATCGATGGACAATTATATAAAAAGATGCGTCCATTCAATATGAACGTCTGATGATATTGTTTTCATACTAATCTGTCACTACTTATCAAGGCCTGTGGCCAGTCGAGGATAAGGGATTAAGAGATTGCCGGTTGGACGATGAACGCCACACCGGGGGGATTGGAAAAATGGGTGGAATGGGCAGACGATTACTTACAATGAATAAATTATAAAAGAGCATTGCTAATCAATCATTTGTTTGCATGAAAAATACCATGTTGTAGTTGGGAGGGAAGTCGCCTCGAGGTATTTTTTGTGTGAACGATATTTAGAGATGACTGGACTAATTCGCTCTTTATGATTTAGTTGGCATGTCATTAATAAGGATGATGAAATTACACTTTTTCCTGGGTTGATGTTATGCGCCAGATAGTTTAAAGATCCGAACCTTAGAGTAACTCCCAAGGAGGCTGTACTATCTGCAGATGCAAATTATCGAAGATGCTGTATTGCTATTTAGTGAATAATGATCAGTGGATGTAGAGATGGAAAGACCCTAGAAAGAGAAAAGTTCCCCTTCACAATTTGTGGAAAGGAGTCGAGTCAAACTAATCTTTTTGGATACTGATTTAGAGATGATCGTCACGACTTTGTGTGCTAGCAGTTTAACACATTATGTGCGTATGTTACTCACCGTGTTGCCTAAGATATATATGCCAACATTCATAATGATCCGTTTATTTATTTAGGAGATTAGCGTGTATAATATCTGATATATATATGCTAATCTCGCACGCCATGTTGATGCTGCGACTCAAACGTGTAGGAGTTAGTATAAAAACTGATAATGATGAGTGCAGGCTTTACTTGCTGACCATTTCTGTTGTTTATATTTTGTATTTATTTATTTATTTGTTAATATACGAGCACTAGAGATAACTGCAGCTGGAAATATATGCATATGACACAGGAACATTTTATAAATATCTTAGTGGTAAGCTGATATAATTGTATGCTGGAAATATATGCATATGACACAGGAACATTTTATAAATATCTTAGTGGTAAGCTGATATAATTGTATGCTGGAAATATATGCATATGACACAGGAACATTTTATAAATATCTTAGTGGTAAGCTGATATAATTGTATGCTGGAAATATATGCATATGACACAGGAACATTTTATAAATATCTTAGTGGTAAGCTGATATAATTGTATGCTGGAAATATATGCATATGACACAGGAACATTTTATAAATATCTTAGTGGTAAGCTGATATAATTGTATGCTGGAAATATATGCATATGACACAGGAACATTTTATAAATATCTTAGTGGTAAGCTGATATAATTGTATGCTGGAAATATATGCATATGACACAGGAACATTTTATAAATATCTTAGTGGTAAGCTGATATAATTGTATGCTGGAAATATATGCATATGACACAGGAACATTTTATAAATATCTTAGTGGTAAGCTGATATAATTGTATGCTGGAAATATATGCATATGACACAGGAACATTTTATAAATATCTTAGTGGTAAGCTGATATAATTGTATGCTGGAAATATATGCATATGACACAGGAACATTTTATAAATATCTTAGTGGTAAGCTGATATAATTGTATGCTGGAAATATATGCATATGACACAGGAACATTTTATAAATATCTTAGTGGTAAGCTGATATAATTGTATGCTGGAAATATATGCATATGACACAGGAACATTTTATAAATATCTTAGTGGTAAGCTGATATAATTGTATGCTGGAAATATATGCATATGACACAGGAACATTTTATAAATATCTTAGTGGTAAGCTGATATAATTGTATGCTGGAAATATATGCATATGACACAGGAACATTTTATAAATATCTTAGTGGTAAGCTGATATAATTGTATGCTGGAAATATATGCATATGACACAGGAACATTTTATAAATATCTTAGTGGTAAGCTGATATAATTGTATGCTGGAAATATATGCATATGACACAGGAACATTTTATAAATATCTTAGTGGTAAGCTGATATAATTGTATGCTGGAAATATATGCATATGACACAGGAACATTTTATAAATATCTTAGTGGTAAGCTGATATAATTGTATGCTGGAAATATATGCATATGACACAGGAACATTTTATAAATATCTTAGTGGTAAGCTGATATAATTGTATGCTGGAAATATATGCATATGACACAGGAACATTTTATAAATATCTTAGTAGTAAGCTGATATAATTGTATGCTGGAAATATATGCATATGACACAGGAACATTTTATAAATATCTTAGTGGTAAGCTGATATAATTGTATGCTGGAAATATATGCATATGACACAGGAACATTTTATAAATATCTTAGTGGTAAGCTGATATAATTGTATGCTGGAAATATATGCATATGACACAGGAACATTTTATAAATATCTTAGTGGTAAGCTGATATAATTGTATGCTGGAAATAAAACGAGTTATGTTGTGTGAAATGGTGTGAATCTGTTCTTGTTAACGTTTGACGTTCTTTAAATTAAATCAAAATATTTCATACAATGGCTCTAGACTCACACTATTGATCTATGTTTTATGTTATAAAATGTATATTTTAAATAAATAAAACTTTAAATATATACGCACGTATATATATATATATGTGTATATATATATATACATATATATATATATATAAATATATATATATATATATGTGTATATATATACACATACGAAGCTATATATATATAGAGAGAGAGAGAGAAATGTATTTTGCAGAGTCGATATGGCAAAGACAAACGTAAGAGCAACATAATACAACATGATACATGCAATGAAATTCAAATTACAGGCTTAATTAATCACAAAATCAGTTTAGATGGATGCAGAATCTATTGATGTTGTTCAGAAGTTTTGTTACATTGAATATACCATTGTGAGCAAGAGGAAGAACATATTATAGTGTGATTGCAAGGATTAGGAGGAGATGAATTTAGTTCAAGGAACTTCTGTAATTCGTAACCAGTAAAGCGTTACCACTGCTAACCAAAAGAAAGAGCTTATCAGGCATGATCACGGAGTGTGATGATGTATGAAAGTGAAACCTGTCCAGTGAGGGTTGGGTATGGAGTGTAATGATATAACAATGATACGATTGGCGTGTGTAACGTGAGTATTACAGATAAGGTAAGATTTGATGAGATTAAGAGAAGACTTAATCTATACAGTTTAAGAACCGTAGACTTGAATAGTAAGGCAACTTTAAAATAATGGATTAGAGTTCGTGGGTTAGTAGGTGTAGAAGATTTGGGGTAGCAGGGTCAGCTAACAGTGGAAGGCCAACGAAAACATGGGGTATAGAGATAAGAATAAACTTGAGATAGAAAGGGGTAAATAAAGACTCAGACAGAAAGACGTAACTTTCTAAAAGCCGTTTAACGCATTTGAAACAAACATAAAACTGATAACAAAGACGACGACGCCTAGCGATCAAACTATTGAAATGTAACTAACTGTCAGACATAGTTTCTTTTTGCTTAGCACTTAGCGGTGGAAAACCTGGACATAAATATTTGAGGCTTCGAAATTACTGAGACGATGAGTGTGGCGTAATGAAGGCGATCTATAATAAAGGTCTGGCAAACATGTCATTGGAGTGCACGACTATGGGGGGACATGAGTAGACCAAACTAACTACTAAATAATAATTGCAGAGAAAGGTTTTTGTAATAAATTTCTTAATAATGTACCGTAATTAGAAACAATACGTATTATTAAGAAACAGCTTACTGTAAATGATTTATCTCCATCAAATCAAATGTAAAAAGTACAAAAATATAACAGAACTAAATTTTAAAAATCATTTTATTAATCATGAATCAAACACATTTTGATATTTCAAAAATCATGAGTTAATTTGTTTATTTTGACTATTTGATTACAGAAAATATAATGACATAATACAATCAAAAACCAAATTTAACACTTTACAAAATCTGATACTATATGAACAATTAATTATTATTCATTAGTTATTTTGGTCTTCACATATCCGCCCCCAGTCGCATGTTTGCCAGACCTGTATTATGGATGGCCTTGGGCGTAACGCATAACGTGTTGAGTTAAATAATAATATAAAATTGACCGTCTTCTGGAGGTTGAAGGTTCAAACCTCAGTGCCGGTGATACTAAGATTACAATTACGAATTACTTTTAGCCTGTATTAGCTGACAAAACGAGAGCAAGTTACGCCCGTGGATTAAATAAACAGTTGTGTTCGTAATTCCGTACAGGTTTTGAGTTCGACAAGATACACCTGAAGAAAGTCCGAGGTTACATCGGCCGAAACGTTGAGAGACAAAATATTAAAGATGAGGAAAGTAGTTCGAATAATCAAAATAATACAAATGGAGGTTAGATGTTGAGGGTGTAAATACAAAGTTAGAGATGGAACATTACACATAAGGTTTAATTAAGCGGGTGAATGGAATATACTTGTAGTTTATGTTATATATATATATATATATATATATATATATATATATATATATAAGATCTACGATGTGAACTAAATTTTCACAATTGGATTTACTTCTTTTTGAAGGCCTTCCTGTGATGCCTCTACGAAACTTTTTCCTCTCCACTGAAACGTTTTTCCATTGGACACCTTATCGGCGGACATTTACCACTTACTCGAACTTTTTTTCACCCATCTCTTTTTTAATATGTTTTCAAATGTTGAACTTTGGCTTTTCTATTGCCAACTTATCTATCTGTATAATTCCTCTGATGATAAGATCTCGATTTTTGAAAAGCGTTGGCTTAAGGAAAGAACAATAAAAATAATTTTATTACAGAATACACCTTGCATTGAACATTTGAAGTTCGAAATAAATTTGGACATTCGTGCATGTTTATCACTCTTCGTTCATCTATCTTTATATATATATATATATATATATATATATATATATATATATATATATATATATATATATACAGGGTGTTTCAAAATGATTGGGAACATTACAAATGCGTATATCCAATGAACTATTCCAGGTAGAAAAATGAAACTGGTGCCATTTTAAAGCTTGCTTAATCAAGTTTTTGGTCATACTAATGATTTTCGTGTTATCTTTCCAGGTGCAGTAATGGCGTTCTCTAAACAAGACAAGGCATTTTGCGTCCTCCAATTTGCAAAGACTGAATCGTGGACATGTGTTCAGCGTGCATTTCGCAGGAAATTTAAAAAAGAAGCCCCTGAAAGGAAATCCATTGTCAGATGGCATGCTAAATTTGTGAAAGATGGGTGTTTGTGCCCAAGTAAGCGAACAGGTCGCCCTTCAACTTCAGAAGATGCAGTTGAGCAAGTTCGGACAGCCTTTCAGCGGAGCCCCCGTAAATCAGTGAGAAGAGCCAGCAGGGAACTTCAGCTTGCTCCAGCAACTGTCTGGCGTGTCTTAAGGAAACGACTGCAAATGGTACCTTACAAGCTCAAGTTGGTCCAAAAGTTGAAGGACACTGATAAGCCACTTCGCCGTGACTTTTGCATTGCAATGCAAGAGAAGTTGGAAGATAACGGCTTTGATGACCGGCTTGTTTTTAGCGATGAGGCGACCTTCCATCTGAATGGCAAAGTTAACAAGCATAACACTCGCATATGGGGTACTGAGAATCCTCATGAACTTCTTGAGCACGAGCGAGATTCACCAAAAGTGAACGTGTTTTGTGCAATTTCCAAGAAAGGTGTCTATGGACCGTTCTTCTTTGAAGAGGCAACTATCACTGGTGAATCCTATCTCAACATGCTGGAAGACTGGTTAATGGCTCAGTTGGAACAAGCAGAATCTGATGACTTCATTTTTCAACAAGATGGTGCACCACCACACTGGAGTCTTAGAGTAAGGCAGTTTCTTAACATAAGGCTGCCTGGTAGATGGATTGGGAGATCTGGGCGAGGTGATGACGTTCTCATGCCCTGGCCTCCTAGGTCTCCAGATCTTACCCCGTGTGATTTTTTCCTTTGGGGCTTTGTCAAGCAACAAGTCTATGTGCCGCCCCTTCCAAGAGATATTGACGAACTAAAGGCTCGAGTAACGGCAGTTGTGGGAACCATTGACGTCAAGATGCTGGAACGCGTTTGGCAGGAAATGGACTATCGACTAGATGTCTGCCGTGTGACGAATGGTGCTCATATTGAGCAACTTTGAAGATTCCCCACAAAACTTGAAACTTTAACCTTTCCAACGGTACCAATTTCATTTTTCAACTCTTAATAGTTTTTGAGTTATTAAAAATCGTAATGTTCCCAAGACTTTTGAAACACCCTGTATATATATATACACTCAGTTGGATTCTCAAAGTTAGACCGCTATAACATCACATCTGACATCTCAATATTCATTTTTCCTAGATAAATAAGAGATAAACATAAGCCTGATGTGTACCGGTTGGTATGTACTTAGGGGACCGTGTTAATGGTTATGAATTGCCTGGCTCTTGGAGGTTTGCTTCGAAAAGATCGGAAACGGTTTTTGAGTTTTCTATTACAGTTTGAAAGTTGAAGACAGTTTGAAAGTTGCTTTAAAATGTAAACGACATTTCAAAGTAAATAACGGATTCATTAATTATTTCTATTACTCAAGTCGTAAAGCGAGGGAAGAGTAAAGGTCAACATATCTCAGATATACACATTGCTAAGGGCGTCGCCCTCAAAGGAACTATCTACGACGTGTCAACGACACAACACATCGTCGGCTAGGATAAGGATCGAAAAAACTCTCCAATGGTGCACGTAGCTTATTAATACGGCAATGCAATAATAAGATCGGTTTTGTAAATTTGAAGATCTCCAGGTCCTTAATGAGAAGTACTGTTGATTGAGTAAAAACAACATTTACTCCAGTCTAAAAAAAACGAGGGCAGAACTGATACTACACTTTGATTCGGACTAGAAATATCAGCTAACCGTCGCATCGAATTTTACTGTAGTCAAACGAACGTCTCCTGTGTGATGATTTAACAGACAACATCCACAGTTGGACGTGGATACCCCCCTCCCAGAAAAAAAACAGAAACCAAGAGCAAATAACAAAGAAGCAACAACACAAACAACCAATAGAAGCGAAGGACACGCTTTGCCTACAGGTGTTCGGACACTATTAGTGATCGTGTTAGCAAAAAGAGGCGTCTCGAACCGGGAAATCAACGATAGCCAGGGGAGGTAATTGATAAAAAAGAAGTAAGAAAAAGAAAAAAAGAAAAGAAATGCCAGACGAGAGTTTACAGAATAACACGACGTGACGAGACTTGGCGAGACGTGACGAGAGTTTGAAATGCGGCGAAGATGCCGAGACTCAGCGGGAGGAAGAAAGTATGAAAAACAACCTTCTCGAGCTTTAAGTTCAAATAGAAAAATTAAGAAGAAACAGTTTGGCATACACGTAAACACACAGACACACACACATATATACACACATAAAAGTATATATATATATATATATATATATATATATATATATATGTGTGTGTGTGTGTGTGTGTGTGTTTGTCTTTGTAATATATAGTCATCCACATACACGTATGTTGTCTTTTCACTACTCATCAGTGTAGCTAGATATAAGGAACGCATCAACTTCAAAATTCGGACTCTTGACCTTAGTCATTACTACTGTTAATGGAAGAAATATATCGCTTTTAAACGAATTGTTATAGTATTCTGTTTAGTTTTCACAGTATCGTTTACCTTACAGTTTTCAATGGTTTTACAGAAGAACATTTGTTTCAACGCTTTTGTTAAAACTATCATTTTCCTCCATATATATATATACATATATAGTAAGCAATGAAAATATATATGGCAATTAAGCTACACAGAGGCTCCCGCGTTTCATACCCGGGGGGGGGGAATCTTCAGGCTAAATGCATTTAGCCTGAAGATTCCCCCCGGGGATGAAACGCGGGAGCCTCTGTTAGCTTAATTGCCATATATATTTTCATTGCTTACTACCTAGCTCTACTTACGTATCGAGCACTGTTGAAGTAAATACTGAAAACTGAAATATAAAAATTATATCTCCTTATAATATGTCATGTGGATGGATTAAGTACTAATATTATATATATATATATATATATATATATATATATATATATATATATATATATATATATAAACTCGACGAAAATGCAATAATTACGTTAATACAATACTATACTAAATCTACAGAACAACATAAGAAAATTAAACTATGCAAAATTTAAAACGTTTCACTTAGCGTAATATATAAGTTCACATGCCAATTTTAGGAATGTCTTCTTAATAACCGAACTGAGAAAGTATATAATAGCTATATCGGCCACAATATAGGTACTCCCTCCAGACGTCTTACATATTATCTATCCGACACCAGTGCCATTCAACGACACATCATTTCACACGAAAAAAACACTACAGTCGGCCGAAATACGAAAAATACTAACAGCTAACACTAAAAGCATACATCAAAATGATTCCATACATCGATTGAAATACCATAAACAATATCTATGAAAAAAATACAATCCAATATTAACAAAAATAACTTTTAATTCCGGTACTAATATATTAAACGTATTCCATAAATATACATTATGAATAAATTAATATACACAAAAAAATATTAAAAAATAAAAAAATAAAAAAATAATATAAGTAAAGAAAAATAATTAATACACAAATACAAAAAGTCAATCAGAAACTCAACCCCACCCACTCTTTTTTCTTTGCCTTTCCCTCTTACCATGTCAAAGTTTTAGAGTAAAATAATAAAAATCATGAAACAAAACACAAAAACAACAGCCATTTTGAAAAAAAAAATTCTCCTGATGACAATCACGACGATCGAAAGCGGTAGAGTTGGCTTAAATACGAAACCTTTTACAGCCATATTATACTAACTACCACCGGAGACCCGACATTTTCCTCGCTGCGTCGAGAACATTACTAAGAAAATTACAAAGCGCAAAAATCCCGTTCTATTAAATCAGACTTGCATATATAAATATAGTTTTTCATGGTAAACAACTGATGATCCCTTAAATAATGTTAGAAGCAAACTAATATAATAACTGTAAAAACTAAATTGACTTACATGAGTTATTTTCCACTGAACGACCTGGGACTTAAGGTTTTTTAATTTTATTTTTATTTTTATTTGTTTTTTTTGTAGTATTAATGGGTGAGAAACTTCCGAGACTATATATATATATATATATATATATATATATATATATATATATATATATATATATATATATATATATATATATATATATATATATATATATAATTGTAGTTTATTGAGGTATTGCTTATAAATAAGTGTGTGGGTATACATGAAGGCTGATATCAATATAGAAAACAAAAATGGTGTAAAAAAGGAGGAACAAAATCTAACAATCGAATTGAAGACATTTGTGGTATTTATATTCGCAATTATTGATTTATTGTCAATAGATATTTTACATAGCAAATCAGTCAATATAAAACTTGCCGTCAATATTTAGAAAACCAGGTGTCATTATCCGTATATAATAAAGACATAACGATATTTCACTCATGTCTCGAAGGTTTCTACAAATTTTGATACAAATCTATTCTTATATAGGTTCTAGAAAATGTCTAAAATGTAAGGCATGGACTCAAATCGACTCAAGGTGTCTACAAATTGTATTCAGAGCATCTTGCTGAATTTGTGTATCAGGAATATGGATAAAATTATATGCGGATCTGATGTTACCCCCTTGAAAACCCCTTTCAATATACAGAAAATAAACGTACATTTCGAGACTATGTATTAATTAATTAAACATACGTTTGGTTAAAATTTCACAAAAATCGGAGGTATCTGATTTTTTACCTATGTCTTACATTTACTTTTAATCCACCCTGCCCAAACCTAAATTATTTCATTCACCCTGCCCAAACCTTAATTAAGCTAATATTACGACACATTTTGTAGAACAACGTTGGTCGTTCCAATATACATAATTATCAATCATACAGTTTAAGAGTTAATCAGATACATACACATGTAGACACATATACACATACTTGAATTATATATATATATATATATATATATAGTGAATACTTTTATTCGAACATGTACAAGGTCTGCTACACTGGCATGTCGATGGTATCGATCTACAGCTATCAAGAGCTGAGGTCTCATCAGGAAGAATTTCGGCCTGATGAAACCTCAGCTCGTGATAGCTGATGATCGATAACATTGACATGCCAGTGTAGCAGCCCTTGTACATGTTCGAATAAAAGTATTCACAATACATCTCTATATCTTTATTGAGCACTCTTTTTTAAGCCCGGTTTGATTCCCTTTGGATTTCTACGCTGTGGATTTTTACTCTACCTGGATTAATATATATATATATATATATATATATATATATATATATATATATATTCTAAAAAAAACAATATCCAAAAACATAAAATATCAAACACCTCTCTCATAGACAAATTAAACGTAGATCATCGCTAACCCTTTCTTTTTATCGTTCTCAGTTGCACATATACACAACTCCCCGCATACGCACTTATGTGCTGACTCCTTTTTTTTCACATATTTATTCATTCACGTACTCATAAATGATCTACTACGAATCAAAACTATGTAACCACACATAACAGTTTAACAAATAAACACAGTTTATACATAGTTGAAAATACTTAGATATTTAAACCCCTTTTTCTTTTAATTTGCCCTCAAAATCGGTGCCACACCTCACCACAAAAAAAAAAGAACCCAATACTGGTCAACTCTGATGATAAAATGTTACTCCGAAATTAATAAGATTAAAGTAAAAAAATAATAATAAATTAATCTGGCATTGATAAAGGCTTCTATTTTCAATTTTATGTTATATATATATATATATATGTATATATATATATATATATATATATATATATATATACTTGCTGGACCCGTCTCCGGCGTGTCCCAGGAGAAATGTAAAAAAATGAATTAAAGAGTATATACATCCGCCCCAACGCAAATAGATCACATTTTTAAATTGTTGCAGAGTGAAATGAGAAAGAAAGGCATGTCTGATTAAACAGAAGTGCCAACTTCTACTTACTCAGCTTTTGATCCATTTTCGGACGACGGATTTTATGTTATAATCCAAGGAGTGTAAAACATCTCGGTATTTCGTACGAACGTGCTCGACCGACATCGGTCGTCGTCAGGCGGTTGCAAAATGAAATAAATTGGTGAATGTATCGAAAGGGCGCTCTTTAAAATTATTTCAACAGCACTCTAATACACCTAAACCCCCCTCATAACGGGAATGGGTGATGTTTGGTTCATTAATGTGCATAAACAATGCTTCCATTATGGGGAGGTGAACACTGCAACCCGAAACCGCCAGAATGGATGTGCTATTTGTTAAAATGTTCTTAAACATGTTCTTTGGGATGCCATGATTTATAAGATGTTGGTATATGGAGCTTTGAGAGGGGTGAGGTGGCAAGTAAATAGGCGTGATATGGTAGTCCTAGCCATTTGTTGGCAGATATATATTCCCCGATAGGGCATTTAAACACGTATATGCCATTACTAGTTTTAAGTAAGTCACTATCAGCCGGGTTTCTTTTTTAATTAATAAATTGCTAGTTTTTTTTTACTTTTTGTAGTATATAATGAATGTGATTTTAGATTCATAATCTACTAGGGTTACGTGTTTGTGTATGATATTTTCTTCTTATTTTTCTTCGGCTTAATAGTTGTGGTGCATTTGGTTACAGTAAAATAAGTTAATTGTATTAATATTACTGTTGTCGAAGTTTTTATTTATGGCGGTTAGTGTGTGTTTTATTTGTTGATCAACTAAATAGTTCGCTTCCCCATAAGGGAGGCATTGTTTATACGCATTAATGAACCACAAATAAACCATTCCCGTTATTAGGGGGGTGCAGGTGTAATAGCGTGCTGTTGAAATAATTTAAAAGAACGCCCTTTTGACACATTCACGAATTTATTTCATTTTGAAATCGTCTTTCAACGACCGATGTAGGTCGAAAACGTTCGCCCAAAATACGTAGATGTTTTACACTCCTTGGATTATAACATCAAATCCGTTGTAGGAAGACTAGAAACAACGAATCAAAAGCTGAATAAGCACCAGTTGGCACTCCTGTTTAATCAAACATGCATATATATATATATATATATATATATGTGTATATACATGTGTATTTACATATATGTGTGTATATATATATATGTGTATATATATGTATATATACATATATGTGTATATGTGTATATATATATATATGTATATATATACATATGTATATATATATATATATGTGCATATATATGTGTATATGTATATGTATATATATGTGTGTATATATATGTATATATATGTGTGTGTATATATATATATATGTATATATATATATGTGTATATATATACATATATATATATGTGTATATATATACATATATATATATGTGTATATATATATGTGTATATACATGTATATATATATATATTGATATATATATATATATATATATATATATATAAAGAGGTGTACTAAAAGCGAACTTTTAGGAAAGGTAAAACCCTATTGTGAAGAGTATACAGCTCAATATCCAGGATAGAGCAGGTAGAAATGAAGGAGAATGGAAAGGAATTAGAGAAAGCAAAAGCCAAATCAAAATTCAAATCAAAAGTTCAAAGCAAGGTATATTCCGCAAAAAGGCAATTTATTCAAGTTAAATTTTCCTTAAGCCAGGCTTTTCAAAGATCAAAATCTTATCATCAGAGGAAGTCGCTGGGATAGATAAGTTGGCAATGGCCAAGATTTAAAATTTGAAAAAATGAAATAAAATAAAAGTTGTAGGGAAAGAAACGTAGGGCAAAACTGTGCCAGGGTGCAAGCAAGTGTCCGATTGCCAAAAAGTCCGGTGTCGAAGAGTCCAGCGGAGAGGATACGATGTAGATAAGTTAAAATCCAAGAAGCCACAACTTCAGGTACGGCGAAAATAGAAGATCCAAGAAGGGTAAAGAGTCCAATAAGAGGTACATTCGATGATGCAGGCAGGCGTCAGAGGAGATTAAGATGTAAAATATTCGCCATTAAAGAAACTTCCCGGGCAGAGATGACAAAAGAAAGTGTTTTAAAGTGGAAAAAAGGGGCAGTGAGAATATTTAAAGTCTGCCCAGTTGAGAAAGCCGGCTATAAATGAAGAAAAGCAAAGACAGTGAAATCAGGAATATAATATGCGACCAATGGGCAAGGGAGGAAACGGGTAAGTGGTGTGTGGGAGGAAAAAGGGACGGGTACGAGGAAAGAGAGGGGGGAGGAGAAAGGGAGCGATGCGGTGAAGGAATGCGGATAAAACTAAGAGTGTGAAAGTCGGGGGGTGAAACATAAAGTTGAAATTGGAAGTTAGGATTCAAATAGAAAAGGGGAAGAAAGGAGTGGGGGTAAGTTAACGAATGTTAGGATAAGTGGTTAAAATATCAGAATATGTATAAGAACAGAGTTCGGGGGTTTAGAAGTTTAATCAAATGACCTTAGATATGAACAATGAGGCAAAATATATATGAAGGGTAGGACTAGGAAAATGAGTTAAAAATTAAAAGAGTAAAGATAAAAAATAAAGATAAAAATAGTATAAAAAGTAGAAATAAGAAAATAAAAGAATAAAGAATGGAAAATAGATAATAAGATTAGTCTTAAGTTCGCAGGGAAAATTGAGGATTGACCGAAAGAATAAAAAATAAAAAATAAAAAATAAAAAAATAAAAATAAAAAAAAATAAAAAATTAAAAATAAGATACTAATAATAGAATGAGGGAAAAGTCGATAAGATTGGAGCTCAAGAATGAAAATTAGAATAAGGAAAAAGAAAAAAGAAAAAGGAAAACAAGACCTAGAGAGGATATCCGGAATGGGAGTCTCCAAGGTGGAAAAAATTATGGGTTGAAGTAAATAAGCAGTTACGGGATGCTAGTTCAAATAGATATGGGAAAATATAAACTTTGAAATTTTATTTAAAAAAAAGTTATATGGAGGTTAATTAAGAAAATTGTTAAATAGGTTAGTGAAGGCCGGAAGAGGTAAGAGATATACAAGGTTAAAAAAGTGACAAAGGATTAAGCCAGAGGGAGAGTGGAGATCGCAGTTACAAGTAAATACTATAGGGGTTAAAAGATGTAGAGCTAGGGCGGGTTGGGGGTTGAGTAGTTTGAGAGAGATGTGCGAAGGGCGAGGTAAAACAAGGGGGAATAATCGAGGCTATTAAAAAAGTGAGAAGAATTAAAAACAGGAGGGGAAGAATAGTTAGAGTGCACAGTGGAAGCAGTAAGGAGTTCGATATCGAGGTGTGCAAATGGGATATGGAGTAGATAAGGCTAATCAACAAGTAAATAAAAGGGCTAGGATATAATATGAATAGAGTGGGTTAGTTATCATGTTGAAAGGGAAAAGAATGAAGAATGGAGGTGCTGCAGGGAAGCGGACGAATGCATTAAAAGAAGTTAAACGGGAAAGAAAATGGAAAGCCAAATAAAGTTATACAGTTAAGGAGGTTAAGTGGAAAGATTTAGGGGGTAATGGAAGAAAGGTGTTAAAACTAAGGGAAATGCGAAGCTAACGAAGTTTATGGGTAATTTATTAAGTTAAGAGAAGGTTAAAGGGATGAGGGGGATATAAGTAGAGATTAAAGAACAACAGGAATTAGAACTATAAGAAAGGGGTTTCAAGATGTAAGGAGGGAAAATCCGAGATGAAGGGAGGGTATTTAATCAAATGGGAGAGGGGTATCTGGGGGATTATTATGGTTGCTATACCTGAATTTACGTTTATGCCTGCAACTGGAGATAAGTTCATTCTTAGAATTAATAATATTTTTAGATTTAGTAGCAGTAGCTATCATAAAGGTTTCCAGAGTACAAAGTTGGCAATGGGATGCTCCAGGGGTATAAGATTTGGACTTTTTAAGTATTGACCAGTGAAGTGAATAGGGAGTATTTTTGAGATTGAGGTTTCTAATTAGATTGGAAAGTGAAGTGCCTGTGCTGTTATCGCTGCTATTTTTAAAGGAATATATATGGTTAGAGATCCGGGTCTTTATGGGGAAAGAGGACGCCCCAATATATGTGTGTATCTTGAAGGGTGGTGCTATAGTTGCATTGAGATTACTAATGGTATTAGAAGAGATTTGGGTTTGGAGATCCAAGTTATGCGAGGAAAGTTGTTTGGAGAAGTGGGGTGGAGCGGATATGGGGGAAATGTGAGTTGGCCCATGAGCACTATTTATTATTGGGGGTGCTTGGTTAGAGGTATGGCTGTATAAGCGGGAGTTTAGAGTAGAAGCGGATTGGGGTTGCGAAAAGATCCGGAGTTCGGGTGGAGAATGGGAACTGTGATTACTCACAACATTGGTGGAGCGAGGGAATTGTTTAACAGTACAAGCGTATATTACGTCATTCTGTACACAGTTGTTGTTAAGGGGACAATCTCTAAGTTTACGGCAGTTACAAGTGGTGAGGGATGTGGTGGGTGGTTGCTGTTGGATATGTTTGATTTTCCTATTGTTAGAGGTTATGATAGTTTGTTCAATATTGGGCATAGTAGAGTATGATATTTTAATAGAATTTTTGTTAAGGATAGTGCTATATCTGTGGGGATGCTTAAAAGATCTGTCTAAGATTTGGAAAAATTCTTTAGGTATATTGGTTTTAACATTACTGCTGAAAGGCGGATTAAACCAAATGTTATTCTTTCTTCTAAGTTTTTTTCTTTGTTTATGCGAATGTGGGTCTACCCGATTATCAATATCTTTAGTTCCTATGGGCTTATTAGAGTGTGTTTTGATTATCTTAGGTGCTGATGAGTTAAACTTTTTATTTCTGTGTGTGGTCATGTTGTGAGTAATAATGCCTGAAGATTTGTTAACTTGAGTAAGGGGGTTGCAGTTATATTTAATTTTGTGATTCTAGCCTGAGTTACGCAAAGCATTATTGTAAAAGCTAGAATTTTGATCGAAGATAGATTTATTCGCAGATAGCTTAGAGATTCTATTAGATACTGAGGGGACTATTGAGTTTATAGTGGATTTAGGGTGGTTAGATAGGCTATGTACGTAGAAAAGGGTTAAGTTAGGTTTATGGTATGGGCAGAAGGTTCCCGAGTTAAGATCTAATGTAAGGTCAAGAAAGTTGGATATTCTTTTCTCAGGTTCCACTGTAATGGTCAAACCAAAGTTTTTAAAGAAGTTATGCAGGTTTTTGATAGTGTTGTTATATTGTCTCGATCTCTCCCCAGATACAAACAGGGCATCGTCCCTATACAACCCACCCTGTAAGTGTCCAAAATTAAACCCCAATTCTCTCATCAAGTACAAACCTACCAGGTCAGTGACCTTGGCAGAGTCTGAGGCCCCCATGGTAATGTCAAAGTTATTGGGGGTGTCCTTCCTAGTCCAAAGCTTATTATCAAATTCTAGTAGGGATCTTCTGGCTAATATTATTAGTTTAATCTCTATGTCAGTAATGTCAGAATTATTTTTGGCGAAGATTAATGCTTTGTTAAGTAAGATAGGGGAAATGGATTGGTAATAATTATTAATGTCGAATGTTATGAAGTTCAAGTTAGGTTTAGACTTATCAATGAGGTTAAGGAACCAGGTAGTAACCTCATCAGAGGATTGCCAAAGAGTGTAACGAATTTTTTCTTTCAAGGTAGGGATAATTCTATCCAAGATTTTCTTGCTTATGATGCCTAGGTCGGATTTAGAGGGGCATATTAGTCTGATGGTAGGGTTTTCTTGGAAATTATTTTTGTGGTCCTTCAAAGTAAATCTAGGTATTGCAGGGGTTAAAATTTCTGCGTAGTTGAGGACATTCAAAGATGTTAGTATGGATTTAGCCTCATTGTTTATACTAGCCAGGGTATCGTAAGATGTGCTTTTGTAAGATTTATTTAATTCTTTGTAGATTAAGGATTTGTATTGACTATATTTCAGTTTGTAAATATTCTTAGTTTTATCCGCTGGGACAATTATATCTGGGTGTTTCTTAATATTGTTAGTAAACTTGTTGATTTTTTTGATGATGGGATTGAGGTGTTTATTGTGTCTTTTGAATTTAATGCGACTAATGAGGTCAAATAGGTCATTTTCGAATAGCCGGCTTTCTCAACTGGGCAGACTTTAAATATTCTCACTGCCCCTTTTTTCCACTTTAAAACACTTTCTTTTGTCATCTCTGCCCGGGAAGTTTCTTTAATGGCGAATATTTTACATCTTAATCTCCTCTGACGCCTGCCTGCATCATCGAATGTACCTCTTATTGGACTCTTTACCCTTCTTGGATCTTCTATTTTCGCCGTACCTGAAGTTGTGGCTTCTTGGATTTTAACTTTGAAACTTCTCTCATTACTTCTCGTGCCTCTAACGACCTACCTATCTACATCGTATCCTCTCCGCTGGACTCTTCGACACCGGACTTTTTGGCAATCGGACACTTGCTTGCACCCTGGCACAGTTTTGCCCTACGTTTCTTTCCCTACAACTTTTATTTTATTTCATTTTTTCAAATTTTAAATCTTGGCCATTGCCAACTTATCTATCCCAGCGACTTCCTCTGATGATAAGATTTTGATCTTTGAAAAGCCTGGCTTAAGGAAAATTTAACTTGAATAAATTGCCTTTTTGCGGAATATACCTTGCTTTGAACTTTTGATTTGAATTTTGATTTGGCTTTTTCTTTCTCTAATTCCTTTCCATTCTCCTTCATTATATATATATATATATATATATATATATATATATATATATATATATATATATATATATGAGTGATAGAATCTCATGTTTATAACTGACTTTTATGTACCGGTGGCGAATACATTTATACATGTAGATGCCTTGTCCAGCTCGGGCCTCTTACAACCACCCGCATACATTATTCACAGAAGAATAACAATGTGATAGCGAAACATATAAAGGAAAATACCCATACATACAGATACGACACTAATATATATATATATATATATATATATATATATATAAAGTTAATTCAGCAGAAGATATAAGAGGCAACTAATTTATTTAATTAGTGAACATTCGGATACAACTGAAGCTCAATATACTGGATAGAGCAGTAATAGCACTAGAACAAGTGAAAAATATAATAAGGTGCGAATCTAATTGTATTAGCATTCAATGTTCAAGCAAATTACTTTAAAGTCCTTAACTCATGTGTTTTCAAAGAAAATCTTCTCCTCAGAGGACCATTACCGCAATGAAATTATTGCAGGTAATAAAATTAAACTTTGAAAATATATTAAAAAAATTCACATAAAAATACATAAAAGTATATAAAACATCAAATATATCGGCCCAAAACATACTTTTTAGCTAAACTTATACAGTTCATCCAATCATTAACTTTAAAACATCTTCAAGAAATATATAAAAGAGGTTGATTAAAAAACAATCCAGGTGATGAATGGTATTCCAAAAACGAAAAAGCTATCTAGGCGGGAAATTTGTTTGCTATCGATGCAGTATATGCCAGTGAAAAGTGTATTCAAAGTGCATGCAAATTAATAAAACGATAGAAAAAAACAAATCATATGAAAAGTTCAGAAAGAAAACTCACTAGGTGTTGAATGATATAATGCCCCAATTCAGGGTTCTTATGAGTTGATAGTTGTGCAAACGATAACTTCCTGGTAAGATGCTAGCTCCGCTAATCCAATTCGAATAAAATTAAACTGACCTGATGTATTCGGCCATTTTTTATTCCGGGTCCGATGAAGTAAATCCAGTGAAATAAATTTTACATTCGAAGGTAATCAAGCTCCCGCAAGCCCTAGTGATAGCGTAACGAGTCCAAAAGAAATTCTTCTCCTCGGTAAGACAGCCGTGCAAGAAGTAGTTGAATCTCTAGTGCTATATATATATATATATATATATATATATATATATATATATATATATATATATACGGATAAACATATATGCACATACAAATACATATACAATGTATATATATACATATGTATATATATATATGTGCACATATATGTGTATATATGTATATATATATATATATGTGTGTATATATATATGTATATATATATGTGAGTGTATATATATATGTATATATATATGTGTGTATATATACATATGTAAATATATGTGTATATATATGTGTGTGTATATATATATGTATATATAGTACTTCATGTATCCACATAAAATATTATAAGGAGATATAATTTTTTATGTGTCAGTTTTCAGTATTTACTTCAACAGTGCTCGATACGTAAGTAGAGCTAGGTAGTAAGCAATGAAAATATATATGGCAATCAAGCTACACAGAGGCTCCCGTGTTTCATCCCCGGGGGAATCGTCAGGCTAAATGCATAAAGTTATTTTTGTCAGGTGTTTTTATATACGTGGCTTGCTAGTTAACCAATCAGATTCGTTGTTGTTCCCCCAGTCAATCGTTGGGCTTCCCAAATTTTAAAGATCCCCGAAACCTATTAAACTCTAGAAGTGAAATAGCAAACAGCTGTTTACAAAGAAATAAATTTACCTTAGGATGATATATAATAAATAAAAAAAATAAAATAAAAAAATAAAAAATAAATAAATAAATAAAAAACTGAACAAGTTAAAATTTAAAAACCTAAAATAGTAATACAAGAAACCACGTGTTAAAATAAATTCGCCCACTGTATTGAGAAAAACAAAGGAAACAGTATATAGGAAAATCCATTGTTAACAAAAAATAGGATAGGGATAGGAGCGTCACCAACTAAGCCTTTGTTCGCGGGAAGCCCAACGATTAGCTGGGGGAACAACAAAGAATCTGATTGGTTAACTAGCAAGCCATCTATATAAAAACACCTGACAAAAATAACTCTATGCATTTAGCCTGACGATTCCCCCCGGGGATGAAACACGGGAGCCTCTGTGTAGCTTGATTGCCATATATATTTTCATTGCTTACTATATATATATATATATATATATATATATATATATATATATATATATATATATATATATATATGTATATACACATTAATATATATATATGCAATTTGAATCATTATAAAACACATATTAGTTACCACATAAGGTACAAAATTTGAATTATCTACTATACCCTATCCCTGAGTGTATTCGGTCTCTCTGTACAAGGATTTGTCAGTACAACCTGTCATGAGAATACTTGATACTACAAGTAAACTTTGACAAAATATAAAATATAACATGATATTCGAAGTCTAAATAAGATCCCCGTCACACAGCTATACACTGGCTCATGCGAGGAGAGGAATGTTCCCCCTATAAATAAATATGGAACTACTCCAGGGTTTGCGCCTAATTTCCGTGACTGCTCGGCCGAATCGATCCGACAGGTTACGGAAGCGTCCGAGACCAGCCGAGTCGAAAACGAGGCTGTCGAGACGAAAACGAGGCTGTATAAACAAAACCGCAAAATGCGTGAAAACAATGGAAGGTTGGCAGACGACAATATAAAACGATGAATACGGAAAGAAGAAATTCCTATATTTTTATACAAAAAATGAAAGAAATGAACAAACCCATAGCTGAAATAAATAAACTTTTTTTTTAACCAGTTTTTAAAACTTTTTTTTGCAATTAGGCAAGTCTTTGTATTTAATAGATTTTTTATGGGGGGTGGGGGGAATTATGTATCTTTTCCTGGAGAGGTAGCGCTTGTTTTTTTTTGGGGGGGGGGCTTAGCGAAAGACGGGCAGAAAAGGAGCCTGGGACAACAGGTATATCATCTTCAGTATGGTCGCTATCTCCAGATTTGACCGCGAAAAAAATGTCCCCGATCGCAAAGACACCCAAGCCCTGCATTCCTAGGTGGGGCATCTCCATGCATATTTGTCTGATATTGTTTGTCTTGCCGTCAACCGGCAAAGTCGTGCGACTCGCCTACACCGAATTCTGGTGGGCAGTAGAGATTTCTGATGTCAGAACTTCATAACCTGCTCCGGAGATTCTAGGCTCTGACACAATTGCTGAAAATTCATTTTTTTTAGTTTGGCTTAGCGTCTCCTTTCAATTTTTCTCGGATGCTTGCTATAAACTGCCTTGCAGCATCCTGATTGGTCAGTTTTTTTCAAGTTTTGCTAACAGCCTCGTTTTCGACTCGGCAGGTCTCGGACGCTTCCGTGACCTAACGGGTGGATGCGGCCGAGCAGTCACGGAAATTAGGCGCAAACCCTGAAGTAGTACCATATATATATATATATATATATATATATATATATATATATATATTTTTTTTATTCATATATCTATATATAGGGGTGTATGTGTGTTTGTGAGTGTATACGTGTGTACGTATAAGCGTGGGTCTATTAACTGCTCTAATATATATTGAACATTTTGAAAAGTATTGGTTTTGTTCATATTTGAACTTAATTAATTCATATATATATATATATATATATATATATATATATATATATATATATATATATATATTCATTTTACATTCGGGTATATTCTCAGATATCAAGTGGCCCCTTCCTCGGGCTAAATCCTGAAATCTATATGAGATACATATATCCTAGTGTTCGACTTATGTTATTTTGTACCTCTCAAACATCGAGTAAGTTAAGAGGTAAAGTGTGTATGTCATATTACATCAAATATGTTATATTGAATAATATATATATACATATATATATATATATGTGTGTGTGTATATATATTCTGTGTATTTAGGCAGCATTTAGTCATTTGTGCAAACATTGTTAAAAATAACAGAATGCGTCTGTTTAATTATACCTTTTTCCCATTTGTTATGGTCTTTTCTGTATTAAAATAATATAAATGTTCTATAAGTTTCACAGGATGATTCGACGAACAATCGAAAACGTTCGTAAAACCTGTGAATCCTATAGAACATTTATTACTTTTTTTATTTTAATACAATAAACACATCAGAAAAAATTGAAAACATGTAAAAAGATAAAATTAAACAGATGCATGCTGTTATTTCTAACAATTTTTGCATAAATATATATATATATATATATATATATATATATATATATACATTCTTTATCATATATATATATATATATATATATATATATATACATATATATATATATATATATATATATATATATATATATATATATATATCATACAGTATGGAAATAGTGTTCCAACGTAATGGGAATTTGAAAGAAAAACATCTTAAACAATATTAGTTACGTATTCCTCAACGTTTTGTCTTGATTTCGGAATACAATTGAGGAAGTCCAGATCACGAGGCTGGAGGAAAGACCTCAACTGCCCAAACCCCAAGCCTCAAGAGCTACCAAGTCAGTAATACAAAACATAAACATCGCCCTCAAAAGACTTGTTTCATTCAACATATCCTTCATGGAGCTAAATAAAGTAACATACGCTGCAGGACTTTACATTGTTAGAATAACACCCCATCAATTCAAAAGCAATGGGAGTCCAGAGCATGAGCCATCCCACCACCGTGGAAACTGAAGCTCCCGAAACAACTCATCCTTTAGTCTCCTAAATTAAACAATCTCTTGCTGGACTGACAGTGCGGGGGCGGCTGAGAAACAACATATGCAGACTTAGTTTTAAATACAAAAAATGTAAAAGAAATAGAAAACGTTGCGAGGGAACTTGAAGGCAAAATCCCAGCCAACAGAATTAAAGAAAAGGATAGCAAGCACAGGGCGAAAGTTGAGAACAGACAGTTAAAAAAGAATACAATACTATTCTATTGAAATTTTGTTGGATAGAATATAACGGTTGAAAAGCCACCAGAGGAGAAGGAGCTAGAAAGCTACTGCAAGCCTTGCAACCAAGAGGCGAAGTGGATTTTAGATATAGCTCGAAATAATAAAAGCAAGCCAAAAATGGCAGAGCCAAAGATAACGTCTGGAATGAAAAACGAAAGCTAGATCAATTTCAGAATCACAAAAAACTGGCATAGACAATACATCTAATTTCTGGCTGAAAAAACTAACAGCACTTCATAGTCATTATAGTAGCTGCTTCACCAGACTTGAAGAGCGAGGAGGCCAACCCAGCATGGCTAGTAAAAGGTGGTATGACCTTCATACCCAGAACGAGTGAGACACAAAACCCTAAAAAATACAGACCGATCTGCTGCCTCACTACAACTTACAAACTCTTCACTGGCCTGGTTGCAGACATCATCTATGAACACCTCTCTTCTTGAGCATACCTGGAAAAATAACAAGAAGGGTGTAGGATGAAGTGTTTAGGCACCATGGACCAATTGTTGATCAATAAGACCATCCTTGAGGACTGTAGGAAGAGGCAGAGAAATCTAAGCATGGCGTGGATTAATTACCAAAAGGCATATTATAGTGTACCGCACACATGGCTCCTGCGCTGCCTTGATCTATATAATATCCATCCGGTCATCAAGAAACCCAGGGCAGTACAAATAAATATCTGGAAAACAACCATGGCATTAAGACACAGTAATGGAAAAATAAAAATCCCCAACGTCAAGATCCGAAGAGGAATCTTTCAATGAGATAGCTTATCTTCTCTATTCTTTAGCTAAGCAATTTATCCACTAAGCAAATTACTAAACAAAAGCCAGAGTGCCTACAGTCTGAGCCAGGGCCACAAACAAGATCTACACAAAACAGTCAACAACGTGCTCTTCATGGATGACCTCAAGCTGTATGCTAGTTCAGATGCTGACTTAAGCCGGCTCTTACAGATTGTACATACCTTCTCTAAAAATATTGGAATGATGTTCGGCCTGGACAAATGTGTCTAGTGCTCCTGTAGAGCTGGGAAGAAGATCCGCAGGGAAAAAATACAGCTTGATGAAGATACTGGCATCAAAGACTTTGAAGGACAGGAACAATACAACTAACTTGGCATAGAAGTAAATGATTCAATTCAACATGCCAAGATGAGAGAAATAATTGGGAGAGAATATATACGCCGTGTTAGAAAAAAATTACAGAACACAGCTAACAAACAACAACAAAGTAACTGCCATTAACCAATAAGCTATGCCAGTGATACCATACAGCTTTAAGAATATTGATTGGCAATAAAAGGACATTAATAGATTAAACACTAAAACGAGAAAAATGTTGACAATGTACAGAGTAATGTACAGAAACCAGTGTCTAGCAAGGCTATATCTGCCAAGAGGAACATGGGATATGGGTCTCTCAGAAATTGACCATCAACATTGAGCCACTATTGTGAGCACCGGCCAATATCTGATGAGCTCCCAGAACCCAAACCTTATGATAGTATGCCAACATCAAGAAACCAGAGCAAGCATAACAACCTCTATCACAAAACTGGCCAAACATTTTGGACAGGAGAGTCTTACAATTACGGCAGACACAGACAACAATCCTGCCACAGAAATAGCCCGCGAAAGCCGCCAGAAATACACCAAGACCATCCATTCCAGAAAACTGGAAGAATAGACCGTCTAACAACGTGCTAAGTATTTCCTAGGTGAATTATTCCAGGAATATATAGATAAGGAAAGCTCTGTAGACTGGCTGAAATGAGGATCTCTCCATTATGATCAGGAGATAATGATAATGGCTGCTCAAGATCAAGGCTTGATGACCAATGCCTTTAAAAGGATTAGTGGTCTCAGCAATAATAACAAGTGCAGGTTCTGCCACACAGAAGTAGAGAGTGTGAGCCACCTGACATCCAGTTGTAAGGTTCTCCTGGGGGAATGGCTATTATACAATGCGACACAACGGAGAGTGTAAATATTTTCACTAGACTATTTGTAAAAAAGTTGAATATCCAGTGTAGTAGAAAGTCCTGGGAGCATATACCAGAAAAAAACAGTTGGAAATAATGTATACACCATCCACTATGACTATGCAATCCCTACTGCTACATATCTAGAAAACAGAGCTGTTAAAGCTGACATCGTAATATGGGACAAAAGGGAGACAGTAGCAACCCTAGTTGAAGTCAGTGTCCCTAATGATGCAGGATTAAACAGAGCTGAAAGGGAAAAGATTACGAAATACCTAGGTCTTATGTACAACATGAAAAGAAACTGGAATCTTAGGAAAATCTGCATCATACCAGTAATTATAGGAGCAACAGAACTAATGAAAAAGAATTTCAAAAGCTATCTGGCGAGTATACCCGGTGAACCGAGTGCAAGAGAAATACAAACAATTGAAGTTAAAGGCGCGGTTAGAATCTTAAAAAGAGTTCTAGGCTGGAGAGTCTGAAATAGCCGGTGAATGTCTGGCATTCGGTAGGATGCCCTATCTCCAGCAAAAACGGAAAAATAAAAAAGGGAGATGCACAGTTAAACATATATATGTGCACACATACATGCCAAGCATGCACATGAAAATCACACGGAAGGTATTGAAAAAAAATTAAAAGAGGAAATAATATTATTTATGTCATTATGTCCTCGGGGATTGACTTGACGCAAATAGCCGTAAGAATATTAAAAAGTGTTGTTTTGTCTATTATTTTACAATAAATCATATCTGCAGGTTGATAAAATGAGTTTGATAGTTATGAAAAAAAGAGACAGATATATTGATTTATTTATTTGTTGATATGTTGATTTAATTATTCATTTATTTGTTTATTTATAAACACGTATACATACGCATACACATCTACACACACACACACACATATATATATATATATATATATATATATATATATATATAAATATCTCTATCTCTCTCTCTCTCTCTATATATATATATATATATATATATATATATAATAAATATATATATATATTTATATATATATATATATATATATATATATATATATATATATATATATATATATAAAATATATCTACATATATAGGCCGATACACCCATGTATGTTATAATTTATTCATACAGCTGTTTGAGAATGGCATGCGTAAAATATTAAGAAAAGGAACGGGTGTTTTTATTTATTGATGATTTTTTCTCTGTTGAAGTATTTATTTATCTATTTATTTATTTATGTATGAACACATGCACGTGCATATGTACATATAAATACAGGCATATACATGCACACATATGTGTATGTATTTTTTGTATTCATTCAATTTATTTGTAGATATTTTGTGTTAAGTATGTTGTATAAAGGTAGCTAGCCTTATCTAACTTTAATGTTTGTCCATATATATATAGTATATATATGCATACATATAGTATATATATATATATATATATATATATGCGTATACATATAGTATATATGCATCAATATAGTATATATATATATATGCGTATACATATAGTATATATGCATACATATATAGTACGTATATGCATATATATATGCATATATATATAAATATATATATATATACATATATATATGCATATACATATATATGTAGTATATATATGCATATATATGCATATATATATATAGTATATATATGCATATGCATATAGTATATATATATATGCATATATATATATATATATATATATATATATATATATATGATTATATGTGCGTATTCATTTTTAAGCGGATTTGTCTTTGGCCTTGAAGTACGGGTGAATTTTTATATCATTTTCTTTTAGCCATTCCCTGATGACATTGATTTGAGATCTCTGGCCTGCCAGTAGTCGCTGGTAGGCAAATCTGAAGATTAAGGTGGGTGCAGAAGCAATTCAAAGTCCAATTTATTCACTGTTGCCTTTTTGCGATCGACTGGTTGCACAGTGTTTTGTCTAGCTAAAAAAATACTTTATTATTCTTCATTTGTGACCTTATTTGGAAATTCTCTTGCTTCAATCGCAATAATAATGCTATAGAATACCCTCTATTGATAGGTTTTTTTTCTCAAGGTAATCAACAAACGCAATACCTTGCGTATCATTAAATACGGAGGCGAAAAACTTGCCTTCTGATGTTTGCGTTTTTCGTCACTTTGAAAAGCTTTCATATGTTTCCGTCTGACTGCCAATTTAATTCCGGGGTGAAGTGGTGGATACATATTTCATCCAATGTCGGATATTGACGCGTAACAAATTTTTTGAACGTTGAACCAGTTCAAAACACTGCTCCAAATCGTAGATGTGTTTTTGTTTTCGATCGATTTTGAGCAAACGCGGCATCCACTTTGAAAACAGTTCTCATTGAAAAATGTCCATACAAAATCGTTAATACTGTACCTTTTAGTCTATTTAACTCCACTGTTATCGCACGCAACTTGAATTCATAGTCGGGCAAATCGAGTTTGTTGGCTTTTTTATGTTTTCCACGGAAATTGCGTTGAGAACCATTTGTTTCTGTACGACCACCTCTTAAATTAAGATGGCATCTCTTAACCGTTGTTTCTGACGAAAACGAATCCGAATAACATTTACCTGCCATTGCTTTGGTTGAACAGTATTTTCTCCTATCAGAAAGCAAAAGGGACGTAACTCAGTTTTTACCATTGTTTTGAGAATTTGCAACACTAACTCACTTAAATTACTGTTTTTTGTAAGCTAATAACTTGATTCGACTTGAAGGTTATTACGTAAGAAAATTATATGGAATTTTTAATATTAGTAGCATTATTTATATTTTAGATCCGGGAATTATTGAATAATGGGTTTCATGTAGTGGGTTATTTTTTTAGGTTGTAATTGTAAATTTGTAGACGGCATTGCATCTGTTTTGTATATTTATGAGTGGCAGCTGTTCATATTTGTATATATATATATCACCCCAGCCTATCTTACTATGAAAGTATATTTTTTTAGTTCTTCATGTTTCTTGTTTCGTTTTTCTTCTTTTTCCTATTACTGGTGTTTTCCACTGCGAGGATTTCTGTTCTTTTTGGCCTTATTTAGAGCTTTATCTTCCGTTTGTTCATTTTGGTATTTAGTCTAGTTTCCCATCTTTGTTCTATTCTTTAACAGAGTTGTGCATCGATGATTAGCCTTGTAATTCCCGAGTTTACTCTGCAGAAATTATATCTGTTTCGTGTGTAAAATTGTCTGCTAGGAGGAGTTGAAGGTATCTGTTTACTTTTTTTGTTACTGTTTTTATTCCGTCATGTGTAATTCTACAGCGGCCATCTAAAAACGTCACATTTTAATCTATGTTTCTGTAAAGTCAATAATGTTTGTCAGATTTGCTGTACACTATTGTCCTTCGTAGATGTGTTGAGTTATATCTCTGTCGGTGTATAGTAGGTCATTTTTACTTTTTATCGCTTTCTGGCACTTTTTCTCAGCTTTGGATAGTAGCCACTTGTTATTAAGAAAGTGGTATATTTCTTCGTTAAGTTGTCCTGTTAAAAGTTTCCACGTAGTTGGCAACCATAAACATGTATATGCACACATACATAGGCACCACGTACATACAAATCGCACGGTAAGTATGGAAAACTAAAAGTAAAAACAGGAAATAATATTATGTATGTCATTATGTGCTCGATGATTGACTTGAAGCAACTTGTCGTAAGAATATTAAATAATGTGGTGTTGCCCATTATTTTACAATAAATCATAGTAGTTTCTTTGTATTATTCCTTTCTCAATTTCTTAATGTGGTTTCGCCATTAGTAATCTACTACGATATATCCGTGTTATGATAGTTTGTAGTGAATTCCTAAAACAGCAACGATGTATACCTTATTAAGAAGGTGTGTTCATGTTTATCAGTGTTGTTAAGGTCGTCTTTAATTAATTTTTGTTTCTGTTCCTTACGCATTTTCCTGGTTGATTTTGTTCATGTTTTTCAGCCATTAGATATCTACACTATCGTTTTATCCTGATATTACTTCAAAACTTTCTTTTCTCCTCAGGTCTAGTTGTATTCCTATGGTTTTTCTTTCTTTACATCTCCTAACTGGCTTTCATTGTTTATGAAAAGTCTTATTTTTCTTGTACTGTTCATATTTGTATCTATATTATCCAGTCTATTTTACTTTGTAGTATAAAGTTTAGGTCTCCATGTTTCTTGTTTCGCTTTTCTTCTTTTCTTGTAAGTTGTGTTTTACTACTGCCATAATTTATGTTCTGTTTTGCCTTATTTAGAGCTATATCTTCCGTTTTTCGTTTGTTAATTTAGGTATTTAGTCTAGATCTTTGCTTTGTTGTACTATTCTTTTTACAGAGTTTTGAATCGATGATTAGTCTTGTAATCACTGAGTTGGCAGTGCAGAAATTACATCTGTTTGGTCTGTAATATTGTCTGCTGGTAGGAGTTGGAGGAATCTGTTCACTTTTTCGTTACGTTTATTATGGATTGTAGTTTTGTTCTGTTTGCGGTCATACTTTATTTGATACGTTCGTCTTCTGATGCATCATACGCAACGAGCTCTGCAGTCTCCTCGTCGTTGGTTCATGCAGTAAATAGTATTACTATCACACGAGTTCGTATCAGTGATTGCCTATTTCCAATAATAATTGTCTAGGGAGTTTGAGTTACAGTATTTCTCTCCAGACTTCTAGCACTCGTTGTCTCTTTCGATAGCTATTTCAAATAATTTTGTGATACCACAACAGCTGTTTACCAATTATTTCTAGAGGATAATGGGCATTAGATTTCTGTAGAAATTGACGGATAATAAGACTATCTAAAATGTTAGCACTCTCTGTGTCCTACCAATAAAAGTCTGGATGGAACTGTTTCTCCTCGTTCTTGCCATGTCCCTTCATGACTATTATTATTATTATTATTATTATTATTATTATTATTATTATTATTATTATTATTATTATTGTTATTATTGTTATTGTTATTTTTATGGTTTGTATGTGAACAGCCAATCGTCCCGATTCATTGAATAATCATCACAAAACTTAAACGAAATTCTCAGTGGCGATTTGATAGGTAAATCTGAAGCACTCTGATAACAGTAACCAGCCTGCAAAATTTCAGCCTGAACAAATAAAGTATCATGTTTTAATCTTATTTTTCATTTCTCTGGATTTGATGATGTCTCTCTCTCTCTCTCTATCTCTCTCTATCTCTCTCTCTCTCTCTCTATATATATATATATATATATATATGTATATATATATAGGTATAATTATTTCCAAGTGACCTCATATACCTTGAGTCGTCTTCCGCTATTTCAAGTTGTTCCCTTTTTGATCTCTCACAGTGTATAAGTTTCCATTCCGAATTTAATTCGGAAATCTGGGCTAAAAGATGTTTGTTGTGTTTTTCACCATTTCTAATCTCACTTTTGTAAATAGCTTAAGATCGTCCACATACATGATGTGGTTTATTCTTTCGCCTGTATCTGTGAACTTGTATACATTTCCAGGGCGTGTTTTCGATTGGCATCATGGCAATGATTAACAGAAGCGCAGATTGATAGTCTACGTCGATAATGCCTCTCTTATTCTATCTCAGTGTAGACCCTAGCTGTCAGTTCAACCTCAACGTTTCGTTTACTTACTTTATACAAATAGTTTTCTAGTATTCAATCAATGCTATAGCTAGTTTTGTGTTTTTCTGTTTTTCTCTTCTTACATAAACTTTTGATCTATGTCTATAAAGTCATGAGTCTATCTTGACGCTTTTCAGTATCCTTTACATTCCCCTAAGAGTAATTAACGGCGATGAAAGGAGATGTAGACTTTTTCTCTCAGATTTTCCGGATTGTTATCTGTATTATCATTATTAGTATTGTTATCATTATTATTATTATTGTTATCATTATTACCATTGTTATCATTATCATCATCATTATTTTTTTAATAAATGTGTATGCTTCATCAGCAGACTCGAAATGCCATATTGTTTTGCACTTAAAATACACATTAATTAATTTAATTAAATTGACATGAAGATAGATTTGAGTATCAAAATATGAACAGACAACAGACATGTCAATTTGTCATGGCGAAAACTCTGTTCAATGTCTTTTTACAATAATGCTTTCTATATGAAAATCTATCAGACAATCCTAAGACAAAGCCACAGACAGATTTGTAAAAACAATACGTCTATTTTCCAAAGTCAAACTAAAACCATATACTGTCCGCCTGACTGTTGTATTCATATTTTGACCGGAGAACAAAAAATACATATATCTTAGGAAAACAATATATACGTATTAGCTGAAGTACATGTCAACGTCAGGTTTTTCAAACCTTCCTGTTCCACGCGTCAGTTAAAATAATAAATAGAAAACATAATATCGTCTCATTAAAATACACAAAATAAAAATATTTTTAATGTGTTTGATGATAATCGATATCCGCAAAAAACTAACACGATGTAGAAAAAACAAATGTCTATTACGCGATTCGAACCATGAAAGAGTGCATAAAAAACTGATTAACACGGCCAAAGAACAATATTTGTTTTTCTTTTGTTGAATCATTTTAATCTACTTATAGGGTTTTATAAGTTCTGAATAATACTCTATACGCATACATCTGAAATAGTTAGATTGTCTAAAATAAATAGAAAAAATCATAGAGAAAAGCTCCGATAATAAAAATTTAAAAAAGATGGCAAATACAAACGATGACTCTAGAAAAGATTACTGAGTTAGACACAAGGTCAGTTTTTAATGTGGGGAAAACACAGCTTTATAAAGATGAGCACACTAGATTGGATAAAAAAAAAAATTGGCCAAATATAGAAAAATGTCTTCGTCACTGACCGAGGATAGAATAAACTAGGTGTAGAATCCGAAGAAATACCACACTTTGTTCCTAGCAAAAGGGGCAAGACATAGCTGAGTTATTATTCAGTTTATTTATATTTATTCATTTGTTTATATTACTGTTATTTAAAAACGTTCATATTGTATAAGTAAGTATGTTGTTTGGTCTTCTGGAAAACAACACGCTTAAACTGACGGAACATTTGTTCCAAATGTTATCCGTATGTATTTTGATTTCGAATAAATAGTTTTAAAAATGTTTAAGAACATCTGATATTAATAAGGATATCGGATCGAAGAGCTGATTACAAATCTGCAGTTCCTTATGCTCTTAGAAAAACCGCTAACAAAAGATGCGTCAACAGGCTTATATACATACAGACAACATTGCTGTATATATTTATACTTTCATACTTACCTATTTACGTCATCGACACCAGTCGGCAGTGACTGAGGTATGGTCCTGTTCAAACTCAGGAGGTCGACCCTTTTCCAGGATTTACCTTCTCTTTGAGAGGGGGTTAGTTTATCGGTAATTGTTTCAAGCTCATCTACCCGGGGAATGACGACGGACTGCACAGAATTTTTATAGGCGAAAGTCCGCTAATTCTAGTTCGCTGGCTTTTCAAAACGAAACCTGGCCTTGTGTCTAACATATCCTCAAGAGGTTACATAGACTATCTCACTTCATAGGGAATCACTACCTAAATGTATCTTCCTACACTCAAACACTATCGTCTCTCAGTGGTAACCACTTTGTATCCTCTACCACCACCACTCTTCCATGTATATATCTTAATAGTTTACCTGATCCTTTTATCTGCAACTTGAAAAATCCTTATAACATTTTAGGGGAGATATCGGTTCATGCCTCTGTAATGACTAACTTGTGTTTCCATTTGTCTTTATCCTTTATTTTGTTTTTATGCACATATACATCATGAATAACACGCGCACATATATATGAGGATAAAGTATAATGAGGATAAATCACATATATATGAGGATAAAGTATAATGAGGATAACTCACATATATATGAGGATAAAGTATAATGAGGATGAATCACATATATATGAGGATAAAGTATAATGAGGATAACTCACATATATATGAGGATAAAGTATAATGAGGATAAATCACATATATATGAAGAAAAAGTATAATGAGGATGAATCACATATATATGAGGATAAAGTATAATGAGGATAACTCACATATATATGAGGATAAAGTATAATGAGGATAAATCACATATATATGAGGATAAAGTATAATGAGGATGAATCACATATATATGAGGATAAAGTATAATGAGGATGAATCACATATATATGAGGATAAAGTATAATGAGGATAACTCACATATATATGAGGATAAAGTATAATGAGGATAAATCACATATATATGAGGATAAAGTATAATGAGGATAAATCACATATATATGAGGATAAAGTATAATGAGGATAAATCACATATATATGAGGATAAAGTATAATGAGGATAACTCACATATATATGAGGATAAAGTATAATGAGGATAAATCACATATATATGAGGATAAAGTATAATGAGGATAAATCACATATATATGAAGAAAAAGTATAATGAGGATAAATCACATATATATGAGGATACCACACTCGATATCTCATTGACTCTTATGTCGTGCTGACAGAATGTATGAAAGATAAGATCAATTTAAAATCCTTTTTTCACTTTTATTCACCCCTGAAATGCACTTTGCTACTCAGCCGCAAATGAGTATTGAAGATCTATAGCCCCATTCTAAGCTGGAAGTTTTGTAGCTAGAAGTGTGTTAACATTACATTTACATTTATGCATACTAGTATCGTCGTGGAAACAGGGAACAGGGAAGGAATTCCAAATAGCTAGCTGTTCGAATAAAGAAAAGCTTTCCTTTATTTAAGGACATCTAAAGTGAAGAGGCGTAATTTTGCTGATTGTCTGGTTATTATTTTACCTGTGTTTCATTGTATTTAAATGTTTCCTTCCATAAATATACAGGCACATACACACACATCTATATATATACATATATATATATATATATATACATATATATATTCATATGTACAGGGTGCGTCAGGTATATGAGAACATATTTTCCATTTTATTAAATGATAAAAAAGATCAAACAAAATTATTCTTAATCAAAAACAATTATATAAACATGTAAGCTAAGGTATTGTTTAATAATTTCATTCAATGAAATTCCCCTCTACTTAAATGACAGCTTCGATTCGAGACCTAAACCGACTGCAAGCGCGCTTGAGATGGTCCTCATCTATGTTGTCCATCACTCTGACAATGGATGCTTTTAGAGAATCTTTAGTGTTGTGGGGGTGTTTATTAACATCTCTCTCCACGACGCCCCACACATAATAATCCAATGGATTCAGGTCTGGAGAGTTTGGAGGCCACAAGTTTGGAGTGATGTGATCATAAAAATGATCCGCCAACCATTCCTGAGTGTTTTGAGCCTTATGTGCTGGTGCAAAGTCTTGTTGAAAGATGTAGGGCCTTCCATTTGTTACTCTATCGATCCAGGGCTTAACAACAGTATCCAAGACTTCAATGTAAGCAGCAGAAGTGACTCTTAGTCCTTACCGAAAGAAGTGTGGTGGCATCACATGTCCTTCGTTGCTAACAACCCCCAAAACCATAACAGTTGCAGCAAATTTTGTATGCATGACTGTTGGAACTTCGGAAGGGTCATTACACAGCCATCTGTCATTCTTTCTGTTTACCTTTTGATCTTGATCAAAGTTTTTCTCATCTGAGAAAAACCAAAGCATGTCTTGCTCAACAGGATGTTTCAGTTTGTTTAACAGCCTCTTGGATCTTATCAAACGATTCTCTTTGGTGGTCTCGGACATAAACTGGCCTCTCCTCATCACATAAGACTTGTAACGAAGATTTTCATGAACAGTCCTTCGAATTGTGGCTTCTGAAACATTCAGGTCTTTTGCGATGGACCTCATTGACTTTTGGGGGCTCTCATCAATAATATTCTGAACTTGATGAATAAATTCAGGTGTTCTAATCGTGTCTGACCGTTGGTCGTGCTTTTTACGTTTAGCAACCTGCTTACAATCACCATCATTTTCGTCTAACTCCCTACGAACTTTATAAACAAAAGAACGGGCGACTTTAAGAAATTGTGCGATTTGTAAATCGCTATGATCTGCCTTTATTGCGACAATTACAGCCTGTCTTTTCATTTGTTCCGTTACATTATTATCTGCCATTTTTCATTATCTGCAAAAAAGAATAAAAATAATTAATATAACGTTACAATAACGACATTACGCGATGTTCTCATATACCTGATGCACCCTGTATATATATATATATATATATATATATATATATATATATATATATATAAAGTGGTGTACTAAAAGCGAACTTTTAGGAAAGGTAAAACCTATTGTGAAGAGTATGCAGCTTAATATCCAGGATAGAGCTGGTATATATATATATATATATATATATATATATATATATATATATATATATATATATATATATACAACAAAATCTATAACAAAACACAGAGTGTTTTGATAATAAGACTTTTTAAAATTTTGTTCAATTTTCTGAATAGTCCATTTAGTAGTTCGGTCAAATTGGTGTATGTAAGTTCCGTGGGTTACTTGTTAAATTTTTCTCTCGTTTTTCGCGCGTAATTTCGATTTGATTAATCAAATCATCATTAGGTAGTGCTAGTCTTGGTGTATTTACAACCATGGTTTTACTGTTGAGTTTTTAACGGTTAGTAATATACAATCTTCATATGAGCATCTATGATATTGAGATGTTGCAGGCGAACTAGATTACGTTTTAAGTGCGTGAAAAATGCAAACATGTGATGGCTTAACAACTTAGAATTTGGTAATGTTAGTTACTATGCTAGACACTTTAAAATGTTGTGACTAGTTTCATAATTCCAATTATTAGTTAGTGGATATTAGTGTTTGATGTAAAGGCTTTAAATATAGACACTTCTTAGTTAATAATACTAAAATAATACACCACACTACCAACATTAAAATATGGAACATTCTTGAAGCACTTTAGATATGCATAGATGAAATGCAGATTCGTTTTATGCTTAGACTAAATAGTGGTGATATATTTATCTTGAGACACATGCAACAAAATTTATTTAGGAAAAAGAACCTGTATTTTTATTTTGTGGATCTAGAGAAAGCTTTAGACAGAGTACCAAGAAATGTTGTCTGGTTGGCTTGCTTGAACCGAGGGCAAAGGAGTGATTAGTGAAGGTTGTTTAAGCAATGTACAGAAATGCTCAAAGTCGCGTTTTAATCAACACCACATTTAGTGAAAGTGTTAATGTCAAAGTGATAATGCACCAGCGCTCTGTGCTGAGTCCGTTGTTTTGCATCTGTGTCTTGGAGACAGTATCCAAGGAATTCCGCACGGGTTGCTAAAAAGATGTCGTATGCTGATGACTTTGTACTTACCATTGACACAATAGCAGGTTTACTTGTAAAGTTCAAAACCTGGAGGAATTTTATGGAAAATAAAGTCTGTAGGGTAAATGTCACTAATACAAAAGTGTTGATCAGTGGTTGTAATGTTGGAAATCCTCAGGAATTAAGAACATTTCTCATGCTCATTTGTGGTAAGCGAGTCAGGTGCTATTCATTTTCTGTGGTACTTGTAAGCATTGGCTACACAAAAAGTGCAGTTGAATTACATCTAAGTTGATAGAGGATAACCAGTTTGTGTGTAAGAAGTGTAAAACATTAGGGACAAGTGCGAATCCGGATATGAAGAAAATATGTGTGGCTGGCGAAGTTTTGTAGGTTGTTCAGAAATGTGATTACCTAGGTTATACTATTGGCATAGGGGTGAGCAAGTGCTAGTACGATATAACGAATTGGGAATGGATGCGGTAAGTTCACGGAACGTTTATTTATTACAAACAAGCAGAGCGTTATTACTGTCAACCAGGGGGCGATTCTTTCACGTATGTATGATGACGTATGGAAGGAAACCCTAGCAAGTGAAGGGTGAGGATATGCGTTGCATAGAGGAAAATAATAGGAGAATGATACGATAGATTGGTGACGCAAGTCATAAAGACAGGCTGAGATCTGATGAGCTCAGAGGAAGATTAAATTTGGACAATATAGGGAGGTGCGTGTAGAACAAGAGATTTCTATGATATGACCACGTCGTGAAATTGGTGATTGTTCCAAGGATAGTAGATGTAGAACAATTGACGTAGAATGGTTAGCCTACAAGAGAAGACCAATAAAACATGTGAGGAAGTGAATAAAATTGATTTGAGAGATATAGGGATACATAAAGACTTGGACAGAGATGACTTAGCTTTTTAAGAGCTGCCCAACACATGCCGATATGGGAAACGGACGTAACACCGAATATGATGATGAGAGTCAAATAAAACTTTTAGTCATTTATATACGAAAAAGAACACTAAACATGTAAACGTTAATAATAAAATGCAATAATGTAGCCCAAATAAAGTGTAGCCCATCTACAAGAACCCCTATTCGCAGAAACAGCCCCTGCAAATCATTTTAATGTTTATTTTTCCTTATGACAGGTGTTCTATCCTAACACTGATGTACAATCTTAAAGTGATTTAAATAATTGTGTTAGTAACTTAATCCCTGTATGCAGACTTTACACTTGTACAGGCCGATTTCACAGCTGGAAGCTTCTACAAAATACCAAAGAGAACACAACTATATCAGTCATGGACCATAAACAAGGAGTTTAACACTAAACGTACAACAGAAAACCGGGAATAATCAGCTTGTAAAAGTTTCGGAGATTTCAAAAGAGAACACTTATGAAGTTCATGCAACTCTCGAAGTATATGTGTTCGAGGAAAATTTTAACATATTAATTTTACCTGAAAAATAGTAAATGTTAAATAAAGTAATAAAAAAGTGATAAATTCATGGCTTTCAGACAATGTCTGCTAACTGAGCTAATATATATATATATATATATATATATATATATATATATATATATATATATATATATATATGTATATATATATGTATATATATATATATGTATGTATATATCAATGTGTGTGGGCGTATGCTGTTTGTACGTGTGTGTGATGTATTGAAATTTATGAGGTGCTGTTTGTTTGAAACAATAGATGAAAAAAGGTGAAAATTTCAACAAACAAACTCAACGCTCTCCTCATTGGCGTCCATTTGTAGCATCCTGTCAGAAGTTGTCAGATGCCAGTCGTGGCGGAAGTTTGAGACTAGACGAGAAATGGCGAGAAGTTAAAAACACACGAGACGCGACGAGGGGAGAAGAAGAAATAGAAGAAGAAGAAAAAGAAGAAAAGGAAGAAGCAGAAGAAAAAGAAGAAGAAGAGGAAGAAGAAGAAGAAGAAGAAAATATGAAAAAAGACGAATAGGAAGAAGAAGTAAAATAAATAAAAGAATTAGAAAGAGGAAATGAAAATGTAGAGGTTAGAAGAGGGGAAGGTCAGGTCTAATAATAATAATAATAATGATAATAATGATAATAATAATAATAATAAGAAGAAGAAGAAGAAGAAAAAGAAGAAGAGGACGAAGAAGAAGGAGATCAATAAGAAGAATAAGAATAAGAAGAGGGCGAAGAGGGCGAAGAGAACGAAGAGGGCGAAGAAGTCAAATAAGAAACAAAAGAAAAAAGGAAAATATGGAAGAGGAACAAAAAAGGAGGATAAAGCTGGGGGATAAGGTAATAATAGAAAAAAGAAGATGAAGTTAAAGAAGACAACGAAAAAAAAGAAGAAGAAATAGAAGACATGAAAAAGAAACGGTCCAAAGGAGAACAGAGGAATAATGTACAAGGAGAAAAAAGAAAGGAGAAACCTAAGCTGTATAAGAAGAAATGGAAGAAGAGAAGGAAGACGACTATATGTCGGCTTAGTTATATCGATATTTAGATGGGGATGAGAGGACACTTGAAAAAGTGAAGTATTTTATTTTCATAGTTGCGTCGTGGCGTCGCCCGGAGAGGCACTGCCTGTTAGTCGGTGACGAGGCAGTTTGAAATCCCATATTTACAGTTCAAAAGCGATCAGATTACGCCTGGTTCAAAATGACTTTTTGTTTGTCTGTCACACTGAAGTTTGAAATAGAATTATCGTTATTCTGTCAGCCTTTTTCTTTCTAATATCGCTTTCTGTACGTTTTTGGTGTTTATTTCTGAAATATTATATTCGCTGGTTTATCACGCTTAAGTTTAAAATCTTTTTTTCGTTGGTCTATTACGCTTATGTTTGAAGCTGAATTAACGTCAGTCTGTCACGGTCATTTTAAAATAACAAATGTACTGGTCTGTAATGTGTGTTTTCTTTTTCAAATATGTTTTGTAGTCTGTAACGATTTCGTTTTTAATAGAACTTTTGATTTTTTAAAGTTTGAAATATATTTTTTCGTTCGCTTACCTTTTCATTTTAATAGCATTTTCATCGTTCTGTGATTCCATTTTCATTGGTCTTCATCACCTAGAGTGTTTTTGTTTGTCTGTCATATTTATATTTAAGTTCAATTTTCGTCTGTCTGTCACGCGAAAGTTTGAAATAACATTTTTCTCGCTCTTTTATTTGGAATTCTTATTTTTCTAGAACTTTTGCATTTTCACATCTGAAAGAACAGATATGAAGCAGGAAGTACATATGCACGCCTCTAAAGTTAAGACTGCAATGCAATAATACTTCCTATTGCTGTATATGCAAGTAACACATTGACTTTGATTTCATGAAAGAAGCTCACTATCTCAAAAATGCAATCTTTAAGAAATATTGTTAGAGTACCTTTAAAGAAATGCAGATGTCAGAAAAAGTCTTAATATTAACAGATCCATCAACAACATTATTAAAAAAAGAAGAGATTTACGTGGTTTTCAAATGTTTTCCTGATACAAGACTCCAGCTGTGTAAATAAATCATATCAAAAAGCTTTTATTTAAAAAAACATCAAGTGGACCACCACTAAATAAATGTGCTGACCATATAAGGTTTGAGGCTGGCATGCCGCTCCTGACAGATTAAAGACAGAGCAAATACCGTAATAAGTTGTATACTATATTTTTGAATTTTGTAGCGAAGCTCTCTAGCTTAGTAAAATAATAAAAGTCAAGTCAATTCAAGTGATGTTATTTTCAAATATCATGTTTGTTCATCTATCGCGCCTAAGTGCTGAATTGTATTTTCCGTGGTCTGTAACTTTTCAGTTTAAAATAGAATTATCGTCGATCTGTCAACTATATGTACCTAATAGTATTGTGTCGGTCTGTCATGTTTATTTTTCAAACCTCAGGTTCATTAGTCTGTCACACTTAAGTTTCAAATACAGTTTGTTTTAGTTCGTCCGTTTGAAATTTAATAAGAGCTGCTGTTGGTCTGTCACGTTTAATGTTGAAATACAATTTTACCCTTGTATAATTATTTTAAAAATATAATTGTTGTCAGTCTGTCACGCTTAAGTTTCAAATGCAGTTTGTTTTAGTTCGTCCGCTTGAAATTTAATAAGAGCTGCTGTTGGTCTGTCACATTTAATGTTGAAATACAATTTTTCCCTTGTATAATTATTTTAAAAATATAATTGTTGTCCGTCTGTCACGCTTAAGTTTCAAATACAATTTGTTTTAGTTCGTCCGCTTGAAATTTAATAAGAGCTGCTGTTGGTCTGTCACGTTTAATGTTGAAATACAATTTTTCCCTGGTATAATTATTTTAAAAATATAATTGTTGTCAGTCTGTCACGCTTAAGTTTCAAATGCAGTTTGTTTTAGTTCGTCCGCTTGAAATTTAATAAGAGCTGCTGTTGGTCTGTCACATTTAATGTTGAAATACAATTTTTACCCTTGTATAATTATTTTAAAAATATAATTGTTGTCAGTGTGTCACGCTAAATTCTGAAATATAATTTTGGTTGGTTTGTCACGCTATTTTTTTGTGTCTTTTATGCTCATTTGTTTTTAACGTTTAACTTTGAAGTTGGATTATCGTTGGTCTGTCAGGGTGAAATTTGAAATAATTTGAAATAGTATGTTTGTCGGTCATCTTCGGTGGTTTATTAAAGATTGCCTTTTAAATACTGTTTTTGTTGGTCTTTTCTGTCGTCTGACACGTTTACATTTGAAAAGGGATTCCGTCTGTCTGTCACGTAAAGGTGGTGTTAATAAAATGTGTTTCTCTACGTGATGTTTATTTTTGAAATATAATACTCTTCGATTCGTCAAAATTTAAAGAGAACTTCTATTGTTCTATTACATTTAGGTTTGACATGTTTTTGTTCCGTCACGTTCAGAATTGTCATTGTTCTGTAACGCTTAGTTCGGTAGTAGTAGTTTCGTTGGTCTGTCACGCTTAAGTTTGAAATAGAATGTTCATTGTTCTGTAACGCTTAGTTCTGCAGTAGAAGTTTCGTGGGTTTGTCACGCTTAAGGTGTAAATATAATGTTCATTGTTCTGTAACGCTTAGTTCTGCAGTAGAAGTTTCGTTTGTTTGTCACGCTTAAGGTGTAAATATAATGTTCATTGTTCTGTAACGCTTAGTTCTGCAGTAGAAGTTTCGTTCGTTTGTCACGCTTAAGGTGTAAATATAATGTTCATTGTTCTGTAAGGCTTAGTTCTGCAGTAGAAGTTTCGTTTGTTTGTCACGCTTAAGGTGTAAATATAATGTTCATTGTTCTGTAACGCTTAGTTCTGCAGTAGAAGTTTCGTTTGTTTGTCACGCTTAAGGTGTAAATATAATGTTCATTGTTCTGTAACGCTTAGTTCTGCAGTAGAAGTTTCGTTTGTTTGTCACGCTTAAGGTGTAACTATAATGTTCATTGTTCTGTAACGCTTAGTTCTGCAGTAGAAGTTTCGTTGGTCTGTCACGCTTAAGTTTGAAATAGAATGTTCATTGTTCTGTAACGCTTAGTTCTGCAGTAGAAGTTTCGTTTGTTTGTCACGCTTAAGGTGTAAATATAATGTTCATTGTTCTGTAACGCTTAGTTCTGCAGTAGATGTTTCGTTGGTTTGTCACGCTTAAGGTGTAAATATAATTTTCATTGTTCTGTAACGCTTAGTTCTGCAGTAGAAGTTTCGTTGGTTTGTCACGCTTAAGGTGTAAATATAATGTTCATTGTTCTGTAACGCTTAGTTCTGCAGTAGATGTTTCGTTGGTTTGTCACGCTTAAGGTGTAAATAAAATTTGCATTGTTCTGTAACGCTTAGTTCTGCAGTAGAAGTTTCGTTGGTTTGTCACGCTTAAGGTGTAAATTTAATTTTCATTGTTCTGTAACGCTTAGTTCTGCAGTAGAAGTTTCGTTGGTTTGTCACGCTTAAGGTGTAAATATAATGTTCATTGTTCTGTAACGCTTAGTTCTGCAGTAGAAGTTTCGTTGGTTTGTCACGCTTAAGGTGTAAATATAATGTTCATTGTTCTGTAACGCTTAGTTCTGCAGTAGATGTTTCGTTGGTTTGTCACGCTTAAGGTGTAAATAAAATTTGCATTGTTCTGTAACGCTTAGTTCTGCAGTAGAAGTTTCGTTGGTTTGTCACGCTTAAGGTGTAAATTTAATTTTCATTGTTCTGTAACGCTTAGTTCTGCAGTAGAAGTTTCGTTGGTTTGTCACGCTTAAGGTGTAAATATAATGTTCATTGTTCTGTAACGCTTAGTTCTGCAGTAGAAGTTTCGTTGGTTTGTCACGCTTAAGGTGTAAATATAATGTTCATTGTTCTGTAACGCTTAGTTCTGCAGTAGATGTTTCGTTGGTTTGTCACGCTTAAGGTGTAAATATAATGTTCATTGTTCTGTAACGGTTAGTTCTGCAGTAGATGTTTCGTTGGTTTGTCACGCTTAAGGTGTAAATATAATGTTCATTGTTCTGTAACGGTTAGTTCTGCAGTAGATGTTTCGTTGGTTTGTCACGCTTAAGGTGTAAATATAATGTTCATTGTTCTGTAACGCTTAGTTCTGCAGTAGATGTTTCGTTGGTTTGTCACGCTTAAGGTGTAAATATAATGTTCATTGTTCTGTAACGCTTAGTTCTGCAGTAGATGTTTCGTTGGTTTGTCACGCTTAAGGTGTAAATATAATGTTCATTGTTCTGTAACGGTTAGTTCTGCAGTAGATGTTTCGTTGGTTTGTCACGCTTAAGGTGTAAATATAATGTTCATTGTTCTGTAACGTTTAGTTCTGCAGTAGAAGTTTCGTTCGTGTGTCACGCTTAAGGTGTAAATATAATTTTCATTGTTATGTAACGCTTAGTTCTGCAGTAGAAGTTTCGTTGGTTTGTCACGCTTAAGGTGTAAATATAAGTTTCATTGTTATGTAACGCTTAGTTCTGTAGTAGAAGTTTCGTTGGGCTGTCAAGTTTAAGTTGAAGGTAGAACATTTGTTTGTCTGTCATGCTCAATTTTGTAAGTTGAATATGTTTCGATCTGTTACGCTTAAGTTTTGAATTTTAATAGGTCTGTAAACGTTATATTAGAAGTAACATTTCCGTTGGTCTGTAACATTTATGTTTCAAATGGAATCGTCGTTTTTCTCTCCAGATTACGTTTTAATTAGAATTGTTGTAAATCTGCACGCTTACGTTAGAAGTAGAATTGTCGGTAGTCTGTCAAACTGAAATTTAAAGTAGAATCATTGTTGGTCTGTCACATTACATCTGACGTAGAATTTTCGTTTTTCTGTCGACCTTGTTTGAAGTAGAATGTTCGTTGATCTGTCACGCTATAAGTTGTAGTAGAATGTTCGTTGCTCTGTCACGTTTAAGCTTGACGTAGAAAATTCGTCGGTCTGTTAAACTTAAATTTTAACTAGAATTATTATGAGTATGCCACACTTATTTGTGAAGTGGAATTTTCGTTTTTCCGTCACGCTTGAGTTGGAAATACAAATTTCGTTGGTCTGTCACGTCAACATCAGAAAAAGGTTTATAATCGTCTGACGTGCAGACGTGAATAGACGCATCTTCAGCAAATCTTCTATTGTATTTTTCATATTTGTTTTTTAGACTGATTATTTGACCGATAGCCAACATTTGGAGAAATATGGTTGCGTGCGAAAGAAAGGAAACGGCTCGAAGGAAGGAAAGAGAGAAAATGAAAGGAGAAAAATAAATATCTACTGTAACGGACCAAAACGATAATGGAAGAAGACAGTAAGAACATTATTGACGCGAAGAACTATGTCTGTAAAAACCGACAGCTGCAGAAATAGATAGTCACCGATTTATATATATATATATATATATATATATATATATATATATATATATATATATATATATATATATATATATATATATTATATATATATATATATATATATATATATACATGTTTGTTGTTTATTGATTTTTTCGCTTTATGTGCATGTACTTACATATACGTGCATATGTACGCGTACGAAATAACGTACAAAAACAACCATTCTACTATAAGTATATACTAAAATAAAAGAAATAAAACATTAAATTGACTCTTTGGAAACTCTCGCTATTAGCACAAGTCTACAGATTTCCATGAAGCATGCACACACAAACATATATAAAAAGATATATATATATATATATATATATATATATATATATACATATATATATATAATTCGGAGTGCTCGATTATTTTATAATAACAAAGCGTAATATTTATTTCTGATAATACTCAAGTTAAACTAAACATATTACCTAATGGTTCTTTATAGAAAGAGCGGACGAAAACGAAAAATACTGGGTTTTCTTTAGTTTTGATTATAAACCTTTCACTTGCTTTCTTCAGCCATATTTTAGCCTAGAAGAATCCAATATATTTTAGCCTGGGTCTTCTCTCCTAGCTTTAACCGTAAAGTTTCATGTTTATCACAACTTATATATATATATATATATATATATATATATATATATATATATATATATATATATATATATATAGAGAGAGAGAGAGAGAGAGAGAGTGTTAGTTTGCTGGAGTCATTGCTGGCAATTGTAATAAATGTATTAAGAATGCTAGAGGCAATGCAGAGAGCCGGATTGATGAGAAGCTGATAAGACCAAAAGTAAACAATCGAAGGAGAGAACTTACAAGTATTAATTTTTTTTCAAGCCTTCATACCCAGCAAGTATGGTGTTAGCTGCGTGTTATGTCTGGATGATGATTAAAAATCATTTGATATTTCGGGAAAATCTTCCCCTTATCAAAAATGCACAGTAAGACAAGTCTGACTGGTAGAATTCACTAATAGTAGTGCCGGACTTTTCTGTTTAAAATACAATACAGGAGACTATCTCTCTTCTGGAGGTACTTCACATGAATTCACAGGGGTTAAAAGAGGTTTCACAAAAAAAGGATGCATCTCCATCACTTCAAAAGCGACGAAAACGGTGGAATGATGAGCACAGTGCATTTGCATGTTTTACTGTCAAGTAGATGAAGCTTTATATCCCTGTAAATCAAGCAATGCCACCTAAAGTATGAAAATGTTGCTCCTTGAAATGTTGCATGGCATTTAAAAACGAAGCACCCTGAACACCAAAATAAATTAAAGCAATCTTTAAGCAACTTTGACAGCATACTTGAAGCAACTTTGACAGCCTTTAAAGGCCAGGTTAAGCTTTCTAAAATCGACGCACCAATTATTGCTTCTCTTAAGATTGTACATATCGTTCGTCAAGAGAAAGGCCATCCATTGAACCTTCGAATATTGAACCTTCATGTCTTACTTCAAGACATGAAGGTTCAATATTTGAAGGTTCAGCTGATGAAGGGAAATATGCAGTGAAGAAAGTCACACAGCTTCCATTGTATGATACTACAATAAGTCGTCGGTATCTGATGTGAGCAGATGTCCTGAATTAACTGCTTGTTAAGAAATTGCGTCCAGTGGCTTCGTTTGGCATTATACTGGATAACACCCCAGACATAGGGGAAGAAGTACAGATGATTGTTTACTGTCGATTTTGAGACTCATAAGAGAAAAGCATTGTTAGGCATTATTTGTGCTGCCTCAAACTGAGAGTATTGATTTACTCCTCTCCAGGAGTTAGGCACAAGGCCAGTTTTTATCTTACTCCCACAAGTAAGATGTGACCCAAGGTCGGGTCGGGAAAGTGGGGTTTAAAAATTGCCTGGTCAGCCCGTCGGCATTCCCCGGTAGGGGCGCCTCAGGCAGTAAGCAATAAACTTACTCCTCCCTAAAGAGGGGAGGCGAAGCCTGGGAGGGTGGACCTCCTAGAACTGCACAGGACAGACCCATAGACCGGTGTAAATAAAGCCCCGAAGGCCAAGACAATACCAGTATGGGGTACAGTATCCATCGGAACAGATACACGCTTTGATCTTAGCCAAAAGGCCAATAACAGATGTTTAGTAGCGATAAACACATTTAAAGGCCGAGAAAAACTGAGAGTAGAAACAACAGCACACAACATTTTCAGAAACTCTATGATTTCCTTATGGAAGTGGGCATTGACTCGGCAAAATGCAAGTCTGTTACTACTGATGCCGAAAAGACCATGCTCGCACCGATCAATAGTGTTATAAAGAAAATCCAAGTGGGCTTACCAAATTGCATCGTGATTCACAGGGAAGCGGTTGTTTCAAAGCGACTGAATGAAACAAAACATGCTAAGGAGGAGTTTGACTTTGAGCTTCTAGTTCATGCTGTTGTCAAAATGGTTAAGCATATCGGTGCACATGTGATTCAACCTAATAGCAGACTAAGTGCAACAGCAGCCATGTCACTGATTTTAATTAAAGTATAACTATTTGTTTTATTTATTCATACCGTACCAAATATAGCAAACATTTTCTGCGATTTTACTCTGGTGAAGGGGAAGTCATCTAAATGGTATTCTTAATGCTATCTTATGTATTTGACCCTCTTAGTTTAAGATAATGGATGTAAATCTATGGGTGTCTAACCATATTGTGTGTAAATATATGGGTGTGTAAATATATAGTCTGTAAATATATGGGTGTGTAAATATATGGTGTGTAAATATATGAGTGTGCAAATATATGGTGTGTAAATATATGGTGTGCAACTATATCGTGTGTAAATATAGGTGTGTAAATATATTGGTGTAAATATATGGTGTGTAAATATATTGTGTAAATATATAGATGTGTAAATATATGGGTATGTAAATATATGGTGTGTAAATATATAATGTGTAAATATATGATGAGTAAATATATTGGTGTGTAAATATATGGATGTGTAAATGTATGGATGTGTAACTATATGGATGTGTAAATATATGGGTGTGTAAATATATGGATGTGTAAATGTATGGATGTGTAACTATATGGATGTGTAAATATATGGGTGTGTAAATATATGGAGGTGTAAAAATACAGGTGTGTAAATATATGGAGGTATAAACATATGGTGTGTAAATATATGGTGTGTATATCATCGGATGTGTAAGTATATAGTGTGTAAATATATGGATGTGTAAACATATGGTGTGTAAATATATGGGGTGTAAATGTATGGTTGTGTAAATATATAGTGTGTAAATATATGGATGTGTAAATATATGGTGTGTAAATATATGGTGGGTAAATATATGGTGGTTAAATATATATGTAAATATATGGAGTGTAAATATATTGGTGTGTAAATTTATAGGTGTTTCAATGTATGGATGTGTAAATGTATGGATGTGTAAATATATTGATGTGCAAATATATGGGTCTGTAAATATATATGTGTGTAAATATATGAATGTGTAAATATGTGGTTGTGTAAATATATGGTGTTTAAATATATGGGTGTGTAAATATATAGATGTGTAAATATATGGTGTGTAAATATATGGTTTGTAAATATGTAGATGAATATGTAAACGTTAAATGAATATAAGAAAACTTTTATATGTTTACATAGTCATAGAAATGGTATATGAACCATCGATTAAAAAAGTGATATTTTTATAAGAGTATTTCGGGGTTGACAGCTTCGACTTACTTAACAGTAGGGTGGACATCATAACAAAAAACACTGAATAATCTGATATATATATATATATATATATATATATATATATATATATATATATGTATGTATGTCTGTGGATTTTTATATTTACAACCATGTGCAGAATCTGTGACACTGGCAGTTCGATGTTATCGATCAACATCTGTTATAAACTGAGATCTCATCAGGCGGAGTTAAAATCCGATCTTAACCTGAGATCATATTTCGAAAGAAGGAAATAGGGAGAAAATAAAATAAATTTTAAATTAAAATTCGGAAAGTAACGTGGTCAGAATTGGGACAGTAAAAGTTATATATATATATATATATATATATATATATATATATATATATATATATATATATATATATATATATATATATAATACATAATATATATATATATATATATATATATATATATATATATATATATATATATATATATATATATATATATATATATATATGGTAGAATGCCCATCCCAGTACGGGTATGATCAATAAATAAAGCATTAGTCTTCAATTTGGTGTAAACTTTTATTTTCTCAATTAAATGTGTATCTAATTTATTTATAAAAGTTTTTTTTTGGGGGGGGGGCGCTGTTAGTTTCTGTATACGCACCACTTAAATCTTTAAGTTTACAAAATAAATGTGTTTATGTTACTCACCGAGTTGCCGAGAATATATATTTCAAAAATCATTATAATCGTTTCATAAAAAGAACTTTATATATATACAAACCATCAATGAAAACATTAAAAAAAGAATAATGTGCCATGTTACTCACCGTGTTGTCTAGAGAAAATATTCCATAATACATAATGGTCCGGGCAGTAGTTAATACAATTTCCTGTACATACACATATATATGGCCAGTGTGGAGAAATATATAAAGAGCTCCGGTGATCAAAAAATGAAAATGGTGAATGAACACACCAAATACCTTCCTCAGCAGACCTCAACAAAAACACTAGCCGATAATTTCAGTGGAAACGCACTGGAAAACACTACCGAAGAATATAACAACTCAAGCACCCTGATAGCGCGAAAAATGAGGGAGGTGTACACAAAAAAGGAGCCGAAGACCAGACTAGGGGGATGGCGACATAATAAAAGAGCAGGACACTTCATTGAAGAACTTAACCAGAGCTATATCGAAAATGAGGCTTCACTACAATGGCTCAAGTGTGGCAACTTCCCGTTCAGTGAAGAACGGATACTAATAGCTGCACAAGACCAAGGCCTACTTACGAATGGATTTAAGAAAATTGCTGGTCTACAAAAACTGACCAGCGCAGGTTCTGCAACTAGGCCATTGAAAGTCCAAGCCACATAATGTCTGGATTCAAGATCCTTTTGGCTGATGGTCATCACACTGCCCGCCACAAACAAGGAATGTAAATACTTACATTGGAAGATCTGCGGAGAGATGCAGCTTGAAAGATCACTGAACATCTGGGAACATGAACCCTCACCCATAACAGCGAATGGAAAAGTGATAGTGTTCTATGATGAAGACATACAGGCGGGCAGATACATAAAAGACAAGACCATTAAACAAGACATTGCCACCTGGAACAACCAGAAATAACTGCTCACATCATTGATGTAACCGTCCAAAACTACTATCGTCTCATTAGAGCCGAACGGGAAAAAATAACCAAATGCCAAGACCTCAAATTGATTCATAAATAACATGGCCCCTCGATCAATTAAACATCATACCGGTTATAGTGTGGGTAACTGGTCTAGTGCAATAAAATCAAAGAAACTCCTTAGAAACAATTCCCGGAAGACCAAACTGTATGGAAGTACAGATAGCAGTCCTAAAAGGAAAAACATCTATCCTCGGATATACATTTTACTTATAGAGAAATCAAGTGTTAGCCTCAAGAGGGGATCCCCTTGATCTCTTTAGATGAACTAAATTAATATATATATATATATATATATAGATAGATACGCTTTTTAGTCTAGACTTTACAGACGGAATTGCTTCACTAGCAGTAAATACCACTGACCTACAACACATTGTTAACAAGTCAACGTTGAAAGAACGAGAATTGGTCTCAATATCATTGCCAAGTAAACATACATTAAACGTCTTCATCGACCAAAAAAATATAGCTATAGTTGACCATTCACTTATTATGGAAATAAGCTAGAAATAAGCTAGGCGACATAGACTACCAGTTGCAGCATTAAATCAGCGTTGTAAGATGATCAAAAACAAAAACATTGAGACCTGAATTATTATTTAACAACAGCAAAGTGTTATCTTAACTGTTTCATGGCTGAGACGCTTGGCATCTTAAATTCAGCCAATGAAGGAAGTTAGAAGCGTTAAGTTACAAATGGCTTAGAAAGAGTCTAGGAATGAAATGAAGCGATCGCACTTCCAACCAAGAAGTCAGATGACGCACTAACCAACAACTCGTATCGTCAATAATCTGCAAACAAGGCGGGCTCAGACATGCACTAAGATAAGCTCCAGAGAGAATTGCTAACCAGTGGATCTTGTGGAAAAGAAAGAAAATGGATACTAAAAGTAAACTAAAAGAAATGGAGAGTGTTTTGAAAGCAATGGTCAGAAGCTGGAGGGACGCTGTAGATCTGGCTACATACCAACTACGATCACTTTCATTACTTCGTGCGTCGCAGAATGGGAGAGCTCCACAGTCTAAGTAATATATATATATATATATATATATATATATACATATATATATATATTGTGTCATTTTACTTCAGTCGAAGTTGTCAGAAATATCTATATTTCTAGAGGCTAACAATTCAACTCTAAATGAGATACATAGACATTTGAATATCCAATGAGAGTTATCCCTTACCTGTCAAACGTTGAGTTAGCAAATAAGTAAAGAACATTAAGTTTCCTCTTCCCAATTGACCAGTTAAATATATTATAGTATTACTTCATTGCGGGCTCTTGGTCTTACCGGATTCCAGAACAAAAATTCATCTAGTCTGGTGGAGTATCCAGCTGAGTGTTATTATAGATGCAAACTCGTTTGAAGAAGTTGCATCGTTGGTTGTACAAGCCAGTGTGGGTAGGCATTACGAGACGATCTCTGTTGGGCTTCGAATACAGAGTTATTTAGAATATTTAGTCACGATTTACTTGTAAAAAGGTATGCTCATGCCAGATTTTCCTGAAAACCCTTGTACAGAGATACCTTACCCACGTTAGGTTTGTGTATTGTAGGTCTTCAAGTTCTCTCTTGGCATTAAAGTCCCCTCCCTATATCCTCTCTCTCTTTCCCTCTCTCTCTCTTTCTCTCTGTGTCTCTATCTATCTATCTATCTATCTATCTATCTATCTATATATATATATATATATATATATATATATCTGTCTCTCTCTCTTTCTCTCTCTCTCTATATATATATACATATATATATATATAAATAAATATATATATTCGTGTGTGTATATATACAGACCTAACTTTATATATAAAGATACTTATGGGGCAAACATATCAATATATATATATATATATATAATTTTAGCGTGATTTATCAATATTCGGCTATAATGCATATATCGACTGAAGATATAGGGCGCAAAAGCATAAATTTAGTTACATATTTTTACGATATATAGGTACATATTTATATTATTGAATATAGATATGCGTTGCATAAATATACATTAATCAATAAAAGGGCACCGAAGGCACTTTTTCAAGATAAGCCTTTACATATATAAATAAATTTAAATAAATAAAAGGATAAATCAGAGGAATTGTTTCCGAACAAGTAAATAAGTCAGCATTTTACATATCATCTTAACTTGCGTATCGTTCATAATTGTTACATTGAAATAATATTTAGGTAATTTCTACTTTTTTATTAATTCTATTTAATAAATCAATGTTCATATCGAAAAAATATATATGAAGAAAATAGGCTAATAAAAATACAAATACATTACTCAACCTTAATTTATTATAGACTTTAAAAATAGTTATGTAAATTAGGCATATACATAGCTGTGTATTTGCTTTCGCTATATGTACTGTATTTAAAAAAAGATGTGCTGTGTCATTGATTTTAATAACAGTGAGCTGTTTTGATAGTGTGATCAATACAAAAAAAAGATCGCATTTATAAGTATATATATATATATATATATATATATATATATATATACATATATATATACGGATAAATAAGTGTGTTGTTTATGTATATGATGTGCATATACATCTCACTTTATATATATATGAGGACTAACAGATAAATTCAGGCAAGCGAGAGTTACGAGACTGCTGAAGTAAACTTAAGGTCCATTTTCTACTTTCCTATCGAATCTCAAATTTAGTCAAGAAAGGAAGCTATACGCGTTTAATTCCACATTCCTTAGAAATATTCTAGGGATCAAATGGAGCGATAAGACTAACATCCAGGAAGTCAGAGAGCGCACTATCCAACAGCTATGATATATATATATATATATATATATATATATATATATATATATATATATATATATTTATATACGGCTTCCTTCATATGCACGCTTGAACTTGAGTTGAACACGGTTCTGAAGAAGGGAAGAGTTCCCGAAAATTAAAAAAAAATATTATATCATACGGAATTTCCACCAGACCATCTTGATACAGGTATTACATAACATTGTAACATTGTGTAGATAGACAGATATATATGTGTTGTGAAACGGACAAAAACAACAACAACAACAAAAAAATAATAATAAATAAATATATATATATGTGTGTGTACGCATTGTATAAAGGTTGAAACTAATTCATTTGTTCCACCATTATATGTCTTATTTGCACCAACTTGTGTCTATCCGTCACACCTCTGCATTGTATTGCCTTCTAAATATCACATTTCTATATACCAATAAACAATGCTTCAAGCAAACTACATAAACCTCTTATACATATATATATACAGGGTGGGCCAAAATAAGGGTCCTATCTTTAAATTTGAATAACTTGAATTTGAATAACGTCCACAAAATAAAAGTTAAACTCACCAAACTTTATGTGTGTGTAGACTGACACTTCCGAGATTTTTGAAATAAACAAAACAAATTTTAGCTTCTTAAAACTTACAAAAACTAAAGTATTGTTTTTTACACTGTTTTGAGTTTTTTAAGCAAAAATAATGTTTTCTAAATGAGGGTACGTTCCTTAGGGCTAATACGGCTCATGCTTGCTTCGGAAGGGGTCCTTTACTTATTCTAAAAAAAAAAAATAAAATAATAATAAATAAAAAAGTTATGAATTTTTAAAAATAGGACCCTTATTTTTGCCCACCCTGTATATATATATATATATATATATATATATATATATATATATATATATATATACAATAATACGCCTAGAGAAGTTTGTATGTACATACTCGCCATTCAAGGTGTTGTTAAATGTTGTATTCGTTGAATCGTCGACCATTCAATGTAAATTTTTATTTTTTAAGTTGGTCTGATGTCGCTGTTGTGTCGAACGTGAACCTCAAACTAAAATACACTTTCTTGTGTTTCGAGGTCAAATTATAGTAATTTTTTCTTTCTGAAGATAGTGCTATAATCACGTGAGGTTTGCGTTTGCTATGAACATCGAAATGTGTGACAGATATATTCGGTGACAACATTTACTAGAATACTTGCATAATTATGTTTTAGTTTGAATGAAGATGGTGTAATAACATCGTGGTGAATGCTTCGCGCCGGACATCCGTAGAAAGGAAATATTTCAAAACTGTTTTTAAGTAAGAGAGCAATATACAACGGATAACAGATATAACTATGGAAGATATATATATATATATATATATATATATATATATATATATATATATATATATATATATATATATATATATAAATAAATACATATAAATACACACAGAATGATATATATATACATACATATATATATATATATATATATATATGAAAAGTTCGAATGCAAGACGCGATAAACGCCATTTTCAAAATTACGAAACTGTCCCGACAAACAGTGTTGCATATGAAGACTCTACGACACCCCAAAACTATGTGTTACATTATATGATAGCGAAGTAATTTCTTTTTGATTTCAATTAAAATCTACTTTCGTTCGAAGTCTAGATTTAATTTATTCTTGTTTTTATTGTTTACGGTCTCAATTTAAACGAATTGGATTTATCGCGTTTTGCGTTCAGACTCTTCATATATATATATATATATATATATATATATATATATATATATATATATATATATATATATATATAAATACATACATATGTATACATATATAAACACATATATAGATATATCAATATAAATACATATATATATATAAATACATATATATATAAATATATATATACATATATCATTATATATATATATACACATATTTATAAATACACACACATATACATAATATATATATATATATATATATATATATATATATATATATATATATATATATATATATATATATATGAATATAATCTCAATATATGACTACACATGCATATATTGATTGGAGATATTGGGCGCTAAAAAATAAACAGAGTGATATATTTTTTGCAATATATAGGTAAATATTTATGTTTCTGGATACATGAATACGTTGCAGAAAAATCAATATTATGGTACTGAAGGCACTTTTACCCATACATATATAAATACATTTAAATAAATAGTACGGTAAAAAAGAGGAGTTTTTTCTTGAAAAGATATGGAAGTACACATTTTACGTTACACCCCAACGTTTTGATCAAAATTAAAACAACGACACATGCGATAGTTGACCATAGTTTATTCGGGACGCATGGGACCTGCTGTAATGTCAAATCTGTTAGGTGAGTTGAAGCTGTAGTTGTAAGGATTATTTGGACGTTTCTACCACGTCAAATAATAATTGTGTTAGCTCAGTCGGTAATAACAGCTTCGAACGTTAAACATTGGAGTTCGTATTTTAAATAGCACCGTTAAAATACATCAATTTGCTTCGGTCACGGGAGTAATACACGGCGTTGTTTTTAGACTTACAATTTATAAATGGATCGAAAATCTTTGAAAAAAATTCAAACAAATGAAAATAGTATGATATCATAATACTGATAAATAATTTTACGTTTAAGTATATATATATATATATATATATATATATATATATATATATATATATACAAATATTGTAAAACGTAAATGAATGTCTTAGCAGTATCATATAATACCTTTTTTTATTTAATATCCCTGATTTTCGATACATTTATAAATTGCAAGCCACATATACATACTTATTTATATATATATATATATATATATATATATATATATATATATATATATATATATATATATTGATTGCGTTAGCATAAAACATCGATGTCTGTAGGTAATAAATAATCACTATTTATCTATAAGTATTATTAACAAAACCCTTTTACTAAGGCCGAGCACTCTGAGTGTATTTAATAACAAGCAGTACTACTAGCTTCATTGCGAGATCCAACACAGTTTGTTGTTGTAGATCACTTTCGCTGCTCGTTTTCAAATATCAACCGACTTGGTATTTACAAAGTTTAATTCTTCCTTAATTCTAAGCTAATTTGTTGTGGCCAACGGGAAAACGCTCTTGACTGCGAATCAGTGACGATTTGTGATCGGAGTTCACGCCCGCCGACCGTCGGAAATGAACTTCCTGCACTGAAGATTATATTAGCATGAAACATAGATGTCTGTAGGTAATAAATAATTAATATTTATTTATGGATATTATATATATATATATGTATATATATATATATATATATATATACATAGTTAAACATAAAATAATGCCCCTGCTTCATTATATTATATATCCTTTTATTGTTTCCAATTTTAATAACAGTCTTCATTGTATCAAAGTTGAAACATTCGTACTAATTATGAATGCGATTACAAAACAAACATTTAATACTTTAAATATATGTTAAGACTACTTGAAAGGCAATAGAAAATGTTCCTCATAAACTCTACACCAAATGCTTGTTGAATCTTGCTACCCGGATAGCTGGAAAATTGCTTCTGTTCTACTCATTTTCAAGAACTCTTGAAAAAGCCCACACAACATTTGAGTGAAACATCTAGTTTGATTATTCAGTTTCAGGTTTTCCTTTTTTGAGCTTTATATATATATATATATATATATATAAACTTTAATATTATTGGGTAGGTGACCATAAATAATGAGAAAGAGAGAGCCTTAATTTATAAAATTAAAAACAAAAACACGAGTAGAGTGGACCAAGAATCGTTTTTCTCTTTACTTTATTAAGATAGTTAAAAGAAAATAAATCATTGAACGGAGGAGAAAAAGTTGTTATTGCTACTTAGACGTCTTTCGGCCGAACCTTTTCTCAAGGTAGTCATCGACGTTGAGTGGAGTGGCAGTACTAATGGAGGACAAGGTACAGCCTTACTGTTATAAAAATATTAAAATGGTGTTATTGGATTGATGGTGAACATGGTTTCACTTCAAGCTAAAATGTATTTTCATGGGTGTGTTTGGCGGATCCTATCCTACCAAGATATGTCGTCAGACGTGTTTCTAAAGTTAAAGCGATTAATGCGTTAAATATCGAACAAACCTTTCTTAAAAATGAAATGTCTGCTATACTGGTTCAAGTAAAAAGCAAATATCGCCACCTGTGGGGCTTTCTCTGCTCAGTCTAGTCTTTCTTTGACAGAATACGATTTTACCAGATACATTTCAGTTGCTAATATTTTGCATGCAGTCAAACTTACTTCTAAGGTATATGAGTTTGGGCTCGGGTGAGAAAGGTGAATGAAATATTTTCAATCTTTGTAAATATTCCTTATCTGATACCGAAAGAATCGTCCTTCACGCGACATTAGTTTTGGTATTCGCCGTTTACATATTAATAAGTTAAAGGTTTTCGCTGAATTCGAGCTACTGTATTTGCTACATACGAGATATTTACCATCTTAATCAGAGAATGGAGCATCGCTGAGGACACGTCTAGTCGACATGGTCATGACTTCGTGGTCAGGTCTTTGGAATCGAATCTCGTGTAATCGCGAGATAACTACTTTAAAACTATTAAATAACTGAAGTCAAACAAAGACATTTACATAACAAGGGTCCATGATAGTTATTGTCGACCACATAAACTATATCGAAAAAATAATTAAAATACATGACGATGTTACTTAATTTGAATATTTAGGCCATGCCATTATTAAGGAAAATACACTTAAGACTGAAATCAAATTGCAATGGCGTTTCCTTAAACTACATAAAAGGTGATGGCTTACTAATGAGATTTACGACAGAATACATCCCGTGGGGCCTCAGTATGTATGGGGTACCTAAGGTCCATTAGCACAATTTCCTTATGAGCCATACCTTATCAATAGTAGGCGTATGCCAGCATGAATTGGCCAAATAGTTAGCTGAGATTCTCGTACCTGTCTTGAGAGCAGCTCTGGACACTGCATTATAGACTATTTTGGTTTCGCAAACTTAGATGTTCGTCGGATACTGAACACCTCTGTTTTTTTAAATATATCAAGTTTACTTACGAATGTTCCTCTCAATGAAACTATTTGGATTTATGCCGGTAGTCTTTATCGTAGTTCTTTAGCTATTCCGCTATTTTCAAAGAATATAACTGATGTACTCATGGATTTAGCAACTAAGTCGGTTTAGTTTAGTATCGCCAAATGGATGGGGGTAGGAATGGGCAGTCCTTTCGGTCCTGTATTATGCTTACATTTTTGTCGGATTTCAGAAACATATTTTGTTCCAGCAATTGCCGAAGGAATTATGTTGTGTCCGCTATGTGAACGACACATTTGTCTAATTTAAATTCCTATATAGAGGCTAATGATTTTCCACGGAAGTTAAATTTACTTCATCCTGCACTGAATTTTACAATGTAGAAGGGGTTAATATTCGTAAGCATTCTTAGACGTTTTGATCGAAAGCTCCAACAATGCGTGAAATTTCACACCTTCCACAACAAAATCTCACCGCCCCCCTCACCCTCTCACCCATTTCACCCTTTCGACTACTTCTCTCACACTCTTACCCACCTACCCCTCCCACTTTCAAACCACCTTCATTTTTTTCAAATCTTTTCTAAACCCATGACATTACCCACACACCAAAATCACAGAGCCTCCCCCTCCCCTCCTCTTTCCCCCATCCCTCCACTTCTTCACTAACATCCATCCACATTATTTCCGTTCACCCCCTAGCCCTCCACTTTTCACTCAGAACCATCGGCATAAATTTCATTCCATGCTACTGACTTCACTAAGCCCGGACCTCGGTACTGCGCACCCAGTAGTGGCTACTACTTTTTCTCGTAAACCCATCATGTCAACCCAATATTTTCACGCACTTGCATGACATTTTTATTAAAATTATCATCCTGAGGAAGTCTTACAAATAAAGACGAAACGTTGATGAATATACAAGAAAAAAACAAAAAAACATACTTTTGATTTTTCCTTTTTCATTTCCACTATATATATATATATATATATATATATATATATATATATATATATATATATATATATATATATACCCTTATAGGCAACAGGTAGAAATGTTGCTGAAAAAAGCAGAATAGCGGTTTATAATTAAATCAAAGGGGCCGCAGCCCTCCCACTAGTTTGAGATTAAATATATTATTCCTATCTGAACATCTGTAATAATATGAAGAAATAAATATAACGCTATCATTATTTAATCATCGGAAACAACAATAATATATATATATATATATATATATATATATATATATATATATATATATATATATATATATATATATATATATATATATATACATATATATATGATTTATTTAGATACTGTATATTACATATTTCAGCAATGTACCGGGGTTTCATCCAAAAGGGCAGATTTAGACATCTTTAGTAAATATACGTGCCCACTGGAATCATCGGCAAGCTGAAATAATTGTAGGCACGCCTGACAGGGAATGGCGTCAACAATGACAGAAAAAAGGTGCATTTCTGAGGTCGTCCCCGAAAAAAATCCGGTGTGGGATAGTGATTAACTAGGGCTCAAGGGGGCCCTTCATTTTATTCCCTAGGAGGTTTTATTTATCTGTTAGCAAGTTTTATTTATTTATTTATTTAATTATCTGTTCCTTTGTTATGTTATTATTATACCTGAATAAATACGAAAGGGGTGGCTGCATAGTTTACCGTTTGAGCCTGTGAAACTAGTGTGTTTTTTTGTTGTCGTTTTTGGGAATAAAGTTATGTATCGGATTAATTGTTCGATATAGAGCTGAAAGAGATGATTCAAATATGTTTTTATCGACTTAACGTGTTTGTTTATTTTTGTTTATTGAGTCGGTGTTTCGTATTTTCTGTTCTTTTCTAATGTTATTGTTATATCTGGTCTGAAAAAATACGAGAGGAACGGCTATATAGTTTGCCATTTGGTTTGTGGAACTAGGGTGCCCTTTTGTTGTTGTTTTTGGGAATAACATTATGTATCGGGTTAATTCTTCTATATAGTGTTGGGAAGCATGATGCCATGATGTTTTTATGGACTTAACGTGTTTGTTTATTTTTGTTTATTGAATTGGTGTTTACGTATTTTCTAGATCTTAATGGGAAGCGGTGTTTCGTTGATATGTCCCGTTTATAACCAGTAGTGTTGAAAAACAAAAAAAAACAAAAAAACGAAAAAAACAAACAAAGAACAAAAAATAGTTATAAACGGAATGATGGGTACTATCTGTTATTTCCGTTTGAGTGGTATAAGTTTGTCTCTTTATTAATGGTGTGTTAATAATATTAATATTATATTTGTGTTTATATTTAGTGTAAATTCATTCAATTCCTTATCTTGTTATTTCACTCGTCCATGCGCACCGTCAAATAAACTATACCCATTTGCACATGCGTGCATGTACACACATCTTCGCTCACATGTACGGGGGGTTATTAATTTAATATTTTTTATTTTTTGTGTTTTAAATTTAAACTTTTATTTATTTTATTTATTTTATTAATATTATTTTATTTTATTTTATTTTATTTTAATTAATATTATTTTATTTTATTTTATTTTATCATTTTATTTTATTTCATATTTTATATTTATTAATATCTGCTCCTATACATACACACGCGCACTCGCATACATGCTTGTACACCCATCTGGACGTATACGTACGCCTGTACATTCATCTTCATTAATACAGGGGCGGGCGGGTGTTTTTAGAATCTATTATATGGATTGTATGAAGGGTGGGTGGGGTGGGGGGTTTAGGTGTTAAGGAAACTTTGTGGTGTATCTGTAATCCCGTGATAGTAGGGTCACGTGGAGATGGGGTATATGCTGGTAAATGTATAATCCGCTGGATGGGGTTAGTTCTGATGTGATTATCTGTGGTAAATGGGTGGGGTGTTTATTGATGAATGTTTTATCTGGATTAGGAAAAGGTTGTATCAGGGTAGACAGGGTTTATGTAGTCGTACCCGTGGTGTGTTTAACATATATCTTGGGGGGGGGTACTTTGTACGTAAATAGAAGAATAAGAATTCTGTTATGGGTTTAGGGAGGTCTTGGGGGGATTAGTTATTTTATATGTTTTTAAGAAATACTTTACTATCTTTTTAGAGGGGTATTTGGTTTAAAGGGATAATTGGTGGGTTATGTCATATTGTTATCAGACCATTGGGCTAGCAGGAATTTTCTTCTGTCGGGGCATTTTCTGAAGACCTCGGTTTTTATGTTTATGCAGTTTATGGAAGGGTTGTTGATAGCCTGTATAATTCTGAATTTCTCAGTAGTGCACAAATATATATATATATATATATGTATATATATATATATATATATATATATATATATATATATATATATATATATATATATATACATATAGTTATTATATAAACATTCAGAATGGCCTACCTTAATGCAAATACATTTCAGCAACACTTGTGCTTCGTCAATGCCGAAAGTGAATAATTAAAATAAAAAGAAACATAATCGATAATACAATTAATCTTGGACAAAATTCGATGAGGAAGCACAGACAGTTAGCCTGACGCTGTTAAATCTCGATGATAGGGCTGAGTTCTAACCGTGTCGAACCGGGAATAACTTACTAATAAGATGCGTTCTCTCTTTCCTAGTTTATTTATTAATTTAACTTTCTTACAACTGGACTAATTAAAAAAGGCATTACTAATAAAACATGTATATATATATATATATATATATATATATATATATATATATATATATATATATATATATATATATATATATATAGTGTGTGTGTGTGTGAAAAATGACGAACGGAAAACAGGTTACCATGCAGGAGAAAACAAAAACTAGAGATTTGACCGTTTTCGTTGGTGTTACACCCTCCGCCTACCGCCTCCCCTATACTAGCTCAGTAGGTGTGAAAGTTAAAATGAAAAAGTAAATGAATAAAAATATGAAAAAATAATAAAGAATAATATGTCACCCCCTTTTCAAATCATGTTTCAATGTCACTAAAAGTCTTCTCATATGGTCCAATCGGATCATCTTTTCCTTCTCCCATGTGTGTGCCTTCAAAATAATTTGTTTTCCAAATCTCCACTCTGAATCTCTGAAGACGTTCGCTTACACGAACGAAACCGATCAAATCTCTTGTTTTTGTTTTTCTCCTGCATTTTAACCTGTTTCCGTTTGTCATTTTTCACACATTTTGTCTACCACGACATTTCATTTTCATGACTTATCGTGTACCCTACCCTATATATATATATATATATATATATATATATATATATATATATATGTGTGTGTGTGTGTGTGTGTATGTGTGTCTGTGTGTGTATGCGTGCGTATGTGTGTGTGTGTTACAAACGCACCAAATATTGTAAGTGTATGTTATTTCTTCAAATCAATCATATAGAAAAAGTCCTGAAATAAAGACAAAACGTTGATGTATATATAATAAATTCTGGCTTTTTCTTTTTCAAAATCCAAGCAAAGTGCTCGATTACGTTAGAGTTAAAATTTAAAAAATATTTTGATACAGAAAATTAAGTACAACATTCGTACCATCGGTTTCAAGCACAGAAGGACTTAGCCATACGGCTCTCTTCAGCTTCTGTTATATATATATATATATATATATATATATATATATATATATATATATATATATATATATATATATATATATATATGTATATATATATTTGAACTTTGGTTTTTTCGAAAGCCAACTTATGCATCTGTATTTCTCCTCTGATGATAAGATCTCGATCTTCGAAAAGGAAAGAATAATAAACACTAGTTTATTACTGAATACACCTTGCATTGAACAATTGAAATTTGAAATGAATTTGGACAATCGTCGCATATTTATCACTCTTTTTTCTTCTATCTCTCTCTCTTTATATATATATATATATATATATATATATATATATATATATATATATATATATATTATAGAACGTAGTAGAGAACGAGAGAGCAGCGTGTTTGTGTATGCACTTGCGCGTGTGGTGTCATTAATTATTGCTTGCATTTCGTTTTGACATGCTATTTCGAACGACCAAATTTAAGAATATATTTCTGGTTGATGTTCGATGACACTCAGGAAGGCAGGGTGAGCAAAACAGCCAGAAATGGTACGAAAATCGGAAGAAAAACAAGAGATAGCGGCCATGGAAATGTGGCTGGATAAAAAAATCTTGTACGAAAATGTCGGGAAATCGGATGAGCGCAGACAATACGTCAATCAAAGATGGCGCCGCCGCAGACAATCACTCACGCACCCCAGATGTGCCTGTGCGCAGACAGAGACTTTTCTCTCATAAGTTTTCTTCAATTTCTTTTCTCTTAGTTTTTGTCTGTTTACTTTTCTACAATCTATAGTAAAAGTTCGCTGTATTCTCTGCTCTTAATGACGTCATTTTCTTCCCCATGATTTAAATCTTTTTTTGGGAATCCTGATTTTGCAACATTGAAAATCATGATTGCTTTTGATGTAGTATCTTTTTTGATTTTTGTCTTTCATCTACAATAATAATATGAGTATGCTCTTAGTTTTAGTAACCATATATATTTATATATATATATATATATATATATATATATATATATATATATATATATATATATATATATATATGTATATATATAATAAAAAATATCTACACATATTCATCCTTATATTGTTTAGAGCCCATTTAATGCTAGGACGGCTTCTTTAAGAGAATTATCATTACAGTTTATACTTGAATGCGTCCGACCACTTCGTTGAATACTGTGTATGACAGCCTTATAAGTATGTCTCCTTGTAAATACATAAATAGACATTACATTTTTTTTCTTTTCACCGTGGGTATAAGGGTTGCTACATGCTTCTAGGGGTTTAGATAAGAATTAGAATGTTGCCTTCGCTCAAAAGTTCGAATTGTGTGGCAGGCAGAACAATCATTCCCCACGCTTGTTTTGCCTAGAGAAGGATGAAACGCATGTGTATGTGGATAATTAGTCTTTTGATTTGTGTTTACTCTTATTCTACCCCAGACTAAGCCCATTGGCACTGCGACGTCAGGGACTACTTATGTGGACCATGCATAAAGAAACACTCTAAATGTGGACCATGCATAAAGAAACACTCTAAATGTGAACCATGCATAAAGAAACACTCTAAATGTGGGCCATGCATAAAAGAAACACTCTAAATGTGGACCATGCATAAAGAAACACTCTAAATGTGGACCATGCATAAAGAAACACTCTAAATGTGGACCATGCATAAAGAAACACTCTAAATGTGGACCATGCATAAAGAAACACTCTAAATGTGGGCCATGCATAAAGAAACACTCTAAATGTGGACCATGCATAAAGAAACACTCTAAATGTGGACCATGCATAAAGAGACACTCTAAATATGGAGTTCCGCAGCGATATGTCAGTTCGATGTACATTTTACTTTCTGCGTGTAAGTAGAATCAGAGAAGCAGGACACTAGTAAGTAATTTCAATGTCTAGCAGTTCAAGGGAGAAACTATTAGAGTATAACGCTTTCGGAATATTGGGGCCTCTACAGTGAAGGGGTGGTGTTTTGCGTCGAGTAGGTACAAGTGCTACGAGTTTGTTAGAGCACATTCAATTGAAATACTTGAGAAACAATCGGGGGGCATTGCGGTGATAGACAAGGGTTTAAGCTTGGTTGTCTGTAGATTGAAGACCCTTCTTTTGACCCTGTTTAATAGGGAGAGCTTAATGGTAAATGCACCATCCCAGATATGGTAACAATACTCCCTGCATGGGTTAATGGTGACTTTGTAGATATATAATATTGGAAGGTGTGAGTAGTTTTCTAACGAAGTAGAGGGTACCAGCATTCTTTGCAGCACTCTTGGAAATGTCTTATGTGTATTTGTTCTAATTCATGTTGCCAGGAAGTTATAATGATGCACTCTCTGGTAAAGTCCTGTAGCCATGGCAATCGGTAGTTGGGAAGGTGTGTTTTAATTGTTAAAGGAAAGAAGCTTCGTCTTTGTAGCATTAAATGTTATCATCCATTTACGTTTTCAGTCCACTACAGACTGGAGCTAATTATCAAAGGTTTCGGACATTAATTTGGATATGTGTACATGTCTTTCCCACGCATGTTTGGTGTAGAGCGTGGTGTAATACAAATATACAGATCCCTGACACAGTTTTATCAGGGAAGTAATTTAAGAATATCAGGAATAATAAACGTTCTAATGGTCGACCTATTGAGCATACCCGCATTAATATCATGTTGTTTGGATGTACGGCCATCGAGGACGATCTGGATTTTTATTTTCTGTAAGAAGATCTGATTTTTTTTAATATTCGTCTAGTAATATCGGATGATTTAATTTTAATGGAAATACATTCATGCAAGACATTGTCAGAGGCTTCGGAAATATCAGGGCTACGACACTAGCTTCCTCTGCCTTGTCCAGTGCATGGTATATGCGTTCTGGAATGATCGTTAGTATATCTGCAGTGGAACGGGCTTGCTTAAATCCATACTCTCGGTCAGAAAGAAGTTTAGCATTTTAGAGGTGGTGTATTAGAGCTTAATTGAATGATAACTTTAAGACTAAGCGAATAGAGCGAGAGGAAGTTTATGGGGCGATAATTCAGTCGGTAAATCTGTTCATTAAAGTTCTTGAATACTGCTACCACAGAGGTAATTTTTCTAGCTATCAGGGAAGCAACATTCGGCAAGGAATTTATTCTACAGTTTTAAGAGAACAAGCACTTCTTTATTATTATAGCAGGGATGAGGTAAGGCATACACGCCTTGGAGTTGTTCAAGTTTTTTTATGATATCACGGACATATGAATGGGTGATTATCAGATCATAGATTGTGGCTTCTGTCCGCAAAGGGCACATTTAAAGGGAGTTGTTTGTGTTGTCTAAGATGGAGTGTGGGGCGAACTGCCGTGCAAGAAGTGCAGCATTCTAGGATGTTGGGCAACCCACAGCATAGTTGTTGGATTGTGGGAGAATTGTGTATTGCCAATTATTCACCATATTATTCAACATTTTTCAGAAAATTGCGAATTCCTAGTTTCTGCGACTCAATGTGTTTTCTGGTAATTTCGGTATACCTTCTCTTAGCTGCGACTATTTCACTCTTACACGGATTTTTAGCTTCTATAACATTTTGCCTATTTGTATTTTCCTTACAGTGGCGGAATCGGCGGAACACATGCTAATTCTGCGCAATGGTTGCTGCACAAGTTTAAATGAGCCATAGGAGAGAGTGGGGATTTCTATAAATATTCCGCGTGGGAACATGTCCTTCAATGCCTTCTTAGATGCATTCAGTTGCCTTATTCGCACACTTTCTAGTAAAAGGAGAGAATATTTTACTCTATAAGGAATCTCCGATGTTATCTCTGTTGGATTCCCAATCAGCCTATTTGAAGCATCTTGTCATTTTGAGCAACGGCGCTTCAGCTTGCGGTGGGTGACTTTGATAAATATCACAAGGTGATCAGCATTAGCGACTAGGCGATGGGCATTCGTTAAACAAGCATCGGGCATTGTAGTAAGGAATAAATCAAGAAGTGAGGCTTGTTGATGCTCACAATGTGGGAGACGCGTCGGGAAAGCGACAGTCTGTATAAAGGGAATGAGATATAGAGAAACTATACGTGCTGCTACCAGCTGCGTTTTTATAACTCGGGACACCGAGCCAATTACTGTGACGGACATTGAAATAACCAAATACATATATTTTGGCGCTAGTATCTAAGAAGAGTGATGCATTTATACTGTCAGAGATATTGTTGAGAATGATACAGTCCTGAGTCGAAAGAGGATGGTGACAAAAAAATTAGTAACTAACACAGTATTGCAAGTTCGTCTAAACCACATGTTGTTTTGATGGTCAGATTCTTGAGTATGCTATCAAGTCAAGATTGTGGTGTTACGAATATAGACGCTAAGACCGTAAATATGTCGGTCGAAATCCTTACAAAAAAGCTTGCTGCCTTTCTCACTTCTAGATTTTCATTTTACTCACAAACCAGCTGAACCTCGCCGCTTTCAGACAAACTAAATTGATGCCTATATAATGTATTTTCATTTCTCCTCAACTTGAGGAAGTCTTACAGTAAAGACGAAACTTTGATTGACTCATAAATAATATAGATTTGGATTTATTTTCTTCATTTTCAATATATATATATATATATATATATATATATATATATATATATATATAATATAAGTACTTCATGTATCCACATAAAATATTATCAGGAGATATAATTTTTTATGTGTTAGTTTTCAGTATTTACTTCAACAGTGCTCGATACGTAAGTAGAGCTAGGTAGTAAGCAATGAAAATATATATGGCAATCAAGCTTGATTGCCATATATATTTTCATTGCTTACTATATATATATATATATATATATATATATAGTAAGCAATGAAAATATATATGGCAATCAAGCTTGATAGCCATATATATTTTCATTGCTTACTATATATATATATATATATATAGTAAGCAATGAAAATATATATGGCAATCAAGCTTGATTGCCATATATATTTTCATTGCTTACTATATATATATATATATATATATATATATATATATATATATATATATATATATTTGAACACAATTTTCTGTGGTACAGAATTTTATAATAGTTTAAAATATGATGAACGGAGTCATAGCGAATCGAGGCACTATCACAAGAAAAAAAAAGGGTGGGGAGGAATATTTAATAATATATTTAATCGTCGATTGAAAACTTTTTAAAAGAATAAAAAGTAATTCCCAAAGTACTTTTTGGCCGACACATTGTCAAGAGAAACGTCGGCGAATATCGCTTAAAAACGGGGGAAAGAGTAAAGTGGGGAGTAAAAACAAAAGGGAGATTGAATAACGCCATCAAACCGAAAAGGAATAAATGGGCATAATAGGCAAAGTATTTTTTTTTCCTTTTTAGAAGTCTCTAAATAAATCTAATTTTTGTAGACAACTCTTTTTGCTTACAGAGCGATGGTTTTCGCATAGTAACCGTCACTGCCCCCAACACCCTTAGATGGTGTTTGGAACGGGCGTCGTGTACAATACGAAACAATCCATCGGAGTACACCTCACCGCACTTTTTATTGTCATACAAGTGCTGCCCAATACATGACTCGTGGACTTGTGAGCGCCCGGATGTGCTTTGCAAACGCCCGGATGTTCTTTGTAAAGACCCGGATGTGTCCGTCGATATACTCCTCTTTACGCTACGTGACCTACGAAAACATGCAGGAATATACTGGGCCACTCTGACTTCCAAGCGCTGAAGAGTACGACCAACATAGTCAGCTTCACACTGACATTTGAATTTATATATAATCAACATTTTCTGTGGTGTTGGAAGTACATCAATTTCATGATGCACGCATGAAAATGTATTTAAGTTAAATATTTTGAAAATTAATACATCGAGCAATTTAAATGAAATCTCATATATTTATTTTTTTACGTAAGCTTTCGTTGTAGAACAACTATGTCAGGCGAGACTGTCTTATGTTTTTTTTTCTTCTTTTTCTTTCTCATTTTGATTGTATGTACCCCGAGTGGTTGAATCATGTATAGGCAGAAGAGCACGTCAAGTTCTAGAAGATGTTATGATAAGTATAGTCCGGTCGATGTTATGAGCAGATTGGCGCCTTTTGAATAAGGAAATTAACAACATCGTTAAGGCACCCATGAAAATGTATTTAAGTGAAATATTTTGAAAATCAACAATCGTTCAATTTAAATGAAAAATCATTTATTTATTTATTTTCTTTTTGCAAGCTTAAGTTGTAAAACTACTTCGTCAGGCGAGACTGTCTCATAGTATTTTTTCGTTTTTTTCTCATTTTGATGGTATTAACCCCGAGGTGTCAAATCATGGTTAAGGTAGAAGAGCATGCCAAGTTCTAGAATACGTTAGGATAAGTAGAGACCGGTCGATGTTATTCCTTATTTAAAAAGCGCCAGATAATAATAATAATAATAATAATAATAATAATAATAATAATAATAATAATAATAATAATAATAATAATAATAATAATAATAATAATAATAATAATAATAATAATAATAATAATAATGATAATAACAATAATAATATTATTAATAATAAGAAGAAGAAGAAGAAGAGGAAAAAGAAGAATGATCATAGAGATATGTATAATAATGATGATCGTAATAATAATAATAATAATAATAATAATAATAATAATAATAATAATAATAATAATAATATATAAACAAAAATGGTGTCCGTCTATCAGTCACTATTTTTTTAAACGTAATAAATACGTTTCAGAATTTGTCTTATTTCCTCATATCATGGATCTTAAATAATTTTAGAATTTTTTAAAATTTATTTCAAATTTTGATTGATCAATGCAAGGTGTATTCTGTATTAAACCAGTGTTTATTATTCTTTCCTTAAGCCAAGGCTTTTAAAAGATCAAAATCTTATCATCAGGGGAGAAATACAGATAGATAAGTTGGCTGTAGAAAAAGCCAAATTTCAAATATTTGAAAAATATTAAAAATATTACAAATGGGGTGAAAAAAGTTCGTGTAAAAAGGATATGTAGTTTTTCCAGATGGTAATTGTCCGTTGAAAAAGTGTTCGTTGAGGAGATTTTTGAGAAGACGAAAAAAAAGAAAACTTTTCGTCGGAGCAGTATGGAGAAGGTGTTCAAAAAGAAATAACTTCAAAAGTGAAATGTTGAAATCAAAACGTAGATAGAGCGCACTTTAATGAAATTGAAGTAAGAAAACCGGCCATTGTTTTAAAAGAAAACCGGCCGTATATATATATATATATATATATATATATATATATATATGTATGTATATATATATATATATATATATATATATATATATATATATATATATATATATATAGATTCATATATATATATATTCATATATATATATATATATATATATATATATATATATATATATGCACATATGTTGTTATTTTTAATATTTAGTAAGGGTTTACTTGTTGGGCGAATCATCCACGTGTCAAGTTGCCATGACAAATCCATATACAGTAAGATGAAAACACTTGAAGATGATGCCTTGAAGGCACTCACACACTTTCCAGTATGCATTCAAACTCTCGCTATCATACGCGATATAATGTTTCATAAGAGTGAAGTACGACTATCTTGAGACGTAGGCTGTGCAACTGTAAACGTCCATCTCTATGCATTCACATCACAAATTGTGATAGTCCGATTATTGTGCTGATCCAAAATCGCCTCCTGATTCTGACACTAGTTTCTGTGTCGATTGTGTAGTCTCATTAAGTTCAGTATAATTCTCCGTCTAAATGAATTTACAACTCCAGTTCAAAACAAGTAAAAAAGGTTAATGTTTTGAAGATTACAATGATACTCGTTTTCTTTTACTGAACAATCAATACACTGATCTTCGACCTTCTATGTACATGCTACTCAAATAAAAAAAATATTAAGAAACTTGGGATGAATGCCAAAGAAATAACTTATACAAAGTTTCGCCAATTATTGAGGAGTTGTCCCTCGGCTACAGAAGAGCAAATAGAGTGGACGGTGTAGTAGCTAGACTCCGTATAGGACATACACATATTACTCAGGAACATTTATTGGAAGATGGAGAGTTTTTAATGTGTATATCATTTCAAGAATCTTATACGGTCAAAGTTTAATTAAGAGACTGTCAGAATGTGCAACAAAGCTGGAAGCATTACTACAACTCGAAACATCTAATGGACTTGTTTAGAGACATACATCCGACCCAAATCCTAGATATCCTCAAATTATTTTTTTAAACAATATAAAATATTCATCATACTTTAAAATTTCATTTCACAACTGTATTGTGTTTTAAATTACCCAGGGAGTGTTTATATGCCGTAAAACAAAGCAAAGCAAAGCAAACCGATCCATCTACTGAACAACAAACCTGCAAATGAGCAAATGAGAATTCTTAGCCCGATTAAATAAAACAAGTCCAACCGAACACTAATAGACAATCTGTTTCCTAGGACCTGACAGCCAGACCTCCGAAATATATATATATATATATATATATAATTATATATATATATATATATATATATATATATATATATATATATATATGTGAAATATTTTAAAAAGCAACAATCGTGCAATTTAAATGAAAAATTCATTTATTTTATTTTTATTTTGCAAACTTTTGTTGTAGACCAATTTTGTCAGGCGTATTATAGTTGTATTTCTTATTTTCTTCCTTCTCATTTTGCTGGTATTAACCCCGAGGGGTCGAATCACGATATGAGCAGAAAAAGACGTCAAGTTATAAAAGATGTTAGGATACGTGTAGTCCAGAAATGGTTACGCGCCGATTGGAGCTTTTTAAGTAAGGAAATTGACAACATCTTCGAAGCACTTAAATACATTCTCATGCGTGCTTCAAAGATGTTTTCAATTTCCCTACTGTATATATATATAAATATAATATATATATATATATATATATATATATATATAGAGAGAGAGAGAGAGAGAGAGAGAGAGAGAGAAAGAAAGAGAAAGAGAGAGATTAAAGTCCTTTGTGGCATGGCAGACCACACAGCATCAATCAGAAAATATTAACCAACCGTATCTTGTAACTTAAAAAAAACCCTACTGTCTATAGGTTCCGGGCGGCTATTTGATTTGGAAGAGCCTCTGTGCGTTATAACAGCAGCAGGGAACCTCGTATCCGTAGACACATTACTTTTAATAAAGTCTAAAAATCGCACTTTGGTTTATCAACCCCAAATCAGAGATAGTTCCCATCTGTTGCGTGATGTTTCTTATCTTGATCAAATACCTCTAACTCGCACTAGCCTTTTATTCGAATGCATCGCACATATACACTCACTTACCATGCAACCGCTTAATGAATGTTTACGCAACAACCTTCTTTGGAACGTTCGCTTGGTCTTTTGTCAGTGTAAGTGATATTCTATCAGTTAGTTTAACATCAGCGTAACATCGCGAACGATAGGTCCTACTGATATTTCCGGCATAGCTGAGTCTGTTTAGACCCAGAATCCAACACAACATCTTCGTCTCCATAACTGATAATCTTATTCCTTCTACCATTTAGCAGCCGTGAAAACTACAATTATTTACTAAAGACTGTAGGTCTAGCGACAGATGATACCAGCCATTGACCAGAAGATTTCTGGCCCCTCTTCATAAAAAAACGGGAGTTATACAAGATTAGAAAAAATAAAACGCCCCTCTATGCTATCGAATGAAGGAATACAACACGATAATATTAAGCATATAGAACGTTGGACTACTCATACTATTTTACTCAATAAATATTTATTTTATGGTAGTATAGGGCTTCCTTTTCAATTGTAACCGCGTAAGAAAGAGAAGCCGCAGGAAGACAAAAAATCTAGTTTGTTATCTCTTCTCTTCCCTTCATTATAACCCCTTGCTAGTCTCTCTCTATCGTTATATTTATGGAATGTGTTCGACTGAGCTCCAATCTCTGGCCCCTCCTTGTAAGACATTCGAAGCAAGAACTTGTTTTTTTTTAAACATCGGGACAAATGCGTTATTTTCTCTCTGCATGGGCCTCGCGTCAGGCGGAACTTCTATGAACAGGCTTTTTTTGCAAGTGTTTACCTCTTGTGGAGGATATTACCGCCGTACTGCTTCCCTGTTGCTTATAACTTGGTCCTCTTAAAACCAATCTCAAGAAATGTTTTTTAAACCGTTCCTTAGTAATATTCAGTTGTATCATCAATGTTCGTACACACATAGTGTTCCTCATATTTCGCGTGGCCTTCGTGGAAACGAAGGCCACGCGAAATTAACCCTTATCCTCGAGTGGCTTTAGACCTCTAGAATTTTAAAAAATAGGAAAAAGTGATATATATATATATATATATATATATTTAATCTAGCGTATTGAAACGTAAACTTGCACATATCTCTTCGGTGTCAACGTTTGAATAAAGAATAGTGGTTTCTGTTTCTGTTCGCTGTTCGTATTAAAATACAGAGATCAGCCGAAAGGGAGGAGAAAAGTCATGGGAGTAGATAGAATTGGAAAGAAAGGCAAACACATGTGTCGTTTAATGTTTGAATGGTTGATTACAACTTGATCGTCTTCAAATCCAATGGCAACAAATTATGATCATAGAGCGACACATAATCTTAAATGAATAGCGATTTTGTCCGTCCGTTTGTCCGTTTGTTTGCATGTCAGTCACAATTCTTTAAACGTAATAAAAACCTTGCGAAAAAATAGAGAATACTTAACTAAGCAAATCTAATTACCAATCTAATCTAGTTTAATCTAAATATGACTAAATGCGAATCTGCCCTAAGTATATTAACATCAAAACCTTACTTAAATATAATGATACAGTATATATAGTATTTTCCAAACTTTTTCAAACAAAACCCCCTTTTGCATATTTATTTTATTTTTAAGTTTTTAATTAATTAATATTCGGTAATATGCATTTAACATTTGTATTGTCAAATTTTATCATATATACATACTATTTAATAGTAATATTATAATAATTATTAACAAAACTAATTAAAGAGATTTCATGGAAAAACGATAGGGTTTAAAAACATTTTGAAACTTTCACTTTTAAGGGAGATAATTATATGAAAACTTCCGGTGCCGATGTTAGGAGAACATATACTGCACCTTGCTCTAAACCAAAGGGCCAAGGATAAATAAAAAATATTGTTTTCTAACTAGACATTTTTAAATGATTAGAAATAACACGATTAAATCGGAATTTATGAATGTAGTATTGGTTATGCTGTCATAAGACCGTCCACCCCGAAATTACCTCCTCCGTTTTAAGGGAGTGTGCAAGAACCCTCACAGAAATTACATCCTCCTTTATATTAAAAACTTTTTAAAAACGTTTTAAATTAGAAAATAATTAAAAATCAAAACCGGTAGGGACGAAAGACGTTTCCGTTCGGCATACTATAGGAATTATTTATATATACCTCTTATTTCGTGTAATCTTCGCAAACATTTCAGATAACATTTATTAATTAGTCTTACATACTATTTTTTATCCTGGAATAACACTATAATTTTTTTTTTGAAATATTTAAAAATCGAATTTTAATGCAATGCCTTAAACGTTGGACACCCTGTTGTAATTTCCTATTACTTACTTTCGCGCTTGACATCTATAAAAAAATACGTTTGACGTAATTTTATTTATAAAAAAATTGTGGTGTCTACGTTTATTTTCACATCCATAAAAATACATAAGTTTCATTTCATTTTATCTATAAAAAAAATTTGGCGTATATGTGTTCGCGCTTGACATTCATAAATACGGTAATTTACTTTTATTTTATTTATAACAAAAATATGCTTATTATGTTAATAGTCCGAAACAATTTATTTTTCTTCAACCACGTATTGTATGTAGGACTGTGACAATTACATAATGCTCTAACCCTAGCAAAATATGCGACCAGAGGGATCATATATTTTCTAGTCTTATATATAAACGATTTTGTCCCTCTGTCCGTCTGTCTACCAGTCAGTACAAACATTTTAAATATAATAAATACATTGCGAAATAATGGAGAATACTGCATTCAGCAAATCTAACAAACATATGAATAAATGCGAATCTTTCCCAAGTATATTATCATCAAAGCCTTACTTAAATATAATGATACAGTATATATGTATATATATATATATATATATATATATATATATATATATATAAATATAATTTATTTAGATATTGTATATTACATAATTCAGCAATGTACCGCGGTTTCATCCAAAAGGGCAGATTTAGACATCTTTAGTAATATATATAGTGTCAAACACGCTCTTCATTTTGCACATTTGCGTATTTAGTTTCTTTGTAAGTTTCTTATTAATTAATATTCTGTAATATACATTTATAATTGCTATTGTAAAATTTTATTATATGTTTATACTATTTTCATCGATAGTAATATTATTATAAGTATTACTACGATTAATTAAAGAGATTTTATGAAAAAACGATGGCGTTTGAAAAACATTTTTAAATTTTCAGCTTCAAGGGAGATAATTAAATGAAAACTTCCGGTTGCCGTTATTTTATGAATGGATTTTCCAGCCTAACAAAAATATGCAACCAGAGGGAACACATATTTACTTGTTAATCAAATAAAGTTTAAACTTTTGAGCGATCTTAGTACTCCCATAGTGTTCCTCAGGTTTCGGTAGGCATCCATTTACGTCGCATTAACACGTATCGTCGGGTGGCTCTTGGCCTTGATGAACTGTGACGCAATAGTAAAAATAACGTGTCCGTATTCAACCAGAGAAAGTGAACGAGAGACAGAGAGAGAAAGAGAAAGAGAGATAGAGACAGAGAGAGAGACATAGAGACAGAGAGACAGAGATACAGAGAGACAGAGATACAGAGATAAAGCGAACGAGAGACAGCGAGAGAAAGAGAAAGAGAAAGAGAGATAGAGACAGAGAGAGAGACATAGAGACAGAGAGACAGAGATACAGAGAGACAGAGATACAGAGATAAAGCGAACGAGAGACAGAGAGAGAAAGAGAAAGAGAGATAGAGACAGAGAGAGAGACATAGAGACAGAGAGACAGAGATACAGAGAGACAGAGATACAGAGATAAAGCGAACGAGAGACAGAGAGAGAAAGAGAAAGAGAGATAGAGACAGAGAGAGAGAGAGACATAGAGACAGAGAGACAGAGATACAGAGAGACAGAGATACAGAGATAAAGCGAACGAGAGACAGAGAGAGAAAGAGAAAGAGCGATAGAGACAGAGAGAGAGAGACATAGAGACAGAGAGACAGAGATACAGAGAGACAGAGATACAGAGATAAAGCGAACGAGAGACAGAGAGAGAAAGAGAAAGAGAAAGAGAAAGAGAGATAGAGACAGAGAGAGACATAGAGACAGAGAGACAGAGATACAGAGAGACAGAGATACAGAGATAAAGCGAACGAGAGACAGAGAGAGAAAGAGAAAGAGAAAGAAAAAGAGAGATAGAGACAGAGAGAGAGACATAGAGACAGAGAGACATAGAGACAGAGATACAGAGAGACAGAGAGACAGAGATAAAGCGAACGAGAGACAGAGGGTATAGACTTTGATAGGGACAGAAACCATTGGTCGTTGAACGGTTTAAATAGCGGGGGTTTTATCGACTCCTCTTACGATTGCTTTGTTACCAAGGAAACCATTTGTCATTTCCTGGGCAATCAGAGAATGTGTATTCAACTTGAAATTGTATCTTTGTGAAGTGTTTCCAATGATTAAAGGAGATGGATGATAATGCAATGTTTTTGCTTTTTTTGTTCCACTTTACAGTAACATATAGCCATATATTATTTAATATAAGTGCTTATTCGTACAAACCTCTTTGGGCTACATACGTGCATACACGTTTCATCTATACCTTAATTGGGCTAAGAGTCTTCAGATCTCGCTGTTGAGAAGAGAAATAAAAGGAGAAGATGTTTGACAAGATATTTTCAGTAAACATAAAGATCAGGTGACCATGCGACTGGAATTAATTTTGATTGAACACCGGATTATTTTCTGTTTATTATTTTAATAGGATTAATTAAAAAGAAAGGTATTGCCTGTTTATAATCAAGTGTCTATTAACATTCAGATTATATTTCAACGAAGAGCTTTACATGGTTAAAGGTAAGATCTTATAATGCAGTGTTTTTATTTGTTTGTCAAAATTACAGCCCTCCATATACACAGATATATAAGACATACATAAACACATCACAAAAATAATTCATAACTATTGAGTGTTTCTAATGTATTCGTCGACGGCCAGCACTCGAAGCCTTACAAAGCAGCAGTATAAGTCTGAAACACCGATATAATATATTAATTGATATTATTTCATATATTTATATACCAATTTTATATTACCATTTATGTATGACATGATTTAAAGAAATATTAAAACGCGCAGAGTTTCAGAGGAGCAACAGTATAGTTTCATCTGAAGGTGAATTTTATCAGCTTTTATGTTATCAGTGCAGCAAGAACTTACTATACTATGCACCGGTGGCTAAGTGGTTAAGGACGCGGACTGCCGGGTTCGAATTCCGTTCGTTCCACTAAAACACTTTCATAGAAAGCCACACCTGACCATTGTTGCGATTTATTGTTTCATGAAGGGGATGTTAAGCCATGTGTTCAAATAATAATTTACCTACTGGTGTAATTATTCATTAATGTAAGTTAGTTTATTATAAGTATTCTTACTAGCTGTGCTGTGTACTATTGGAGTCTGCATCAGTCAGAACTTGACTTGACTTGACTTGTTCCCTTAACCCCCTCCTGGGTCGTAGGGGCGCTGCACCAATGAACTCCACACCAGCTGTCTCCACTTCTGACGGTCATGGGCAATGGACTGGGTTGTAGCGAAGTTGTAGCCCGTCCACTCTTTGATGTTGTCCGCCCATCTCTTGTGTTGTCTACCTCTCCTTCTCTTGCCTCGCACTGCTCCCTGAAGGATGGTTTTGGAGAGACCACTGCCCATTGTCACGTGACCATACCATCCAAGCTTTCTTTTTCTTACAGTTGTCAGTAAATCTTCGTAGTTGTTCAGATTTGCGTTGATGAGCGCGCGAACTTCTTCGTTTGTGACACGGTCTGAGTAAGAGATGCCAAACACTCTTCTGTAGCATCTCATTACTACCGTTTGGACCTTCTTTTGGAGCTCAGCTGTCATGGTCCATGACTCACATGCATACAAAAAGATGGATAATACTAGTGTATGCAGCAGTCAGAACGTTGTGACAAAAAAACTAAAAGAGAATACTGGTTATAATCCGATTAATATAACAGTAAACAATTGTTTTAATGTTTTATTTGAGAACTAAACTCCTTGATAGTTCTATTCCGTAAATCACTAATATCTCCCTCTAACCCAGGTGTGAAGGAACTGCTGACCGTATGGTGGCCGCCAAATGAATTCATGCGGCCCACACAAGTTTAGTAAATGTTTATGTTCCTACCCAATTTCTTTGTCTATCAAATACATTCGTTTATGTGAATAAACTACAGTTCTTTAACAAGGCATATCATTAAAATTACTTCAATGTTTTTTCTTTAAAATCCATTAATTTTGTCTCTTATAAAAACAAACAATTTATCGTTAATATACTATGACGCATTATAACATTTATTTTTTGAATGTGGCCCTATAAAATCATGCGGCCCTGTGAAATTGTAGTTTTAAATGTCGCCTTATGAAATCATACGGCCCATATACAATATAATTTTTCAATGTGGCCTCATAAAATAATGCAGCCTATATAACTGTTAATGTTTCAATGTGGCCTTATAAAAGCATGCGCCCCTATCAAATTTAATTTGCCGATGTTATTCTATGAAATTATTAGGCCTATGAAATTTTATTTTTCGATGTGGCCTTTTTAAATCATACGCCCAATATAAAATTAAATATTTGAATGTGGTCTTATAAAATCATGCGACCCTACACATTTGTTTTCATGTAGACCTATCAAATCATGCGGCCCTATATAAGTGAATTGTTCAATGTGATCCGATAACATCTTGCGTCCCTATGAAATTGAATGTTTTGAATGTTGCCCTAGAAGTCATGCGACCTTATAAAATTGAATTTTTTAATAGTTCTTTTCTTATTTAATGTTTACACACCCCTGCTCTAACATCTAGCACACGGTAAATACAATGATAAACAAATTGGAATGTTTTATTAGATAACTAACATCCTTGGCAGGTCTATTCTGCTAATCTCGAGCCTCTCCCTCAAACCTTTGGCAAAGGGTAAATCCGTGCTTGCACTTGCTGACAGACCGGAATCGATCAGTTCCGAAAATCACGCATTCTAATCTTCCTTGCTCTTGCTTTACGAATTCAGATATTCGTGGCGAGATTTGTGAATTAACTTTCAAATCCGAGGATTTTAGGAACCCTATTTTCCAAGTTTTTTTCGCGTTCTTTTTTCTTGAGAATCCAACTTTAATCATGTAAATGAAATTGAATTTGTAAAGAATTATTATTCTTGCTTTTAACTTCAAGAAAATTATTTTTTCTGTGTAATTTTCTGTTCGTTGCATCGTGATTTCAATTCATTTTTGACCCTTTTTAAAAAAATTCTTTCATCATTTTCCCTTTCTTCCCCCAATTTTTATTTTTTTTTATTTTCTGTCTTTGATCCTTTCATCCATTTTTTCTTTTGTTCAGTCTCTCTTTTCTTCTATTCCCTTCTTATCTGGCGATTTTAATTCTATTGTTTAATGAATTCGGTAAACCTTTCATTCTCTTCGATTACTTGAACTACTGTTCTTATCTTGAATGTAATACCCAGAACTTTCCGGTCGATGTGACTGCTGACCTTCTCCATGTGCATTTAATCGAACTCGGGAATCTTCATATCACACCGCGAATTATTGTCTTTCTCGTTTCCTCCTTCCTTTCGTTTAAAATATAAATATAGTCTCTTTTTTGCACTTTTCTTCATTATTTCTTTCTTAGTTTTATTCTTATCAACAATATTTTCTTTACTCTTTCTCTATTTATTTACAAACTACAATGTTTTATTAATTTATTATAGTATACACACTTTCACTTAATAACTTATAGTTATATATGTGTACAATAGATAGAGGTGTATTCAAACACTCTTATATATAAAGGTACACGTCTCAATCAGAAAAGGTTACGTTGTAAACTTGTGTCTCAATTAGTAGGCTTGTTCCAATTAAAAACAGCTACGTCTACCTTCAATATGAATTAAATATATTCTATCAAGATCGTCAGAATAAAATGATGATCGTTACTTTCAAGGATTAGAAATCAATAAAAGCTAATCAAAAAATAAAAAAATAAAAATATGTTCTAATACTAAGACGCCATTTTATATTATAAGGGATTGTTAAATAATATAAATATAGATAATGAAAGGGAAAAAAATATATCACGTCTTTTTCTCTTACATCTGCTCAAGATGAAACAACGTGGTCATATCGGAAAAATCTAAACAATAATGTTGAAGTTAGTATAAAACAATATCAATAGAAAACGAAGACGCTTCAAAGAACAGTTACTAATCAAAAAAACAATTATACGTATATATTTTCTATATAATTTATTGAAAAAATCCTAATTTTCACTTCATACATGTATATTTATATTTTTAAAATCCAATCTTAAGTACTATTGTAATTTAATTGTTTTTGTACCAACTCAAAATATGTGTTCCAATTATTAAATGTAATATCAAATTAATATGTCCCAATAAGAAAATGTTCAAATTATGGTACTACCAATATATATATATATATATATATATATATATATATATATATATATACATATATACATATATATACATATATATGTATATATATATATATATATACATACATATAAATATATACATAAATATATAAATACATATATATGTACATATATATATATATGTTTTTGTGTATGTGTTATATATATATATATATATATATATATATATATTTATGTATATCATTAAAAGTTCTATAAATTCACATAACATTCCGGGTAGTAGTTCAATAATGTATATATTACTTAAGTTAAAAAGATAATGATTTAGTAAAGGTTTTCAATTCATTTTAAATAACGTCTATATTTATACAATTGTTTCTGCTTAAGTCCAAACACAAGTTGTTATTAATATCACGTGTGTACTCTTATGTCTGTTCAGGATGAAACGATGTAGCCATATCTGTAAATTTATAACAATACATGTGTAAGAAGTGTTCAAGAATAGAATTGAAAATGAAAATTATTTACAGAAAACTTTTTTAATCTGGCAACTTTCTTCGAGAGATTTTCAAAAGATTTCTCACGTGAATTTTTATTTCACAGTTTTGCTATTG
>OY744535.1:74534047-74566547 GCA_963556195.1 Sepiola atlantica
GGGGGTTAAATGTTATCATTCATTTTTGTAAAAAACAAAAACAAAAAACTGTTAATTTTATGTTGAAGTTAAGTAGGGTTGGTGTGGGGTTAAGGTGGGGTATGTGGGTTGCTAAGGAGGTAGAGTCTACTATGTTTACAGTTGATTGATGTCTCTTGTTTTCTATTTAAGAGTTTGTTTTTGTCCTTAAAGCGGATAATTTCCAGTTTTTCATTTAAGCATAATCTACATGGAGAGTTTATTGATTTGCAGGTGCTGGATTTTTTCAAGATTTTCCACTTTATTATGGGAGTTTCTTTTTTGGTTTTTAGTTTGTGGTAGTGTAGTGAAAGTCCGGTTTGCCCAGGATGGTCTGGGTTGTTGAAGGAGAGTTTATGGTTGTAGAATCTTTCCTTGAAGTTGTTGCCTGCCAGACCAATATAATAGTTAGTCTGGGATGGGTTTTCAGTTGAGGAGATAGATGCCTCATAGACCACTTGGGTTGATAGGCACTTTTGATTTAGGGGGCAGTTTGATTTGTTATTACAGTTGCATGTTCTTTTAGAATTTGGGGTTACTGGGGTGTTTAGTATTTTCATGTTGTGCTTTTTTATGATTTTTTCTAAATTGTCACCACAACAATAGCTGAGTTTTAGTGTATTCTTATTGAAAATTTTATGGAGTATGCTGTTATTGGGGAAATGAGTGTTTATTAAGTTCAGGAATTTATTTCCTATTTTGGTTTTAGTTGAGTTGTTAAATGGAGGTGTATACCAGATAATTTTCCTATTTCTATTTTTGTTCCTATTAGGGTTATTTTGTGTAGTTGGAATATACTCTATTTTGGTATTTTTGTATCTACTCTCCTTTAGTGCTTTATTATAAAAGTTCTTATGTTTATTGAAGATATCTATATTGGAGGAGTTGTTGCTAATCCTTCTACTAATTGATTCTGGGATGTGTTTACTTACAGATCTAGGGTGGTTAGATAGTGGGTTGACATAAAGGGGGTAGGAATTATCTTTAGCATAGGGCTCATAAGTATCTCTATTGAGGTTGAAGGTAATATCGAGGAAATTGACCTGTTTAACATTTGATGTTATTTCAGCCTTTAGGCCTACTCGTTTCATTTCTTTGGATATTATTTTTTTGGATGACTGGTAACACCAGAAAACTTCTTTTATAAAAGATTCCACTAGTATTGATCTCGGTATAATATAATCACAATTTAAAAAAAAAAAAAAAAAAAAAAATATACTCACAACAAAATTCACTACAAACAATAATCAAAACATTAAAATAAAATAAATAAAATGCAAAAGTAGCAATTAATACCCTAAATTAAAATTATCAAACATTTTTATCCACATGATAATTACTTATTAGAATTAAAATAAAATAAGAACAACGGTTTTATCCTCATTTTGAATTTGACTCACTCTGGCCGTCGCCCCATCTCCCCCCTCCCGCCCCGGCCGAGATTGAGATTGTCGCAGCACTGACACGTGCAAATCCTCCCACGTAATAATTTGAAACACGACTTGTTGAGGTCATCCCCCCTCCCCTCTCATGTCCCATGTCGCCGTTATAGACAAAGCCCCAACTCTATCCCCCTCCCCCTCCAATGTATTTTCAATTTTAAATCTCCCGTTGAAGTGAATTTTATGCCATTTGAATTCCTTCCACCGGCCTGATGAATTGGTAGCTACCCGCACCAATGAAACAAAACCTGTTTTGTCGCAACTAATGGAATAAAATCAAAAAAAAAAATATATATATATATATATTGCTCTGAATTTTCATTGAGCACTCTTATAAACCCGGTTTCAACTTCCTTCGGATTCATACCCCCTGGATATTTGTAACAAGTTAATTATATATATATATATATATATATATATATATATATATATATATATATATATATATATATATATATATATATATATATACTAAACGTTGCTACTTTCTAGCTGAATTGCTGGTCTGAAATAGATTTAAAACGGTTGCTTTAAAGAAAAGTTTAAAATAACATTTGCAATATAAGGTGAAGTAATGAAATAAAACTGATAGCACGGTGGGGTTTTCTTTAAAAAAACTACTTGACGCTGCGTTTCGCGCAGATAGCAAAAACGGCAAATGCAGTTAAAGACACAAAACGTATTTGTTTCTATTTAATTAATTTAAATGTTTTAATAAATTGACATCAAATGTTTCCATTGTTTCATTAAGACAGAACCGGCTATCGTACATCTTTTTCTCTGGTCAGTAGAGATCACGATCTTGTGCTGGGATATAAAATTTCTCGAAGTATATATTTCCAATATCAAGTAAGATAAGTATTTGAATGTTTACGCTTTTCTTCATACATACATTAACTGTTATATTTGTTTGTTCTTTAAATTTTATTTTATGAAACGAACGAAGTTTATTAATAAATTAATTTTCTTTATTTACGTTTTAATATATTTTAGTTATTTTATTGACCAAACCGATGTTTGCTAATACTGGCTACCGATGTAACCGAATGAAAATGGCAATGGTGTATTTATTGTTTGGGGAAAATGTAACCCTTTATTAAAATGCATGTGAATGTTTTAAGTGTTTACATATAGATTTCGTTATAACATATTCTTTGTATAATTATATTGATTTTTTCATAGAACGTAAGAAAACCTATTTAAAAATACTTTTGTTTTTTTTATGTTAATATATATTTCAGTTATTCTATGGAGATAATCCTGCTTATTCTAGATTACAACAAAGAAAGATTTTAAAGGTATTTTTGATTTTATGAATTATTTCACCCTTATTGAAACATATAGGAATGCTCTAATTGAAAACAACTTCTGAAACACACGAACGAACATTGATTTATGTATATATATATATATATATATGAAAATCTACTCATGGCAATTAAGCTGTGTATGCCTTCGGGAAAGTGTAGCAGTAGTGAAGCCAATGTAAAAATTCGTGTTTATATTTTAGGTGATTGTATAATAAAAAGCCAAAATAAAGTTGTTTTTGTCTTTTGTGTTGGAGAGGTAAATAAGGGGCAGATAACTCTTCACAACAGCTCTAGCTTTCGAACAATATTTTTCTAACCCTAACCCTAAACCCTAACTCTAACCCTAACCCTTAACCTTAACCCTAAACCCTTACCCTAACCTAACCCTAAACCCTAAACCTTAACCCTAACCCTAACCCTGAACCCTAACCCTAACCCTAACCCTAAACCTAACCCGAACCCTACCCCTAAACCTTAACCCTAAACACTAAACCCTAACCCTAACCCTTAACCTTAACCTTAACCCTAACCTTAAACACTAAACACTAACCCTAACCCTTAACCTTAACCTTAATCCTTACCCTAACCTTAACCCTAATCCTAAATCCTAACTCTAACCCAAACCCTAAACACTAAAGCCTAACACGAACCCTAAACCTTAACTCTAAGCCTAACCTAAACCCTTTTATGTCTAATCGACGTTCTCCTTGAACAGTAGCCACATGTGCAACGCCAATTAAAGCCATCAGTTTTGGTTACTGGAAAATCGTGTTTAAAATTCGTTGTAAGAGTTACCTGCCCCTTATTTACCTCTCCAACACTAAAAGACAAGAACACATTTCTCGACTTTTTATTATACAAGCACCATATTTTAATTAGCCACGCGCTTAGTTGCGTCTAATAACCGATGCGTACATAAGAAAGCCATACAGGGTCGTACTGTTCGGCGGACTCAGCGGATATGAACACACCAGACTAATACCCCGCGTGAAGACGATTAAATGGATTAATCTAAAGTACTCGCAAAGAATGGAACATAAACCTACTGATCCTACAGTTAGGATTAGACTATAGAAAGTGCAGAATAAACGCAACTGTGCGACTTTCTTCCCGCCAACCAACACGAGTACAACCAAACATTAATGCACATATAAATATTGACATACTTGATAAACATTACAAAAACAAAGCCTGAAGAGACACACACTTCAAAAATTAATGAACATGGCCGATTTTGTCTGCGGTTTCTCTAAATAAGAGAAAAAAGTAAAGAATATGTCTACGCAATCGCCATGAAAAGAAAAGAAATATGGTAAAAAACATTAAAAGAAAAAAAATACATTCATAGTTAAACGGTTCGAATGGCAGGAATATTACCGTCTGCTGTAAGCAATGGAATCGCTTTGTTACCGGGGAAATTATTTGCCTTTTCACGGGCAATTGGAGAATGTGTATTCGACTTGAAATTGTCTCTCTGTTAAGAGTCTCCCATGGTTAAAGAAGATCGCTGATAATGTAAGCCTTTGTTTTGTTTGTTGAATTTACAGCTGCATATATATATATATATATATATATATATATATATATATATATATATATATATTAGAGATGAAAGATGAGAATAACAAATTGTAAATGTTCATCAAAGGTTCAGAGCAGGGAGCCTCATATCCTTAATCCATGGATTTTCAGAGGTAAATTCTTTTCATCAGAGGATAGGGAAACACCAACAATGTAATTGTGAATATTATCGGCAACATTTCACTTTGAGAATTTTACATAAAATAACACAAAAATCAAGACCAGAAGGTAAAGTGTCTTATGTCGAGATAAAAGCGTAGAGTCAGGGTGGATGCTGTCCCAAAACACGTCAAAATAAAAACAGCTGTTATATTGGAAATGAATGTTTGAAAAAGAATAATACTCAAATTGTTTAGGAATCCAAATGTTTTTGTTAAGAGGCTGGTATTCAGACGGCAATTGGTAACGTCCAGTTTACCCTGTCTGTGCAGTATATATATATATATATATATATATATATATATATATATATATATATATATATTTACTATAACCTTTTATTCATACATGTATTTTTGACTAAATACGTGCATACATGTTGCAGCTATAACATCATTGCGATAAGCTTCTTCACGCAAAGCTTTTGGTATGAAAATTAAAATAGAAGATTTCTGACAAGAAATCTCCAGGAAACACAAGGATCAGGTGACCATGACACTGGAAATACTTTCGATGAACGAAAAGCAAAGCTTTTGTGTGTTTATAATCAACTTTTTATGAATACTTATAATTAGTATGAAGTCGCACGTCAAAATATATTTGGATGAGTAATGCAATGTAGAAAAAGTAAAATTGATTGTTTGATCTCGTTGACAGATGGCTAAGAACAAAGTGTAGTATCTGTTTAAATACTACACTTAATCTTTTTTGACATCGATCAGTAAAGGTATGGTATGGTTTGGTAGTTTTGTTTTACGGCATATCAACCCTTTTTGGGTTATTTAATGCCGAATCTGGTCATTATAGTAAAAGTTTGTATGCTTCAAGTTCTTTATATCTTCAAATGTTTAATCATCGTTTTTGGTTTGTTAGTTTTGTTTTACGGCATATCAACCCTTTTTGGGTTATTTAATGCCGAATCTGGTCATTATAGTAAAAGTTTTTATGCTTCAAGTTCTTTATATCTTCAAATGTTTAATCATCGTTTTTGGTTTGGTAGTTTTGTTTTACGGCATATCAACCCCTTTTGGGTTATTTAATGCCGAATCTGGTCATTATAGTAAAAGATTTATGCTTCAAGTTCTAAAAATAAAATAAAAAAAGGGGAGGGAGAAAGGGAGAGGGGCTGTTGTTTTTGTTTTTGGTTTTGTAGAACATAATTAAGTTTTACAAAAAAAAAAAAAGAAGAAAAACAAAAAACGTCAATGTAGGTGAATTTCGTCTCAGGGAGCCACAGGGCAGCCTGATCTGGTATCACCAGGATCAGTAAAGGTGAAATCCTTCTATACTGAGGCAATTTATATGTTTGCCCAAATCCGAAGTGTTCTTTTCAGGGAGCTGGATTTCACACATATTAAACACCGACATTGAGTCTAGCTCTGCCCCCGTGAGGCGATAACCAAATAACAGCAGTAAAATGGAACTATACGATGTGAAGTTATAGCGTATAGAGAGCTCATTAGTGATGCCCCATGAAGTGCACAAATGAGGTAACACAATGGATTTTAGCAGGCATAAAAGTTGTTGTCCCCACGCAGAAATTGTATAGTACGCCTTACCTTTTTCAATGGTTCACTTCGACTTGTGCAGCCTGTAGTGAGCATAAGCAGAAAGCATTCCCCGGATTCTACCGACACATATCAGTTACACATATACATACATTTAATTAAAAAAGAAACAATCGTAAGTGTGTAGCTAATTGTAGGTATATTAATATGACCCAGAAACGTATTTAATCACATACATAAGGAACTTGCGATTTCTAGAAAACTTTGGCTATTTTTAATCCTGATTTTTATAAACGACCTCCATGATGCAATTTCGTCTTAGATGAGGGTATTTTTAACCACACCACTATCGGATTTCGACATGAGGGTAAATTTAACGGCAACATATCCAAGGTAATAAGTTTAACTTTATAAAATTACTCCCAGTATGTAGTGGCTGGGGTAAAACATGGGGTGTTACACTTAATGCTTCCAAAACAAAGCTAATTTCTTTAACAACTATGAGAAACGTTACAACCCATCGATTATCCTTGACAAAAATGGTACAGTCGAATCCATAGGCCATAAGATTTACAGGTAAAATGTATTAGAATGAATACGTAGAAGATACTGCGAAGTAAGCAGCACAGAAGGTGGCCTCGTAAAGTTCTTACACCTGGTAGTATCCGAAATCTCAATAAAGCGGCAATTTTCCCACGCATAGTGTGTTGTTACAAAATCTGGTTCACGTACCACCCATTAGTCTCTCCTTCTGTGACAAAGTCCGAAAAGACTCTTTTCAGTATATAGGCCCCACATTTTTATGAAGCTCTATCTCCTGTCCAATTGCTGCAATGTTGCATTGCTGTGTTTATCTACAAGTACTGCAACGGAATGTGTTCCGACGAACATGCTGCATTTGTGTCATTTAAACCAACATACAAATACAAACCCAACAAGTAGCAAAATCACAACATTTCACTGTAGATATCTACAGATACCAGAAGGGTTTATACTCTAATACCCGCTTTACTTTAACTGCTTGCATTTGGAATTTCAACCCTGCTAACTTTTTACTCGACTGTACCAACATGCAGATATTTAAATGTAATGCGAACAAAAATCTCGATTCACATCTTTCCTTCTTACGATGCCCTGTAATCTGGCCCTTAATTCACAATAGCCCCTTTACGACTCAGTGGCAGTGTGCCTTATTTGGGCTGAATTGAAGTAAAACAATCGTTCTTTTTCTATTAAATGAACCTAGCTTGTTTCAATCCTCTTCATTTCCGTGATTTGGGCAGCAGCGACACCAGATTATAAGCAACTCTATGCACTTCATATTTTGCGATCAGACTGTCTCATTGTCTTAAATAGGTGTGCAAAATGATAGTCAACGAGACCAACAAACGTTCACACATTTTTCTACCCCAGTGTCTTATTTCTGCACTGATGTGGAGGCTGGAATTTAATGTAATTGTTTAAACTTAGTTTAACTTCACTGCAATTATTTCCCGCGAGAAGCATAAATGATTTTGACTTGAAAAAACATTCTAAAAATACATAATTTTTGTTGTTTTCCAGGCACATGATATTTCAGCCTTGGAACAAACAGTTATCGGAAATGGAGATAACAGGTTTATTTTTTCGTGGGCATGTGTGTTGTTTAACTCTTATTTAGAAACCGGATAACCTGTGGATATGATGAAAGATAATAAAGACGGATATACGTAAGATGCGCCCACTCATTCTACGCAGTTTACGATGAAAAAACTATTATAAAATCAATGTAGCAGAACGTCGACAATACTGTTTAAAGTTTGAGCAAGCTTGATGGACGGACGTACGAATAAACTTGCATGGATGCATGTTTGTACGATCTCCATCGAACGAACAGCCCAACAGATGAAGTGGAATACAAAAGAAGTGATACTAGATGAAAAAAAAAATGATATATAAAGACTAAATTATTTGTTAGCGTGTTCATATAACAAAGGAAAATATTTGCAGTTGAATTCCAGTTCTAGGTGCCACATTTTTAAAGGAAAACATAGGTAATAGCGTAAGTCATGATGAATAGTTTTAAGAAGATGACACTGGGACCAATACTTATATCTTCAAATTTTTCTTTACAACAATTGCGGTAGAGACGTGTGGAGCGACAGGTCACGTCACGCCGGACCTCTTTCAACAAAATTTGTGTGTTTATGAAACGCTATTCCGTGGACGATCGTGAAATAACTTGGCTTATAGAGTGCCTCTCTATCGCCATTGTTCGTGAAAACGTCTTAAGCGTTCCTTTAGCATGCTTAGATATTACGACATCTAATAAAACTTCCTGATATTTGCATATTATTTTGAAACAGGACATTTAATTAGTTAACTATTAGTGTGGTTATTTATTAAATAAATGTTTACCACGCTATATAATTAATTACATAGATATACATTAAGATACGCACCGAAAGATTCATTATATACACTTAATTGGATACATGTTACCAACAACTTGGTGTAAAAGTTCTTACCTCTCCCAACTATAATAGTGCGTTAGTGAATATAATGAACCACATAGGATTTGAACCAGGACCTACAGGTTAAATATAATAACAATTACAATGATCATGGACTTTCCGTTTTGACATTTGTATACTTTCAAAATTGATGGATATACTGAAAAAGACTAATACAAAATTGCAGATACATATTCCAAGTTTTTGCCTTTCAATTCCAACAGGTCCTGATCCGCCATCCGTAACAAATATTAACAAAGGGAGACAACCAATTAATATCGACGAAACATGTAACATTTCTTTATAACCAATAAAGCGGTAGTACGTCAATTCCTGTTTAGTCACTACTTTACATTTAAGACTCATACGAATGAGTTACATGAACCATAGGAAACACTCCTGATATTGTAAGGGCATCCCCAGAAAATGTGTTAGTTTGAAATAGATACATTTACACTGAAACAGAAATTGTTTTCACATGCGAAAATAACGGTTTTACATTTTTTGTGACTGTATAATCATGTGTAGGTAATTAATAATTACTATTTATTCATAAATATTATTATTACAGCCCCTATTACCAAGGCCGGCTACTCTGAGAGCGTTTAATGACAGGCAGTATCACTAGATTCATTGCGAGATTAACAGGTTTTTTGTTGTTGATAACTATTCACTGCTCGTTGTAAATACCCGCCGACTTGGCATTTACAAAGTTAAATTCCTCTTAACTTCCAAGCAAATTGACGGTGACCGACGGGTAAGACTCTTGACTCCCTAGACTGAAGTTTGCGTAAGCCTGAAACATCGATGACCGTAGGCAATGAATAATTAATATTTATGTATAAATAATATATATATATATATACATATATATATATATATATGTATATATATACATTTATATATATACACATATATATATATATCGATACATATATATATATACATATATATACATATATATATATATATATATATATATATATATATATATATATATATATATATATATATATTGGTTACACGTCTGCAGACATATTCTGATCAGAGACATGGATAGCTACATTTCTCTGGCCAACACGGTTACCTAATGGCTGCATCAGGTAGAATAAGACGAACTATCGTTGTAAACTAAACACGTGATCCACTATAAACTAATTTGAACTGTGTTAGATTCCAAATATAAATATATATATTTTTTTTTATTATATATATATATATATATATATATATATATATATATATATATATATATATATATATATATATGCGTGTGTGTGTTTAAATATATAAGAACTACATTTGTTCCCGGACAACGTCAGAAACGTCTGTAAGTATTTTTATGAAGCCAATAATTCTTTTTTTTTCTGTTAAAGTCAGCGTTTTATATCTGTAAGTATTTACACGCTTTCAGTAGGTGGTCATTAAAATCACTGGGAACGAGCGACTTTCGGATAATATCGATGATGTTACTGATTCCACGCATGGTGTTATTGTCCTTCGTATCGATCTGACGCACGATTTTAGACGAACGACAAACACCGTCTTGGGGAATAAAGACGTTGTTTTATTCCAAAAGAGCCAATTGTTGTGTTTATTCGTTGGCACGCAATTTTCACTTTCTTTCTTCTTTTCTTCTTTATTCGACTTTATTTCTTATTTTAACGGCAAACATTTTTCTCCTGTTGTTTCTTTGCTATTTAGTTGGAAGTATCTCACTTTATAATCTACTTATAATATAACGAAGGTTTTCTCTTGTCTGTCTTTCTGTCTGTCTGTCCGCCCTGAGGAATTCTAGTTACTTAATTTCTAAGTCGGAAACATAAGAAATACATTAGGACACATCTTAACAACTAAATAAACAATCATTTTTTTTCACTTTTTTACTTAGCAATGAATGATCTTAAAACGAGCCTATGTATCAAAACTGGTTCTTTGATATAGTGAGGGGTCTTCGTTCGCGCTCGTTTTTTTTTCATTGGAGAGGTGATCGAATATTTTTAAAATAACTATTTCTGACGCGGCAACCTAGCAAAAATAGACGGCCGTACTTATAATATAACGAGCACCTTCTCTGTCTGTCTATCTGTCTGTCTGTCTGTCTGTCCGTCCTGGAGAATTTTTGTAAACGGGAGAGGGGGCGGGAATTACTATTTAATTAATTTCCAAGTCAGAAATACATTAGGACACAGCTTAACAAGTAAATAGACACTAATTAATTTTGACGGCGAGGTCGCGATTTGAACTCGTAACCTAAACGCCAAAGAGTAATTTGGACGAATTTGTCTGAGACTCTACCAATGAATAAGATTTTGATTTAACTACTTACCTCATACAAATGTTTTCTCCATTTCTTTTACTTAGCACAAGACTGGTTATTCGATATACTTTGGGTTCTGCGTTCGCGCTCGATTTTTTTAAGGGGGTGGAGGGATTTCCCCCCACCCCCAATGTTTTTTTCCTTTTAAAACCAAAAGTATTTGGAGACAATTTTTTTTTTAACTAAAAATGTCTCACCCCCTAAGAACGTGGCAGCCTAGCCAAAATAGACGACCGTTAGTGAGTCTAGTTTCGCTAGCCCACTTATAATATAACGAACACTGTCTCTGTCTGTCCGTCTGTCTGTCCGTCGTGGAGAATTTTAGTAAAAGTAATTTCAAAGTCAGGAACATAACAAATACATTAAGGGACCTATTAACGACTAAATAAACAATAAATAACGTCGGCGCCGTGATTCGAACTCGCAACCTTAACGTCAAACAGTAATTTGGACGAATTTGTCCGCCACTCTATCATATGAGTTAATATCAGAAGTTGAAAAGACCTTCTTAATATAAATACTTAAAGAAATGTTTTTTTTCCATTTTTTTCAGTTAGCAATGAATGATCGTGTAATAACGTGTTCTCCTTTATAGTTTTGGATTTGCGTTCGCGCTTGATTTTTTTTGTATTAGGGGGTGTTGGGGGCTGGACTTCCTCACCCCGATCATTGTTTTTGGCGGTAAAAAAACAACAATCTTGGCGATAAAAAAAACTTCTTTTTTTTCCTTTTAAAACAAAAAATATTCGGAGACAATTTTTTTTCTACCTAAGAACGCGGCTACCTAGCGAAAATGGACGACCGTTAGGGAGTCTATTTTCGCTTGTCCACTTATAATATAACGAACACCTTCTCTGTCTGTCTGCCCGTTTTGGAGAATTTTTGTAAACGGGAGAGGGGGCGGGAGGTAAATTTTGGTGGGAAAAACATTTTTTTTTTTCGTTTTTAAACAACAAATATTCGGAGACAATTTTTTTTTTCTTAAACTTAAAATGTCTCACCACCCAAGAACGCGGCAGCCTAGCAAATAAATACCACCGTTAGGGGTCTATCTTCGCTGGTCCACTTATAATATAACGAGCAGGTTCTCTGTCTGTCTGTCTGCCCGTTAGCGAGAATTTTTGTGATCATAAAGAGGGAGCGTTGATAATCTTTGAATACCTTAGAATTAGGTTGGGAAAATATGAATTACTTAATATAGATTAAATAACATTAAATAACATATACATAAAATAGTAACAAATTTCAAGACGCGACTCCGATTTGAACACAAAAGGGGTCAATAATCTTATTAAATATAATAATATTTCAACTTCTTTACATACCAAAACAGACAGGTTTTGCAATTTACATAATTCAAGTCTTTTACATTTATAATGAATTTATATTTACAAATATACACTTATAACTGCTATTATCAAATTTACATACGTATTTACAATATTTTTCTATAAAGTTATATTAATAAAAATTATTCATAAATTAATTAAATACATTTTATTCAGAAACGAGCCTGTTTTTAAACCAAGCTTGGAATGTAAAACAATGAAACATGTCGAGTTATTAAACCGGACATGACGCCATTGTGATTTGCACGCCGGGAGCTGTGTATCGCCGTTGTTGTTTTTTTGTTTTTCTTACGGTAATGAAAATTTATTTTTGATGTTGCAATTTTAGATTGAAGCACTCACTGAAAATGTTAATTATTGTGTTTTCACTTTTTAACAGATTAAATTTTGCAGTTATATTTGGGTCACATGACGCCTCTAACCATCTTGACGTTGGCGTTTTACGTGCACGCTGAAAATTTCTAAAACAAACGAGTTTTTAATAAACAGGGTTAACATAAAAAAATAAGTTTAAAATATTTAACTCGAATTAATTTACGTCACTGAAATAGTAATTAAGCGAATTAGATGTACATTAAAAATCGTTAATTCCTATTTTAGTTACATGAAATATTACAGAAAATTGAGTAAAAGTCAATCTGATTCTTTTCAAATAACTCAACCATTTTATTAAAATATGTTTGTAAGTATTAAAATAACATTTTATTGATGTCTTCGTTAAAAAAATAGAAATTTGTTTCATTCAGTTTGGCGAAATGTATTTAATTTTTCCTTTATTTTATTTGAGATACTAGCTTACTTCTTTTTATACTTATTGGCGTATGTTCAGAATTAAAGTTCTTAGCAAAAACATCAATATTTTATTGAAAATAAACATTGAATAGTCATGGTATTGCCCCCTTCCCCAAAAAAACAATATTTTTTGCTATTCTATATAATTTATTTTTAAAATCAACGTAAATTCGCTTGATAGAAAAAAATAATAATTTAGAAAACATAAAGATTAACCCGAAGCCGGTCGGATTTGTCATCGGTCGAAACGTTTGTCCGAATACTTTGAAAAAATAAAAATAAACCCGAAGTCGGTCGGATTTTACATCGGTCGAAACGTTCTGAATACAACAACCAAGATGAGAATAGTAGTCCGAATAATCCAAATCATCAATCCTTATTTAACAAATTTTCAAATTACTTTCTAACATTGAATGCTATAACGTAGACAGCCTCTTTCATTGCATATTAAAAATAAAACAAGTTATCTTAAACATTGCCATATTAAAGTGCTTAGTAAAATTAACATTTTTAAGAATTCATTTTTTAAGGGATTCAAATTTGTATTAATACGCGCGTACGAATGTAAACATGTATGCGAATATGACGTTTCACTAGATAATTATTGGTTATTTAAGTCTAATTCCCGTCGGCCTTTTGGCTAAGATAAAAGTGTAGTATCTGTTTCGATGGATGCTCACTCTGTAGACTGGTAATGTCTTGGTCTTCGGGTCTTGCTTCCGCCTGTCTGACACACTGTCTGTGCAGTTCTGGGAGGTCCAGCGTCCCAGTCTTTGCCTTCTCATCCTTTGAGAAGGGGTTAGTTTATTGCTAATCGCCAGAGGCGTCTCTACCGGGAATGCTGTCGGGGCTGACCAATTATTTATTGACGTTCATAATATTTGTATACTTTTAGAATTAGGAAACTATTATCAATCAATTAAATTTACATTAGATAACATTAAATAACATTATTAGATTAGAGTAGAATGGAATTTCAAGACGAGGCTGCGATTAGAAGTGAAAACGTGGCAAGAATATTACTTAAATTAATATATTTCAACAGCCTTATATACTGTTAGTAAACGTCGTTTAGACACTAGACGGGCTTCCTCATTTACATAATACATTACTTTTAACCTTCAATTAAATTCATATTTACAAATATACACTAATAACTGCTATTATCAAGTTTACATATGTATTTACAATATTTTCCGATAACGTGATATTAAGAAAAATTATTCATACAATTAATTAAAGCCATTTCCTTCATCAACCAGCGTATTTTCTGAACCATACTTCCAATGGCGATTATTGTTAAAATTTCAAGTCTTTCTCGGGCTTTTTGGCTAAGATCAAAGTGTTATATCTGTTCCAATGGATACTGAACCACATAGACTGGTATTGTCTTGGCTTTCAGGTCTTCACTGGTATTGTCTTGGCCTTCGGGTTTTCATTTACGCCGGTCTATGGGTCTGTCCTGTGCAGTTCTGGGAGGTCCACCCTCCCAGGCTTCGCCTCCCCTCTTTAGTGACGTCATTGTGAGAGGATTTTTTTTCAGTTTTCATTCATTATTTAAATTACGTTGTTAAGAGAATGTTTTCTACTATAAGTTAAAAGTAAACAAGGCATATCCGAGCCATTAGTAAATCGGTGACCATTTAGGAAAACTAAATTGCTGATGCATCCTTCCGGTTAGTCCGGAAGTGACGTCATCGTGAGAGGTTTTTTCACAGTTTTCATTCATTATTTACATTACGTTCTACCGAGAATGTTTTCTACTATAAATTACAAGTAAACAAGGCATATCCGAGCCATAAGTAAATCGGTGACCATTTTGGAAAACTAAATTGCTGACTCATCCTTCCGGTTAGTCCGGAAGTGACGTCATTTTGAGAGGATCTTTTCACAGTATCATTCTTTACATTCATTACGTTGATAAGACAAAGGTGTTTTATTGTAAATTGAAGTTAAGCAACAAATATCTCGGCCATTACTAAATGAGTAACCGTCTTGGAAAAATAACAAAACTGGTTCTTTGATATGACGTAGGCACCTTCAATAGCATATTAAAACAGTAGTTCTTTGATATGACCGAGGTGCCTACTAATTTAAAAACAATTTGTTAACTATGAATTGAGGAGGGTAACATTTTTTTTTTTCTGTTTCTAACTGAAAATATTACTATTCATGGGGAAGGGTAACAAAAAAAATTTTTTTTGGGGGGGGTAAATTTTTATTTTTTAACTGAAAACATTACTATTCATGGAGAAGGGTAAAAAAAAATTTTTTTGGTGGGAGGGGGTAATAATTTGTATTTTTATTTTTCTAACTGAAAATATTACTATTCATGGGGAAGGGTAACAACATTTTGTTTGGGGGGGGGGGGGAACATTTTTTTTTTTTTTTTTTAAACTGAAAACATTACTTTTCATCAGGAAGGGTAAAAAAAAAATTTGGGGGGGTAAAATTTTTTTTTTCTTTTTTCTAACTATTCATGGGAAAGGGTAACAAAAAATTTTTTTTGGGGGGGGGTAAAAATTTTTTTTTTTCTTTTTTAACTAAAAACATTATCATTCATGGAAATGGTAAAAAAAAATTGGGGGGGGGGGAATTGTTTTTTTCTTTTCTTCCTAACTGAAATTATTACTATTTATGAGGAAGGGTAAATACATTTTTCTTTGTTTTCTTTTTCTAACTTAAAATATTACTATTCATCGGGAAGAGTACAAAAAAAAAAATTTAGGCGGGGTGTAAACATGTTTTCTCTTTTTTTCTCTTATTCTAACTGAAAATCTTACTATTACGGAGAAGGGCAAAAAATAAATTGGGGGGGGTGTGAACTTTTTTTTAAACCGAAAATATTAGTATTCATGGGGGAGGGTGGAAAAAAAACTTTTGGAGGGGGTGGGTAAAAAAATGTTTTAAACATGTTTTGTTTTTAAACTAAAAATGTTCTTCGGTAGAAACAAAGAAAATCGATGTTTACCCACTTATGTGGATCCACTTATAATATAACGAACACTTTCTAAGTCACGATGTCAGGATGTCTGTCTGTCCGTCCTGGGGAATTTTTGTAAACGCAATTTCAGAAATAAACAATAAATAATTTAAGCGCCCAGGCTACGATTCGAACACGAAACCTTGACGCTAACTGCCGGATGTGCTACCTCTACTCCACCAAGACTTTTCTAACTGAACATATTACTATTCATGGGGAAGGGTAACAAAAAATGTTTTTTTTATTTGGTGAGGGGGGGTACATTTTTTTTTTTTCTTTTTAACTGAAAACATTACTATTCATGGGAATGGTAAAAAAAAATTGGGGGGGGGGGTGGAGATTTTTTTTTTTCCTAACTTAAATTATTACTATTTATGAGGAAGGGTAAATAATTTTTCTTTTTTTTCCTTTTCTAATTTAAAATATTACTATTCATGGGGAAGAGTACACAAAATTTTTTTAGGGGGGGGTAAATATTTTTTCTCTTTTTTTCTCTTTTTCTAACTGAAAATATTACTATTACGGAGAAGAGCAAAAAATAAATTGGGGGGTGCGAACTTTTTTTTTAAACTGAAAATATTAGTATTCATGGGGGAGGGTGTGGGTAAAAAAAGGTTTAAAAAAAATGTTATTTGTTTTTAAACTAAAAATATTCTTGGTTAAAAACAAAGAAAATCGATGTCTACCCACCCCAGAAATATGACTGAGTCTCCATCGGTTTACTGGTGAGCGTTCATTTCCGACGCAGCAGCCTAGCAAAAATAGACGACCGTAGGGAGGCTATTTTGGCTAGTCCACTTATAATATAACGAAGAGCTCCTCTGTCTGTCTATCTGCCTGCCTGTATGTCTGTCTGTTCTGAAGATTTTTCTAAACGTAAGAGGGGGCGGGTAAATAGTATTTACTTAATATTTTAAGTCAGCCAGAATCTTTGTAAACATAAGCAATACACTGAGGCACATCTTAACAACTAAATACACAACAAATAAATTTAACGCCGAGGTCGATTTTTTTCCAAAACGCTACCGACTGGGCAAACGTTACAAAGTTTTTGATTTAACTACTTACGCTAAAGGGTGTTTTTTTACATGTTTACTTAGCGCCAGCGATTAATTTTAAAACGAGGCTATGTATCAAAACTGGTTATTAGATATGGTGCGTTTGCGCTTGGTTTCTGTTTTTTTTTTGGGGGGGGGTACAACAAAATTTTGGGTCGGAATTCTTTTTTTTTAACTTAAAATATTTCTTTGGGTAGGGGAGGGTAAAACATATTTTGGGGGGTGTGTGGTTTATTTTTTTTTATTTTAACTAAAAATATTTCTTTGGGTGGGGGAGGATAAAAACATTTTTTTGGGGGGGGGGGCGGAAGTTTTTTGGTTTTTTAAACTGAGAATATTCTATGTCCGTAACAAAGAAAATCAATGTCTAACCATCCACGAAATATAATTAGGGCTTCATTTTGAATTTTAGCTTTTCCACTGCCAACTTATCTATCTATGTAATGCCTCTGATGATAAGATTTTAATCTTTGAAAAGCCTTGGCTTAAGGAAAGAATAATAAACATGTTTTTACCGAGTCACCTTTACTTTTAGTGTCAGATTATATATATATATATATATATATATATATATATATATATATACATCGATTACTATGTTACTTTGAATATTATTCTGAATGAACACACCCTATACAGGATAACCGAGGGCACGAAAGTGGATGTGTGTACGTGTGCGTTTATCGAGATAAAAGTTAGTAACTGTACAAGACACACGTACACATCGATTATATTTCAAGCATTGCATCGAACAAAATATAGAGCAATATCAATTCTGGAAGGCAACAGGAACACAATTAGTCGATGACGCGATTCTGTATACCCTGATATAAGAATTCGTCAACGATTATTTTACTGTTGCAAGAAGGGGGCTGATAGATAAGAGAGAGAGAGAGAGAGAGAGAGAGAGAGAGAGAAAGGAGACGAGTGAGACAAATAAGGATATATGGGGATAGAGAGTAAAGAGAGGTGAGAGTTAGCAGGTGGAGTAGAGAGACATAAACGGGAGTGGGGCGGGGGAAATTGATGAGGGGATGATTGGATAGAAAGGAATAAGGAGAAGTAAGAGATAGAGAAGGAGCATAGAAATAGCGCATAGAAGTTTTGACAGAAAGATGTTACTCATACTATTTATACTATTCTTATTTTGTTGCTCATTCTGCCGGACAACGTCAGGTAAGCAAACAATTATGAAATAATGGCGCAAAGTTCATCAGCACGATTAGAGATGGGTTTGTACATATAATGTCATTAACAGTAGTCTTCTACACGAAGCTACAGTAAGCATAAGATTAGAGTAAGCAACTTATCTTCGATTCGTTTGTGCGATTCAACTTGTCCTTTTCAGGGCAACTTGTTTACTAAGCTCGTGTGTTATTTACCCTGCCCTTTTCAGGCTAACTTACTTATGACACATATATGCTATTGAACAGGACGTGTTCTATGCAACTTAACTACTATACGTTTTGGTGTGATTCAATCTATTATACTTCTGATGCAATTCAACTTGCCCTTTTCAAAACAACTTATCTTCTATTGATTTGTACGATTTAACCTGCCATTTTCTAAGGTTACATACAATTTCATGCGATTGAAGCGAGCCTTTTCCAGGCAACTTTGATACTATTTGTATGTGTCATACAACCTCCTATACCTGTGTGCGATTTAACATTCTCTTTGTCATGGAATTTACCTACTATTCCTTGTGATATAAAACCTGCGGTTTTCAGGGAAACTCACTTCTGATACATTTTCCAGACAACTGACACAGTACACTTTAATTGGGTTTAAGTCTCCTTTTCAGCTATTAAGCTGTGCCATTTAACATGTTCTTTTTAACGGTAGCTTATCCCTTATACTTTTGTGCGACTCCCCTCTGCTGTTTTCTAGGCAACTTTTCTACTATTCTTTTTTAGATTCAACAAGCTTTTTTACCGGCAACTTCCCTACGACATATCTGAGTATAACTTATCTTGCATACACTTGTGGCATTTAACCTGCCTTTTCCAGGGAACTCACCTAATATAAATTTGTGTGAATAAACATAACCTTTTTTCAGGCAATTACCTAGTTCATATTAATGCGATAATAGATAATTATGTGCGATAAAACATGCGTTTTTCCAGATTTTTTACCTGATACACTTAAATGCGATTCAATGTATCTTTTGCCAAGCTATCTAATTCTTATTGTTTTATTCTACAAAACCTGCCCATCTCCAAGCAATTTATCTTTTGGAGTTTCGTTCGATATCACCTTTCCTTTTCAGGGAAAATTACCCACTACACTTTTATGTATTTAAACCTGCTTCTCTACGGTAAACTTACTTTTTTTACTTTGTCAGCCCTACTTCCGTTTTAGTTGGGCTAGTAATCATCAAAAATTGCTGCTACGTCTACACCCAACACGAATCAGTATCCATGTACTACCCCTATTTAGCTGTTTCTTTGACCTTAGGGACATCCACGTTCGACCACAAACTTTGGAGAAGAAATCAGGCCAGCCACTTCTCGTCCACCCGTTCTGTAACAGCGGCAACTTATCACCCTGGTTTCATTACCTGTAATTTTACGGTCCAGTATACCGATGATGTATCACTTGCTAATTTTACTCCTATGTTTTTAATATTTCTTAGCCATTATCGTATTCGTATTGTGTTTCTAATAGATTGTAAGACTGATTACCATTATTTGTTAATGGATAAATAATAATGAGAAAATGTGCCACACAAATTATCGAGGTAGATACTTGGGGCATCTGATCTCAAGTCGTGTACATTCTTTTGCTTGTTTGTTAGACAAGTCTACTTCTTTATAAAGCTCATGAAAATCGTGCATCAGAATTGTATGGTCTGCATGAAGTCTTTCTCGTTGGTCGCAGCTATTTGTAAACTTGCGGCCATTTTGGCCGGGATTAAAGTGTAGTATCTGTTCCGGTGGGTGCTGCACCCTATAGCCTGTTATTGTCTTGGCCTTCGGCGCTTGATTTACGCCGGGCTATGGGTTTGTCTTGTGCAGTTCTAAGAGGTCAACCCTCTCAGGCTTTGCCTCCCCTCTTAAGGAAAGAGTCAGTTTATTGCTTACTGCCTGATGCGCCCCTACAAGGGCATGTTGACGGGGCTGCCCAGGAAATTTTTAATGGCCAGAGTGCTGAACTTCTTGGGCGCTGGTTTTTCAAATCCCACTTTCCGGACCTTGTGTCACATCTTACCACTGTGGGAGGTAGATAAATAACTTGCAGGATTGCAGGTATTTTCCCCCAACACCGAGCAGCGGTGTGATGAGTAGTCAGATAAGGTTTGGTGAATAACACACAATAGAATGGCAAGGAGGAACGTTGTCACAATGACTCAATTAATGTTCGGCTGGAACATCTTTATCTGTTATATATACAGACAGTTACGATCAGATCGTGATGCTGACTCTTCGTTGATTTTACTTAGAACATACTTAGATCCTGATGCTGACTCTTCGTTGATTTTACTTAGAACATACTTAGAACCTGAGGCTGACTCTTCGTTGATTTTACTTTGAACACACTTAGATCCTGATGCTGACTCTTCGTTGATTTTACTTAGACCATACTTAGATACTTATGGTGACTCTTCCTTGATTTTACTTAGAACATACTTAGAACCTGAGGCTGACTCTTCGTTGATTTTACTTTGAACACACTTAGATCCTGATGCTGACTCTTCGTTGATTTTACTTAGAACATACTTAGATCCTGATGCTGACTTTTCGTTGATTTTACTTAGAACATACTTAGATCCTGATGCTGACTCTTCGTTGATTTTACTTAGAACATACTTAGATCCTGATGCTGACTCTTCGTTGATTTTACTTAGAACATACTTAGATCCTGATGCTGACTCTTCCTTGATTTTACTTAGAACATACTTAGATCCTTATGGTGACTCTTCCTTGATTTTACTTAGAACATACTTAGAACCTGAGGCTGACTCTTCGTTGATTTTACTTTGAACATACTTAGATCCTGATGCTGACTCTTCGTTGATTTTACTTAGAACATACTTAGATCCTTATGGTGACTCTTCCTTGATTTTACTTAGAACATACTTAGAACCTGAGGCTGACTCTTCGTTGATTTTACTTTGAACACACTTAGATCCTGATGCTGACTCTTCGTTGATTTTACTTAGAACATACTTAGATCCTGATGCTGACTTTTCGTTGATTTTACTTAGAACATACTTAGATCCTGATGCTGACTCTTCGTTGATTTTACTTAGAACATACTTAGATCCTGATGCTGACTCTTCGTTGATTTTACTTAGAACATACTTAGATCCTGATGCTGACTCTTCCTTGATTTTACTTAGAACATACTTAGATCCTTATGGTGACTCTTCCTTGATTTTACTTAGAACATACTTAGACCCTGAGGCTGACTTTTCGTTGATTTTACTTTGAACACACTTAGATCCTGATGCTGACTCTTCGTTGATTTTACTTAGAACATACTTAGATCCTTATGGTGACTCTTCCTTGATTTTACTTAGAACATACTTAGACCCTGAGGCTGACTCTTCGTTGATTTTACTTTGAACACACTTAGATCCTGATGCTGACTCTTCGTTTATTTTACTTAGAACATACTTAGATCCTTATGGTGACTCTTCCTTGATTTTACTTAGAACATACTTAGACCCTGAGGTTGACTCTTCGTTGATTTTACTTAGAACATACTTAGATCCTGATGCTGACTCTTCGTTGATTTTACTTAGAACATACTTAGATCCTTATGGTGACTCTTCCTTGATTTTACTTAGAACATACTTAGACCCTGAGGCTGACTCTTCGTTGATTTTACTTTGAACACACTTAGATCCTGATGCTGACTCTTCGTTTATTTTACTTAGAACATACTTAGATCCTGATGCTTACTTTTCGTTGATTTTACTTTGAACATACTTAGATCCTGATGCTTATTCTTCCTTGATTTTACTTCAGACATACGTAGATCCTGATGCTGACTCTTAGTTTATTTAACTTAGAATATACTAAGATTCTGATGCTGACTCTTCCTTGATTTTACTTAGAACATACTTAGACCTTGATGCTTACTCTTCGTTGATTTTACTTAGAACATACTTAGATCCTGATGGTGGCTCTTCATTTATTTTACTTAGAACATACTTAGATCCTGATGGTGGCTCTTCGTTTATTTTACTTAGAACATACTTAGATCCTGATGGTGGCTCTTCGTCGATTTTACTTAGAACATACTTAGATCCTGATTCTGACTCTTCGTTGATTTTACTTAGAACATACTTAGATCCTTATGGTGACTCTTCCTTGATTTTACTTAGAACATACTTAGAACCTGAGGCTGACTCTTCGTTGATTTTACTTTGAACACACTTAGATCCTGATGCTGACTCTTCGTTGATTTTACTTAGAACATACTTAGATCCTGATGCTGACTTTTCGTTGATTTTACTTAGAACATACTTAGATCCTGATGCTGACTCTTCGTTGATTTTACTTAGAACATACTTAGATCCTGATGCTGACTCTTCGTTGATTTTACTTAGAACATACTTAGATCCTGATGCTGACTCTTCCTTGATTTTACTTAGAACATACTTAGATCCTTATGGTGACTCTTCCTTGATTTTACTTAGAACATACTTAGACCCTGAGGCTGACTTTTCGTTGATTTTACTTTGAACACACTTAGATCCTGATGCTGACTCTTCGTTGATTTTACTTAGAACATACTTAGATCCTTATGGTGACTCTTCCTTGATTTTACTTAGAACATACTTAGACCCTGAGGCTGACTCTTCGTTGATTTTACTTTGAACACACTTAGATCCTGATGCTGACTCTTCGTTTATTTTACTTAGAACATACTTAGATCCTTATGGTGACTCTTCCTTGATTTTACTTAGAACATACTTAGACCCTGAGGTTGACTCTTCGTTGATTTTACTTAGAACATACTTAGATCCTGATGCTGACTCTTCGTTGATTTTACTTAGAACATACTTAGATCCTTATGGTGACTCTTCCTTGATTTTACTTAGAACATACTTAGACCCTGAGGCTGACTCTTCGTTGATTTTACTTTGAACACACTTAGATCCTGATGCTGACTCTTCGTTTATTTTACTTAGAACATACTTAGATCCTGATGCTTACTTTTCGTTGATTTTACTTTGAACATACTTAGATCCTGATGCTTATTCTTCCTTGATTTTACTTCAGACATACGTAGATCCTGATGCTGACTCTTAGTTTATTTAACTTAGAATATACTAAGATTCTGATGCTGACTCTTCCTTGATTTTACTTAGAACATACTTAGACCTTGATGCTTACTCTTCGTTGATTTTACTTAGAACATACTTAGATCCTGATGGTGGCTCTTCATTTATTTTACTTAGAACATACTTAGATCCTGATGGTGGCTCTTCGTTTATTTTACTTAGAACATACTTAGATCCTGATGGTGGCTCTTCGTCGATTTTACTTAGAACATACTTAGATCCTGATTCTGACTCTTCGTTGATTTTACTTAGAACATAATTCGATCCTGATGCTGAATCTTACTTGATTTTACTTAGAACATACTTAGATCCTGCTGGTGTCTCTTCCTTGATTTTACTTAGTACATACTTCGATCCTGATGCTGATTCTTCCTTGATTTTACTTAGAACATACTTAGATCTTGATGCTGACTCTTCGTTCATTTTACTTAGAACATACTTAAATCCTGATGCGGACTCTTCGTTAATTTTACTTAGAACATACTTAGATGCTGATCCTGACTCTTCGTTGATTTTACTTAGAACATATTTAGATCCTGATGCTGACTCTTCGTTGATTTTTCTAAGAACATACTTAGATCCTGATGCTGACTCTTCCTTGATTTTATTTAGAACATACTTAGATCCTGAGGCTGACTCTTCGTTGATTTTTCTAAGAACATACTTAGATCCTGATGCTGACTCTTCCTTGATTTTATTTAGAACATACTTAGACCCTGAGGCTGACTCTTCGTTGATTTTACTAAGAACATACTTTGATCCTGATGCTGACTCTTCGTTGATTTTACTTAGAACATACTTAGATCCTGATGCTGACTCTTCGTTGATTTTACGTATAACATACTTAAATACTTATGCTAAATCTTCCTTGATTTTACTTAGAACATACTTAGATCCTGATGCTGTTCTTCGTTGGTTTTACTTAGAACATACTTTAATCCTGATGCTTACTTTTCCTTGATTTTACTTAGAACATACTTAGATCCTGATGCTGACTCTTCGTTGATTTTACTTAGAACATACTTAGATCCTTATGCTGACTCTTCGTTGATTTTACTAAGAACATACTTAGATCCTGATGCTGACTTTTCCTTGATTTTACTTAGAACATACTTAGATCCTGATGCTTACTCTTCCCTGATTTTACTTAGAACATACTTATATCCTGATGCTGACTCTTTCTAGATTTTACTTAGAACATACTTAGATCCTGATGCTGACTCATTCTAGATTTTACTTAGAACATACTTAGATTCTGATGCTGACTCTTCGTTGATTTTACTTAGAACATACTTTGATCCTGATGCTGGCGGTTCCTTGATTTTACTTAGAACATACTTAGATGCTGATCCTGACTCTTCCTTGATTTTACTTAGAACATACCTAGATCCTGATGATGCCACTTCCTTAGAACACTGTTTCACTACCATAGTGCCACTTTTCCACAGTCATCTAGGATTTTTGGATTTTGTCTCTTGTACTTTAAGGAACGTGTTGCCTGCAATTGGTGCCGTTAAACTTGGCAATTCTCTCTTCGGTGCCAACTCTATCATGATATTTTTTTTACTTGTCCGAAGCCACAACGACGAAGGGTTGAACTTTAGGGATGCTAGAACCTTTATGATATTCAGTACTCAAAATCGGCAATGAACGCAGTGTATCACTGACGACCAACCTTGATGCATCGAAATAATATTTTGTAAGATTATGAAGAGTGCTATTTGATTATTAGATACCATTTCAACACGGTAAGTAATAAACATGGCCCACAACACTAACCATTGGGCTGCTTTCATTGAATGTAATAAAGTGTATGTACTGAATGTAATATTGTTTTAAAGAAGGCATTTTCGCTAACCAGGTTATTGTTTTAGAAGTTTATTTATTTTCTGTTTCCTTCCGTATCTGGTCATTAATATAACTAGAGAAAAGTGTCTTGGGGTTAATATCGATGATGTTAGCGATTGTAGCCCAACGTGTCATCGATCTTGCACAACCTTGTAGACGAACGGAGAACACTGCTGTCCTGGGAAAACCAAGACGCCATTTTATTTGAAAAGAACCCCCTGTTGTGTTTATTCGCATGTATCGTATTTTGTCATCACGTTTTTTTTATTGCTTCTGTAAACATTCTCCTCTTGTGTTTTTCGCTCTGGCGCTGTTGTTATTGGTATATTGTGCAATGTTAATCACATAATGCCACGCGCTGTGATTGGCAAGGAAAGAGGAAATGTTCTACGTAGAAATGGACATCTTCGAGGTTCGATTAGAAATCAATGGAGAAAAAAAGCAAATATTATGATCGATTGCAGACATTGCATTCCAGATGTTGTTGGTCTTTCGTTTCTTACATTTGTTTCGACGGTAAAATGAGAGACGACGATGGAATGAATACGGGAAGGAGAGAGACGAAAACAGTAACATAAAAAGTAAAGAAAACGAAATGAGAAATAAAAATATATTTATATTTATATGAATATATATATATATATAAATATATATAAAGAGAAAGAATGTAACAAATAGACACCCCGACATATATATATATATATATATATATATATATATATATATATATATATATATATATATATATATATATATTATTATTATTATTATTATTATTATTATATGTAGCTCCTGGAAACCCTCTAGATGGGCACTGTAAGTGTAGTATTAACACAGAATTACGTCGCTAGCTATTTATGAATCGTTCCTTCTATTAAGTGACACGCTTTCTTGACGTCTAAGCCGCCGTATATGTATTAAAAATATCACTGTTTATTGAGCTATTAAGCGGTGGCCGTGTGCTTCTGGATGTCGGGATTTTACTTGTAAAGTACTCGGAGCCCGGGATTTCAAATTGTTCGATCAGTAGTGAATGGCTATACTTCCATGCTGACGAGTCCCGATAAAAAGGGACGAAACGTATACGTACATAGACAATAAACAAAACAAATATTATATATATATATATATATATATATATATATATATATATATATATATATGTAAGCATATCTTGTGTAATTTAGAGTTATTGTGCGAAATTACTTTTGTAAAGCATATATATTATTTTAAGTTTAATTTGCCACTATATATTGACACTTCCATCGATACCTTCGGTTTCAGAAAAACATTGTAACATCAGCCCGTATCAGATACCGAACTTAACTGGTTATTCCCGCGATGTTGGTCTTCAGTCTCTCTCTCTCTCTCTCTTTCTCTCTCTCTCTCTCTCTCTCTCTCTATATATATATATATATATATACATATGTGAGTTTATATCAAGACTATATTTGTTGGTATATATCTCTTATAACACCATGAAAATGTTGGAAACCAACAAAGTCAATGTATTTTCGGACTTTAGAGCATACACACTGGTTGGTTGCATCAAGACAATTGAAGATGCCGGCTTAAGAAGCAGCTTACCCTGTGTAATTAGTGCAGGGGCGTCTCTAAAAGTCATCTTTAAACTAATTGTTTTCCTCTTTTTGACTTGTTCTTCTCAGGTTTCTTGCTTATATTTCTTCCTGTTTCTTTTTGAATAGTGCGGTTGTTTCATAAAAAAATTGTCTCTGAAGAGTAGTCGAGGACAACCAAATACTATATGTTTCTTCTCGGGTTGTGAACGCAATTCACCAGAATATATAAATATATATATATATATATATATATATATATATATATATTGAAAACTCACACATTTAAAAAGTTGCTGAAATGGCAATAATTAGGAGAATACTCTTTTAAATAATATTATGAAAACGTGGACAACGCAAATTATTTATGTGTTTAAAAATAGATTATTTTCTTTAAAGACTTGAGTACTTTTGGTGGTAAACAATCTTCTCAGAAGTATACCCATATTTTTTTTTCTCTTCTTTTTCGTATACTCCTACCTGACTGAGACATATTTGTTGCAGTCAAGTTGAAATTGGCCTTGATGTTATCGACGAGTAATGTATATATGCCGCTGTGTGTAGCACGCGGTTACGTGAATAAGGTAGATTGAAAAGTCACACATTGAAAACTTTGCTGAAATGGCAATACTAAGGAGAATATTTTTAAAAACTATTTTGAAATCCTGGACAACGCAAATTATTTATGTTTTTTAAAATAAATTATTTATTTACTTTAAAAACTCGAGTACTTTCGGTGATAAACACTCTTGTCAGAAGTATATTATATATATATATATATATATATATATATATATATATATATATATATATATATATATATATACTTTTATTAGAGCATGAAGAAGAAAGCAAGAACTACCTAGGTAGAGTCAGCATGCCCTTGAACATTGGCATCACTGACAAGACTGTAAATACTGAAACTAGCTGGCGGGATCTGCAATGTCTTGAGAATTATGTATTCATCGAAAGTCTTAGCCTAATAGAATAATGATTTTATTTATTTTAAAATTGCATCATTTTTTTCAAATTTTAATATAAAATACTAATATACATGGATGCTTCAAAGATGTTGTCAATTTCTTTACACCAATATTTGTTGCGTTTCAGCCTCGTGTAATATATGAAGAAAACCATGTTGCACCAATCGTTATTTAAATCATGAAAGTTTTCTAATTTCATCCTTGGTAGCTTAAGTTCTTGTAAACACAGACTGAGTATTTGTTGTCCTGAAATCAAAGCTTTTTATTTATACTTTCAAAATAATCGAATCAAGGCAAAACTGAGTACAGACAGACGAGGTTAATTTAACTTTATCTTCTTTCTAAATCGCTAAGCAGTAAAGAGATCAACGGAGAGAGACAACACGATAAAGAGATCTATAATCAATGTTCAATCATGTGGTTTCAGCTCAGATTGTTTTTTTTTATCCAGAAACGGACGTTACGTCACATAGCTGAAACAGAGATTGAAAGAGATAAATATTAAGTTCGGTTGTATGCTTCGATTAGACAGCATGCGTAAGGAAGTGACTTTAGAACTGATAATAAACTAAAAAGCTATGAGACCCATATGCCCGTAGCTCTCGAGAGTACTCCTTTTAGTCGTTAGCAGAAGTGAAGGTGACGTCAACAGCTAAATAAACAGTCCATTACTAGAATTCAGAATATGCTCATTTTCTTTAGTTGTTTTTTTTTTTTTTTCAGGCATATTAACCCTATTCGGATTAGTTAATGTCGAATATGGTGATTTTGGTAAAAGTTTTATGCTTCAAGTTCTTTATGTCTTCAAATATATATTCATGCTGTTTCGTTTAGTTGTTTTGTAGAGGAAACTTGTTGTTTTTGTTTTTGGCTTTGTAGAACATGATTGAGTTTTCCAAAGGGAAAGGGAAACAAAAACAATAACATCAATGTTTGATGTATTTTAGGGTCAGAAAGCCAGTATCGTCAGACAGCCTGATCTGGTAGAACCAAGTATGCTGTTTGGTTTAGTTGTTTTGTTTTACGGTACATCAACACTTTTCGGGTTATTTAATGCCGAATCCGGCCATTTTGGTGAAGGTTTTTATGCTTCAAGTTCTTTGTATGTTCAAGTATCTATTCATGATGTTTGTCTGAGAAAAATGGGGGGGGAGGAGGAGAGGGGAGGAGGTAAGGGAAATTCTCTTTTGTTTGTTTTGGATTTTGCAGAAAATGATTGAGTTTAGCAAAGAAAAAAACCAATAAAACATCAATGTTTGGTGCATTTTAAGTCAGGAAGTCAATAACGTCAGACAGCCTGATCTGATAGCGCCAGTGAGTTCTATTTGACCTATAGATGGAGCCCTTATAAGTACTACCACTCCGGGCCAGAGTCGACCTGAGAGAAATGGCAACTAAGGAACAACTCCACATTCCCCACAGCTCCCAAGTGGGGGCCTCACCACCTTTTAAGGTCATACCCATGACTTTTTTCTTTGGTTGTTTTGATACTGTAATATAAACTATTGGTGAGTTTTACAATTATTTCATTTTAATCAAAGTTTCACCCTGAGACACGATTTAAGGGTGCGAATTACATGTCATTGTGACATTTGTTTATCCCAATAAAGGAATATTGCCACCGAAATGTTAGCAGACATGTTTATCAAATGGGAAGTTGGGCAGCAGGTACAGGATTGGTCTGTCGGCGATGGTTAACATTTTGAGCATTTTAAATGTTATTATGTAATAATTTGTGAACAGATTTGTCCAGTTGCCAGGGATAGAAATAGCGAGTGATAGGTAATGAGAGGGATAGAGGGAGGTTTTAAAAGAAAGATTTTACACACACATTTTTATTTTTTATTTTGTTGTCTATGCCTTCGAGCAACGCCGGGTACCCATACTTCGTTGTCTGTAAAGGAAACCTCAAGGTGAGCCATGTATTATTAGTTTTATTTGGATTACTATTCCGAACTTGGTTGGTAGTTTCACAACGTTTCTCCGAGGTACTCCCAAATTCAATTCAGATGTATGTTGTTGAACTTTAGAAACTATACGGTATGTCGAAGTTAAGCCGTTATGTTATTTTCGAGGGTAACTTGTTCTCGTTCCGGCAGCCATGAACATTTTTATGTGTTACTTATTTTTTTTATTCTCAGTTAGTATCAACTATTGTGAGTATTGGGCCCTTAACCCCCAGAAAAATGTCACATAAAACAGATTGTTACTTAATAGTTGTGTCAATTGCGGCACGAGCCAATGTAAGTTCAATCCTCGCTACAATCGATACAAACTAATAAAAGATATACTGGCTGAGGGAACGAGAACAATTTGGTTTCGTGGGTTAATTAAAGCGTTCAGTTGTACATTTTTATCGATTCATGAGGCCATCAAAATATTCCCGCGTTCGACATGATTCACATGAATGATATCGCAGGTTGCATCGGCTAGAATCTTGTGAAATTAGCAACGAAAATAGAAATCAGATCCGAATAATCGTAATAATACGAAGTATCAATCTTCACGTTAAAAAAAAAAAATGAGAAACAATATTATCTATATGACAATTTTTTACTAATTTCGGTGTTGTAAAAATTGATATCTTAACAGTTAGTTTCAATAACGGTGACATTTGTCACATAATCTAAAGACACCATTGAAATCTTCGTGTGATTCCATCTGGGGTTACATTTAACAATTATCAATTAGGTCCATAAAATAACATAAATATATTAGAATGTACATGGACTGAGTTCTTTTGTTTTAAATAAATATTTTTCGTTTCATAAAAAACATAACCCTAAGGAATCTCAATCTATTTAAAAAAGTTTTTAAAATTTGAATAATTATTTTATTAGTATTTTTAACATTTAGAATAAGTAAATACTAAACGAATTCGTTTCGATTCGTGAAAGCAATTTGCCAATTTACCGCTCTCTGTTAGAACATAAACACCACCGCGCTAACATTATGTTATTACTATACGTCATATTGCAGATGATATTTAAATATTTTCTTTCATGGCAACATTTATAAACATGACTATGGTTACAATTATTTTCGATCAGCATATATATCGACAGCGGCTACGTCGGGTGAATACTGCTAATGTTATATGTAATTGGAATTGATTTTAGGTTTCTATAAAGTGAATAAAACCTGGAAAGTAGGCGGACAGACGGATGAATTTCATTTTTAATGTATAGATGGCTGTTTTGTGTCTTGCTAATAACGTTAAATGTATGACAGCCATTTTGGTTAGAGATTTGTTGATACTGGTTAATATATCCGTAGGAATGTCTTGATAATTCGTTGAACTGATCCGAGCTTATGTAAGACTTTGGACTCTCTTTTCGTGTCAGTCCATTCGGGATTACGCATGGAACATCACAGGTGTCGTTCAAAGCGGATAATCCGGAGGCCAACGGACGCGAATTATGATGCGGACTTTAATCTACACTGCATACGAAATGGACACATAGAAAAAAAGGTATTGTAAGATTTTGATGGTCTTTTTCGCATGTAGAAGTACTGCGAGATGAAAATGAAAATAAAAAAGATATATAGATAGATGGACAGAAAGAGTGAAAGAGATAAAGTTAATGATTAATCTGGTAATATTAAGCTTATTTCTGAGATCTGCATGTTTTTCGTCTATCTCGCAAAGTTACTACAAGTTAAGACTTTACAACCTATTTACAGTTTATATTGTTGTATATGCAAGTAAAATATGAAATATGCTGACAGAGCATGAGCCAAAGCTCAATGTATTCGAAATGAAATTATTAAGAACTATTATTGGAGTAACTTTGCGAAGAAGGTGCGTTTAAAAAAACGAGTGGTAACGATAAAGAAAAAGAAAAAAAACGAAAGAATAATGATATACATCAATTGATAAACGAACAAAAAATAATAATAACGTACTTGACTCATTTTCATATTTCAGAGATCTTCGCGATATGCTTGAAAACAAAATCCTGCTACTTATAAACGGTATTGGTCAGTCTTTCAGCCGTCAGGAGCGACATGCTAACGCTTCTGATTGGTCCAACTCTTTAGTAATCGTCCTCTTGATGTCCTATGAATTAATATGATTCCTTTACATAGCTGGAGTCTAGTAGCCGGAGAAAATGTCAAAACCATGTAAATATTTTTTTTCAAATAACAGATGTGTTACTAGTAGGCCTCTTTCTGATATCTGAATGTCTTAGTCCAAATCGCAAAGTCACTTCAAGGACAATTCTTACACATGTCATTGCACATCTTTCCATACTCTGCCAGTACATTCTATGTTTATCTTACATATACAACAACATAAACTACGAATATTTTGTAAAGTCTAAACTTGGAGTAATCTTGCAAGATATATTAAAAAATGCACATCTCAGAAAGTCTACATTTGGACGTCTCTAACAAAGGATATGGAGCCCGCAAAATACATCAAAGCATCTGAAGTTAAGGCTTTACAATACATTAATAGTTCTTATTGTTATGCATTAACATTGAAACATTTTCTATATCGCAGAGCATAAGAGGAACCCACTCTATTTTAAATAAAGTCCTTACGAATTATTTTTGAAGTAACTTTACGAGACTACGAAATGCATGAATTAAAAAGAGGTTAACAATTTCACCAAAGAAAACAGAAAACTGGAATGATGTAATTAATAAAAAACATGTAAAGGATGAGTTATCTTCCCATGCGATGATTACCACTTGAATAATGTAAATAAATAATAATATAAGCGAACAATAGCAATTATGCATCTATCTATCTGACGTAGGGTTGAAACGCAACAGTGG
>OY744535.1:74571547-74616547 GCA_963556195.1 Sepiola atlantica
TATATATAGATAGATAGATATATATAACTTCTGATGCGACCACCTGCAACTGCCGCTCCTGCACTGATGAAGATAAAAACCCGAAACGATATCGTCTGTAGGTACACACACACTTCATGATTTAAAAATATTTCCAGTAATATATATATATATATATATATTTATATATATATATATATATATATATATATATATATATAATTATGAATATTTATTTTTATCTCCATACGTGTACGTTTGATCCTTTCTGGAATCGTACGTGTAGAGAAGAATTATTCACGAATTATTCACACTGGTCGCCGGACTCGAACCCCGGAACACGAATTATATTTTAAACACAAATTCCAACTTCTTAGCTCACACGGCCTTTGCCAGCAACCCGCTAAATCAGCGAGAGAGTAATCCTATTCAAAGGCATCTGTTGTAAAGCGTTCACCGATTAAAAGGAACATCACATTTCAGTCACGATGATTGATGTGTATATGCTACTCACTATATTAAGGGGGCGATAAATAATTATAAATATTTGTATATATATGACTATTTATAGATATTTGCGGCATTAACAGTAGCCATATGCATGACGTTTTAAATGCAGAAATGAAGTCGTTCGCTCTTTTATTGTTAACTTATGACTATAGCATTAATTTTGATCTATTTACTGGTAAGTCTTTGAAATAATAACATCGCATGAAAGTTAACATCATTCTTACCAAAGTCAGTTTATGCGGTTTCCAGGCGAATTAAAAAGCTGGTGACAAATGCTTAAACCCATATCAAATATTATATAAAGCCCAATTTTACACTGTTTCTTACTATATCCATTTCTTGTAAAGAATATATTACACTAAAGAATTACGAGAATTTTATATTAGGAAGTTTATTTACAATCATCTTATATATTTATATAATATTCACGTAGCCACAGAGGTTTTCTTTAGATCATCGACGTTAAGCGACGTTGAGCCTTGTCAGTAAAAGATGGGTGACCATTGGGTAACACGTGGCGCTGTGTATCGTCTCCCCTGATATGGATATGTATGTCACCCTGGACCGCTTATGAATTTGATATTTCCTGGAAACTAGTTTCTTCGGAGGGAACTGGTTCAGCTGACCCAAGACGATTTTTAAAATAAAAATAGTATTTATATCTATGAGGCAGGAAACGAAAGAAAGAGAGAAATAGAGAAAGATGTGGTGGGAGAGAAAGATCATAAGGAAAATAGTGATGTTGGCAGAAACGAAATAGAGACATTAGATTTAATTACGCGTTTTTCAATAAAGATACAACAAAGGAAAAGAAGAAGAGTGCAAATGAGGGAGGAAGAGGGGGAAGGGCAGAGTGAAGGCATGAGAAAACTATTTGCATCGGAATAAACGAAAGAGACGCATAAGATAAAAATAAGCATATATTTTTTTAAATAAGAAATATATGGAGAGTAAGAAAGAAAGAGTGAGGGAGAGAGAGAGCATTAGAATAATGGTGATATTGCAAAACAAAATACACGTTTTTAAACAAATATGTATATAGAAAGAAAGAAAAAAATTAAGGGTAAGTAAACACGAGGAAGAGAAAAAAAAAGAGAAGAGGGCTGGCGTTGATACAAACTGTATAATAAGAATGTGAGAAGGAGAGAGAAAGGGAATAGGGGATTAACAGTGTGTAAAGCGAACGGGTAAAAGTGTCATGTAGGTCAATCACTAAAGATGAAAATATCGACTGGAATAACATAATTTATCTGAAACAATTCTATTATTTATTAACTCTAGTGAATAAATAACTTATTCGAACATATACATATAAGTTCATGGGCAACCATCATTATTACTATATATATATATATATGTATATATATATATATATATATATATATACATATATATATATATATATATATATATATATGATATTTTTTTATTTACACAGACATGTACAAAATCTGTGACACTGGCATGTCGATGTTATCGATCAACAGTTGCTATAAATTGAGATCTCATCAGGCAGAGTTAGAATCCGATCTAAACCTCGAATCATATTTGGAGAGAATCATATATAATCATATATCATATATAAAGCTCTATTTTGATATTGAGCACTTTTTATAAACCCGGTTAAAATTCTCTGGATTACCACCCTGTGTCTATTTTTTACCTGGATTATTACCATTATATATATATATATATATATATATATATATATATATATATATATATATATATACTAGAACATTTATTATCCTTTGCACCATGTTATGTTCCATTACGAAGATTGTTAACAAGAAGGAATCGTCCAAATTGAATTCAAATCTGATACCTTAGAATATTTCCTTCGACAGAGCTCGATTTTTTTCCTTTTTTGTTCCTTTCCATTTAGATGGTTAAGGCCCCAGAAAGAGTGACCTTCTTATTATAACATTTCAAAGATGTGATCAACTCTCTTTTTTCATACTAGCGCTACAAAGTGCGTGCACATCGAAAAAAGACTTTATTTTAATATTAGTCTAAGCAAGATCGGTCATGTATTTTTTTGTTATCACAGGAGGGTCACAGCGAAATCTTTAAATTGACATACCGACTGACAATATCTGGTCGCTTATTCCTTAGGGTTATTTCAGATGGGAATACGAGTCTGTGTTCTAAGTTCATGCAGGCTTCAAACGTTGACGATCTCTGACCATTTCCCGCCCAAATAATTGAATTACCTCGTCTTTAATAAAATTTATCGCTCTACTAGTGACACCTAGTTTTTATTTTCAGTCTCACAACATATATTCAAAACCTCTTTAAAATATCCAATATTACATTGTGTCTTAACGTGTAGCTTCATACAGCATGCTTGCATCCAGAGAGTAAAAAGGTTTTAGGCTGGTAGTTTTCCCACAGGTTCTACATCAGCTGGGGTTGGTAACACCAAATCATGTAAGGTAACTGGTGTTAATAAGATATCATAGACTGCTTTTAAAAAGAAACATCATTTCTAAAGTCCGATACAATGTGCAGTAATTCAGTCCCTGCATCAATTTAACAATGACAATCTCTGCTTATGTTGAGACAAATAATATTTTCTATCTATATATATGAAAGTTAATATGTTTGTTAGTGTGCTATAGAAATCGATACAACAGTAAACACATTATACACGCTTTTAATAACAGTTAAACTATTCAGAAATCCAAAGACACCACTGTATTCATTTTTCGATTCAATCCGGGTCAGGCATAAATAATCAGTTAGCTTTACAAAATTACTTCAATATAATTAAGTGTAACAATAAAAATAAGTTTTGAATAAAGTTTCTCTGTTTCATGAAACAAAAATAAAAATTAACTGAATAAAATGAAAGATGTATTTAAAAAAGATTTTACATTTAAATAATTTAAATATAGAAATAAGCAAATGTCTTATAAACCACCAATAAGATGCACATATTGTTTATTTGAACCATTCTTTTTTACTTGAATTTTACTCTTCATTTCTTCAGATAAAATATCGTTTCTCAGATATTGTATTTGATTAACAATAAAAGTAATATCATTATCTTTTTTAATAATAGGTCAAATCATCTTCTTGTTGTTATCGAAATATCCGTCTGTTGTCACTGGGGTAAAGAAAATATAATTTTGAGCACGTGGATGGCTGTACTATATTTAAAATAGAATAGGTACTTTGAAAGCATCTTTTGTATTTAAAATTTTGAACTATTCCCCAAAAGACTTGAAACCACGATGCTTTCAAACCACTTTTCTCCGTTTTAAATATAGTGCATATATCCACGTGCTCTAACGTCTATATAACATGAGCGGTTTCTTAAATGTCCAGGCGGACACTTCGATGAAAAGAAATAGAAAAGGAATTTACTACTCATGAAGAACAGTAATTCAGTTACCGTCATTATGAGTTAACTTCAGTCTTCGAGATAGGATATTTTATCCGAAAAATTTAAAGCAAGAGTCAAGTAAAAAATTTGATAAACATGATTTGCATCATTTTCTCGGTTTCAAATTTAAATTAAAAAAAAGCTTTCATAAACTTTCTATTTTAAATATTTAAGTAATTGTTTTGATTGTTGATTTTAAATTAAAAATAATTTGATTTTCTTTAATAATTCGAATCGTTTGGATTAGTTTAATCTATTCACCGTTTACATCTGTCTTTAAAAAAACGTGTTTTTAGTAAAACCGGGTTGACAGTTTTTCATTAGTTAACCTTATATTACAAATGTGTTTTTTAATGAGTAGTTGTCTTTTTTAGAACAACACTGCGCAAAAAATGTCATTTTAAACTTTTCAGCCCAAGAGAAAATTGTAAACATGACTATATTTTGATTTTCTCCCCAAAATACCGTCCGACCAGCGACATATCTCCACACGGACAACGCAAGGTGAATACCGCTTGCATAAGTAGTATCTATGGTTATACATGTTAATGTACAGGATTTTCTCGATCATTATTTTTTGGAACAAAGTGTCGAGGTATAAAGGGCGGGCAGGGGGCTGAATTTTCTTATTTTTAGTTTAATGTAGTTTAATGCAAACGATGAATGAATAGTTCTTGAGTAATACCTGCCATCATACTATGTCTCTAGAAAGTTATCATTCGCCAACGCATGTAGTATTGCTGTCACATCTGGGCTGTTGCACAATACATTAGTCTCCGCATCTTGGACAGAGTCCCCCAAAAAAGTCTTAAACCTGATAGCCTCAAAATATATTTAACAAAGTCAATCTCTTACTCAATCGATGCAATGTTGTTTTACAAGTACTCTAACAGAATGTGTTCCGATCAACTTACTGTACTTGAACCCCTTGCTGGAGGAGATGAAGTCAGGACTTTTCGTGGCCTCCTCCATAAGTAACTGCTCACAACAGCGAAACTAATTACTTTAAACTGCTTCCAGCGACCCCAGCGCCCTTTACACTGCTCTCAACGACCCCTACGTCCGCTAACAACGGAGCAACCAATTACTTTACACTGCTCTCAGCGACCCCAACGTTCGAGACAACACGCGCCCATTTTAAGACAGGCGGGCCTATCCGCCGAAAACCTCGCCATCATACAGCTCAACGTCGAAGCCCTCACCACCGCCATGCTTGACATCCTAGAGAAGCTTGCCACAAACAACAAGGCAATCGTTGTGCTCCTGCAGGAGACTCACAAGGAAAATGATACCATGCTGAAGCTACACGGGTACACACTAGCCGGTCACACCAAGAGCAAAAATCACGACCTGGCAACCTTCATCAGAGACGACATACCCAGGTCACCAGCTGGACAGTGTGTCCCCAATGCCGGGATTGAGTGGACCGCCACGAAAGTGCAGGAGATGACTATCGTAAATGTCTACAAGCCACCATCAAGCAGACTACAACCATAGTAAATGCCGTGCTTCTGTTCGACCCAAAGGAGTCACACTCATTTGCCTCCAGGCGCTGAAATACCGAGACCAACCCCAACCCGGCCTTTGCCAAAGTCATCGGGCAAGAGCCACTTCCTGAACGGCACGTCATGGACCAATTCCCCCGTTTACAACATCGTCCGGCACTTATCACAATACTATCGCTCATCCAGCCGACGGACGGTAAACCAGTCAGAAGTGGGAACTTCTGCAAGGCCAACTGGTCGGAATTCACGCGCAGCACCAACACTGCAGCCGAATTATTGACAATGCCCACCACGTCCAATGTAGACGAGGCCTACAAGGCATATTGCACGATGATGACAGCCGCCACCAAGAAACACGTCCCACGGGGAGTCCGAAAGAACTATGTACCCTGCTGGGACGAAGAGTGCGAGAAACTCCTGCACGCCCATAACAAGGCAAACACCAATGCCGAGAGGGCTAGAGCTGTCACATACCTCATGACCCGCCTCAACAACACACGGAGAGAGAGATAGACCGAGGCCATCGAATCAATCGACTCAACCCACTCCAGCCGTCAAGCATGGCAGACCATCAACAAGCTGACAGGCCAGGCAACAAAACCAAAACCGTGCCCCATCACTGCCGACGCCATTGCAGCACAGCTGATCACCAACGGGAGGTTTCCCAATCCTGACAAGGAGTTCACCATGAATACTATCAGTGAAGTGAACGACCTACGGAGGGCCCCCAGTACTGATGCCAACCTCTCTGGAGACTTCACCAAGGACGAGATCAAATCGGCTATCAAACACCTGAAGCCACACAAAGCAGCTGGGACCGACAACATTTATCCTGAGTTCATCCTTCCCCTGGGTAGCAAAGCCACATAGTGGCTTCGATCTTTTTGCTTCCTCTGCTTCCGCACGTCCAAATACCCGAATATATAGCGACGAGCCAAGGTCATTGCTCTCCCGAAGCCCAACAGGCCGCTGGATGACCCAAACGGATATCGGCCCATCGCCCTCCTTTGCGTGCTATACAAGAACATGGAGCGTCTCTTCCATGCGCGCCTCAATTCAGTGATCACCTAATACTGCCAAAAGAGCAAGCTGGCTTCCGCTACTGAAGGTCCACACTGTACCAGGTAACCCTCCTCACCCAAGATATTGAGGATTCTTTCCAACGAGGTGAGAAGGCAGGTGTCGTTCTCCTCGATCTCACAGCAGCGTACGATACTGTCTGCCTCCGTGGACTCCACCTAAAGCTCCTACAGACACTCCCGGGTCGACACATCGCGGACTTCATCATGGAAATGCTGACCAACCGCAGCTTCACCCTTCACACCAGCAACGGCCAACACAGCAGGCTCCGACGGCTAAAAAATGGTGTCCCACAAGGCTCTGTACTTGCCCCAATGCTGTTTAACATTTACATCTACGACCTCCCAGACACGCTGTCCAAGAAATATTGATACGCTGACGACCTAGCCATCCTTCTATCTAAAAAGAGCTGGGAGACGATCTAACTGGGGCTGACGACTGATATGAACACCCTGTCACGCTACCTGACAAACTGGCCCCTTAAGCTCTCCGTGGCCAAGACCACGTCCACCGCATACGATCTAAAAACCGAGAGTCAAACCACGAACTTAACATCATAGTTGACAACAAAAGATTCCAGTTCTAGGCTGCCCCGACGTATCTCGGGGTCAAGCTTGATCGCACGCTGACGTTCCGGCAACACCTGGACAACCTCTCTGCAAATACATCGGTCCGTGTCGTTCTAATACGCCGCCTAGCTGGTATCACACGGGGTGCCTGAACCAGGACACTGCGCATATCTACCCAGGCATTAGTCTTCTCCGCCGCTGAGTACTGCTCGCAGCCTGGTGCAGGAGCTCCCATACCAAGAAGCTGGACGTAACGCTCAACACCGCCTTACGCACAGTCTCTGGCTGCTTGCGCGCCACAGAAATCAAGAAACTACCGATTCTCGCCGGCATCGCACCACCAACCCTGCGCCGTGAGGCGGCTGTCCTTGCACTGGCAAGAAAGGCCACTATCGATGAGGATCCCCTTCTCCACAAGCTCGCCACAGAGATCCCTCCACGAGCTCGCCTGAAGTCACGACGCCCATTCTCGGAGCATGCCCACCAGCTCCTGCTTTCAACACCCGGTGACGTCACAAACGAATCTGGATGAAACTTTGCTGGACGGAGGAATGGCAGGCAGCAGATAAATCAAGTTTCCACAGATTTGTGAAGGACCCGGATAACCTACCAGACATGGACCTCCCTCGCCTGCAGTGGACAATGCTCAACCGCCTCAGGACAGGTGTCGGCCGTTTCGACGCGACCATGAAAGGATGGGGACTCAGGGACTCGGCTGTCTGCGACTGTGGCCACTCTGAACAGACAGTAGACAACATCATCGAGTAATGCCTTTAACATCGACCACCCAACGGCGAAGCCGGCATAGCTGCGCTAGACAACAACAACTTAGCATGGATTTTCTCAACCGAGCTGGTCATCTAACAGTGATATGCTGTGAGGCAAACGAAAGAAGAAGAACCTCTTGCTCTACATGTACCCACATTTGTCGCAATATTACATATCTTGTAGAGAGCCTTAAATTCCGGAAAATGTTACTCTTCGCTTTGGAATTATCTCCTTCCTCGCACTTTCCCCGACTATACAAACATAAAGAAAGTGAACGGCATTTAAACAAACATTTCGCTTCTTAAATCTTCATTTTGGATGCCATCATGGAACTGGCCCCTACTTCATTTACGTATCAATCGCAGTGTGCTTGGCTTCGGTTGAATTAAAGTGTAACAAATATCAGTAATGAAATGTATGGTCTCATGGACCCGATGTCTATATGGATTATTCTGTAAAAAAAATGGTATTTTAATAACTACCCAAACCATTGACTTAAAAATAACTCTTATTTGAAAATAACAACAGATTTAAACGAGATAAAGAAGGATCTGACATAAAATTGGTCAACTTTCGGATTTTGTTGTAATTGAAAGTTTGTTCTTACATAATCTATCAGTTAAAAAGACAACCTAAATATAAACTTAACTACTTTATTTAAGTATTGTAAGAAAATATATTTTCGTTCGAACTACTATGTGTGATCGATATTGTTGAAAATAAATGTTTGGATATGAAATCTGAAGTTTATTCAATACCTAACTTGGAACTCGTCTTTGACGATCTGTATTCATGTGTTACCATTACTTGGAATACATTTCCTATTATTTAAATTTTATTTTACTAATAAAGATATGATTTAAGAAATACGTGTATACGAAACGTGATATGGTGTAATGTGTATTTCTTGAGCATGGTTAAAATATTGGAAATACTAATTTTTATCATTTAAACTTTTAAGTTGACATAACTAATGTTTATTTATATATATATATATACATATATATATATATATTAGAAAATTATAAAGAAAGTTATATATATAAACATATATATATAAACATATATATATATGTTTATATATATATACGTTTATATATATATATATATATATGTTTATATATATACATATAGATATATATGACTTCCTCTATAATTTTCAACCTTTGAAATATATATAATACACATATATGTATAAATATATTTTTCATTAGACGACTTCTGAGATTTACTCCCGTCTTTAGCACTGTTTAAGTAAATAGTCTAAATCTGTACATAATATATTATATCACCTTATATGTGTATATACATTAGATAATGATACTAATTGTTCAAGTAGTTAAGCACTTTCACAATTGGCTATTTCACCATCTTAAAATGAATATGAACAATGTGAACCGAGAAAAATCACTTAAAATATCACAACACTTAGCATACCTGAATAACAGAAAGAACAGTTAGAAATAATTCATACACCATCCACTATGACTATGCAATTCCTACATATCTAGAAGCTGTTAAACCTGACATCGTAATATGGGACAAAAGGAAGAAAGTAGCAACCCTAATTGAAGTCAGTGCCCCATATAATGCAGAATTCAACAGAGCTGAAAGGGAAAAGATTACAGAATACCAAGGTCTCATGTACGACATGAAAATAAACTGGAATCTTAGGAAAATCTCCATAATACCAGTAATTATAGGAGCAACAGGTCTAATGAAAAATAATTTAAAAAGCTATATCCCGAGTATACCCGGTGAACCGAGTGCAAGAGATATACAAACAATTGCACTTAAAGGGACAGTTAAAATCTTAAAAAAGATCTCTAGGCTGAAGTGTCTGAAATAGCCGGTGAATGTCTGGCATCCGGTAGGATGCCCCATCTCCAGCAAACACGTGAGATAAGAAAAAAAGTGAATACAATATTGAATTAATTAGTAAAACGGACGAACTGATATGCCAAATTCTCTATCTTGCATACTTCACCTTTAATAAACATAGACACGTGGATACAAGAGAATACTACGGTTACACATGTCTATAAAAAATTAACCGCAATAGCATTAATGATGTGCTTCTAAAATGAAATGTTAATTATAATTACATATTAAGAGTTCCATAACAACATGATGATGTTAAAAAGATACGAAACATAAACATCTCGAACAAAATCCTCGTAACAGCAGATAAAACACGAAGCGTATATCAAATCATTAAACAAAAGTATAGCTTATCACAGAAAACATTACAAAAACTACAAAAACTACAAAACACTAAATTATAACACATGCAAATGCATTGATATCATAAATACTGACAAATATTGGTATACCTCGTCATTGGATTAACCGTTCGATTTGAGGAATATCTTGACTGGCCACATCGGCTCAAGTGGGAAATATATTAAGATCTACGAAAACACTGTCAGAAATGGCTGGAAAATGATCGAATTTCCTATCGAAAGCCGACTCCGAGGTTTCATTGCCAACCCAACATCCACATTCTTAACTAATCTAGGTCTTTCCTTATCAGACAAGAGGAATACATAACGAAAGTGCAATACCAGGCTCTATCTGCATCAGTGTGAATATAACAATCTCACGAAGAGACGACAATCAAACAAAGTATGGTCTATCGTTAAATCTTGCTAGGTAATGTCGTAAGATATGGATAATGCCCTCTAGGCTAATGGTAATAATGTATCGGCCCTAAACTATCTCTGAACACAGATTCATAATCTGATGATGGTTTTCCACTTAATCCTGGCCGCCTGATCTGAAATTGGAAATTGCGAACCGGTGTTAATAAAAAATATCCTTTATTATATCTTAGGCAAAATGTTGGACAGTAAATAATAATTTGCTTTCAATAATTTGTTTAATTATTCACAAACAATTAAATAAAACATTGTTTCAATAATTGGAACTGTTTATTTAATTTTTCAATATTTAAAATATTAATTAACAAGTAATTTACTAATATTTTTATAATTCGAATGTTTTATTTTGTTTTGAAAATTATTATATTATTGAAAGGTAAATAATGCTTTACGCTTAATTTTTTATCTGAATGAACAACTCGTGCTGTGGACGTACCATGTGCGTGTTGCTATTATCCAGCGGTGTCATACTTAATCGTTTTAAATCGATAAAAAGCACACCTCCAAATTCACACGAACAAATGAAAAAACATTTCATTAACAGTCGTTGTATAGATTGAAACTGTTTTAAAATTCTTCTAAGCTTTAACCTTTTTTCCGGATTAACATAGGTTTGCAATTTCCGATTTCAGATACGGCTGCGATGATGAATCAGATACTTTCTATTTTACAACATTTGTGTATGTTTCCGTCTGAGTGTACGAATAGTTCTTTTTAATTGTTATCATCTTACTTATTGTTTATAAAGTTAATCTGTCAGTAAATACCAATTCTCCGGAATGTAAACGGTTTTATACGTTGTGTCATCTAAGTAAAATAGCAAATCTATGGTCGATAGAAAGAGGCAAGTTCCACGAGACAATAATAGACCCATATTTCTCGATAACAACACCCTACATCTGTTCCACTCTTTTTTTGTACGTATTTCGAACTTTGGTCAACACTATTCTTCTATCCCCATAATTAATGACCCCGAACCGACAGCTAACAAACGAATATTGCTCTTACCCGTCTTTCTCTCTCTCTCACCCCATCTCTCCTTTTTCTTTCCAACTATTTATTTCTATTTCTCTCTCTCTCTCTCTTTAGTCTCTTTCTTTTCTCTCTTCGTTTCTCTCACTACAGAACGAAGTCCTAGAGAGCTATTTTCTCTGTGTGACGAAGCGCTACAAATTAATGCCTTTCCTCGAGAAATTGTCGACGGCCGCCATTTTAAAATATACCACCGGTCGTAAGAGAAAGTATATCAAAATAAATGTAAGAATGAAGGAAGGGAGGAAAAGGTTTTGACCGCTAGGTTTAAAGATGGAAGTCTGGGCGTTGTTACAATTTGTTTTTGAAATCACTATGATTTGCTTTCGGTCCAGGGTAAAGGGTACTTTCTTGCGGCGCCATATTTTAGTTTAGGGGAGAAACAAATAAATAACAAAGAGTTTTTTCTATTCTTTGTCTATGTAAATTAATTTGAGATATCACCTAATCTTATATATATATATATATATATATATATATACATATATATAAATATATATATATATATATATATATGCATACATATATATAATATATATATATATAACATATATATTTATATATTATATATATATATATAACATATATATATATATATATATATATATATATATATATATATTATATAAGGTTAATACAACAAAAGATATAAGAGCCAACTAATATCTTTAATTAGTGAACATCCAGATAAAAATAAAGCTCAATATACTGGATAGAGCATTAATAGCAATATATAAAGTGAAAGGATAACATAAGGTGCGAATCAAATGTTATTACAATTACATGTTCAGGCGAAGTTCTTTAAAGTCCTTAACTAGTGAGTTTTCAAAGAAAATCATCTCCTCAGAGGACCATTACCGCAATGACATTACTGCAGGTAATAAAAATTAAACTTTGAAAAAAATATATAAAGAAATATATATAAAAATACATAAAGGTATATAAAACATCAAATATATCGGCCCAAAACATACTTTTTAGTAAAACTATACAGTTCATCCAAGTCAACAAGTCTAAAATAGCTCCAGGCAAGATATCAAAGAGGTTGATTACAAAATAATCCAATTGGTGAATGGTGGTCCAAAACCGACACGAGGTATCCAGGCGGGAAATTCGTTTGCTATCGATGCAGTGGTCTGAGGAGAAGATTTTCTTTGAAAACTTATAAGTTAAGGACTGTAAAGAACTTTGCCTGAACATTGAATTGTAATAAAATTGGATTCGCGCCTTATTTTATTATTTTACTTTATTTATTGCTATATATATATATATATATATATATATATATATATATATATATATATATATAGTATATATCATATATATATATATATTATATATATATGTATATATATATTATATATATTATATATTAAGGCAATGCTCATTAGGTAAAACTAATTTCGAGCTCAGGCATTTGCAATGTTTACATTTCGTTACATTGAGATATCTCTTACATTCAGTCAGGGTCGCATGATGGCGTAGGGGTTAGCATCGCCGACTGTCAGCTCGACTTTGCGTTTCGATCCCGGTTTGAGACACTGACTGGTCTAGCCGCACTGATGAGCTGTGAAACAGCGAAACAGTCTGTATGTGGATGACTATATATATATATATATATATATATATATATATATATATATATATATATATAACACTGGAGATAAAATTATCCGACGTAATGGAAAATGAAAGAGGTAAGCCAACATCTATGTTATTTTATCAACGTTTCGTCTTCATTGAAAGACTTCCTTAGAATGAAGAAATCAATGTAGAACAACCATATAGAGTATTTATTTCGATTTGTCTAAAAGTGTCCAGACTTAGACAATGCTGTAGATGCGAATAAGCAGACAATCAAAACTATGATTTTGGATATGGCGTGCTTTGAAGTAGACATACTGATGGTGATAACGCTATATTATAAAACCATGATTTTCATTCTCTGCTAATTTGCGTTTGCAGTATTGCCCACACTTTCTGAAAAAATCTAAATTAATACTATGTATTATTTTTCTACATTGTTTGGTTCATCCTGAGGAAGTCTTTCAATAAAGACCAAACGTTGATCAATACATAAATAGCATGGTTTTGATTTTCCTCTTTCATTTGCCACACACACACACACATATATATATATATACATATATATATATATATATATATATATATATATATATATATATATATATATATAAGCCATTTGTGTATACGTGCCCACGTAAAAGTTCGAAACTACACAATACACACCAACACAGCTGGTATATGCGTTTTTGATACGTTTCTTTTGAAATGTTTATTCTTATCTGGAGACCCTACAGTAACGAATTTATGTAGACATAACAGTGGCAACATTAGTGAATATCTAGAGAGACTCTTTCATCAACGTTGGGTGTGAAATTCCACGTTATGGTCGTACATTTTATCAAGGCTTAAGGCTACTCGAGCTGAAGCGTTAATGTTATAAGTTTGTCAGGATACCGATGAAAAACACCGTGAGTATGTGTAACGATGGTTGAAACTAGACATAATTAGATTACAAAGAGCACGGCTCAACAATAATCTGTTTACATTTGACTTGAAAACGATTATGTTGTAGTCAGCTGGAAACCATCCCCGCGATATTGTAGTCCATGGAGGTTAGTCCTAGAAAAGAAACTTTGCACATAGAGGTTATGTTATGTTTAAGCTATATAGAGGGAGGGAGGGAGGGAAATTATGAGCAATAGACGAATTTTCTTGTAAATGTTTTACCGGGGGGAGGCATATATTTTAGCTCAGTAAAGCCCCTACAATGTGAATAACGATAGAGCAGAGAAAGACTAGCAACATTTTTTTCTATGAGAAAGTGACTGTAGAGAACAGAAGATGACAACACCCACTAGATTCTGTCAAAGCAGGCAAGGTAGCTCTAGGCGGCGTCTCCCAATATGTGGCAGTAGTTCTCCATCTGAGGGCGTAAATATTTTACGTATATAGAAAAGACAAGGGTAGAGGCAGATGGAAATGGTATAAAGAGAGTGTGCGAATTGGGAATAGACAAGAGGAAGTGGTTAGATATATGGAGATAAAGATGAGAATAAAAATATATACTAGCATATTTACACAACGTTGCCAAGATATCAAACATGCTGGATATAATTAATACAACTAATGCTAAAAAGTATGTACCCCACTAATCCGCCATTTATGGGCTACCTTATATCAGTACTGTTTATTTACAAACGTAAAACATTTCTGTGGAAAAATGATTTGTTCGTTTTGGGGTTTTACGGAATGTCAACCACCAACCGTCTTTTAGTCATTTGGCACTTCAAAAGACAGAGCTAATTTTCTTTGACTTATTATAATAAACCTTTCATTCAACGGGATGCCATTGCTAATAGAACCCTATTCCGAAAGTACAACACCGGGTTAGAAAACGTGTCGCACTTGCCAATATCTGTTATTTGTAAAGTCACCATTCGTCTATGCATATTTTACCATATCTGAACTGGTGCACAGACCACTAGTGCCCCATTGAATAAGGTGCAAAAATAGTCGGCAACGTAATAGGTCACACACTGTCTTCTCAGCTCCACCCACCGTCCCAAGTTGTTTGTAAAGTATTTCTACGGAATGTGCTTTGACAAACTTGCCTCAACGTAAAGACAAGCTGAAAAATCTCACCATATTACTGTAGGGGTCCCCCTGATGTCATTACACATTCTACGTTTATGCTTTCTTGGATCGCCTCCCTTTAGAATTTACTCCTTGGCCCCTGTTTAACCGACTGTACCAACATACACCCACTTAAATGTAATGTGAACAATCATCTTGTTGCAAAATTCGTCAAATAACAGGGGAAGGCAACCGCATTATCCATTCTTGAGAGTCTTATGAATTAAAATAGCATAAACAGACAGCCACACGCACGCATATATATATATTTACTTTATATATTAGATGCCGCGACGCGCTCCAGGGGATCACGCACCACTCAAAGTCTATCTCTATTTATAAGTTGTTCTTTCCCGCCATGTTTTATACTCAATTTATGAAGCTCATTAATTTGCACTGAACGCCACTTTTCGGTCAACATACTCCGCCCGCTTACAACAACAAAAGTAAAGAAAACAAAAACATGTGCAATTTATTTGATGAGTGGAGGGGGGTACTGAATAAAAATAGATCAAAACTGAACGACACCACTTGAATATTCAAAGATCAAACCGGAAAATGAGAGACGCTTTCTGATCACGTCCGCATCAAAAAGATAATGTTTGATACCGATATATCCCCTGTTCGTGTGTCACTCAAAGAGAAAAAAAAGCAAGCGTTTATATCTTTAGCCGATCTCCCGATTATAGACTTGTCGATGGCGGTCTACCCTTTGACAGGCTGACCAGAATTGGCAATATAGTTCGAGAGATTCTAATTTCTGATACGATAACCACTTTCTGGGAAGATACTTAGATTTCAGAGGAATATTTTGACATAACAGACTTCAAGAAAATAAAAAGTGAATTTGCTATTGGATATAAAGAATTGACGTGCCGCAAAACAACACATCCATGTATAATCACTATTTTCCATGTTCATAGAAAAACCGTTAAGAATAAGAAAACGTTGTAGGTTTGGTTATTCTAGACTGGGCATATATGTCAGGTTCGTTGTTAATTATCAATAATACACATGGAAGTTTTGTACCGAAAATTCAGTTGTTTACTTAAAGTAGGTATATTATTCAGGTATATATATATATATATGAAGCAATCCAACAAAAGATATAAGCGTCAACTAATATCTTATAATTAGTGAAACATCCGGATAGAAAACTGAAGCTCAATATACTGGATAGAGCATTAATATTATAATATAAAATGAAGTAATAAAATAAGGTGTCAATCAAATTTTATTAGAATTCAAAGTGCTTTGCATGAACTTTGAATTCTAATAACATTTGATTGACACCTTATTTTATTACTTCATTTTATATTATAATATATATATATATATATATATATATATATATATATATATATATATATATAGAGAGAGAGAGAGAGAGAGAGAGAGAGAGGGGGGGACAGATTGTCCTTTGCAATTCTAAACATGCTAACAGTATAACTAAAGAGTGGCGATTCACTTTACGATAGAAAATTACCACATAACGTAGGTCATAGAGTAATTATTTTATTTCAGAAAAAGCCGTCACACATAAACATGGTTACGTGTTCGGTCCAACTAAATGTGGCCAATAACGACGTAATCAATCATGCTTTCTGGTAAAGTTGTGAGTGATGATTTTACATGTTATTTCTGCTAATATATAGCTACCTCACAAAAGGAGAATATAATATCATGTTTACAGAACATATACTGCACTAACCCCTATAAAAAAGGAGGAGGAAATGCATAGGAAGATGATCTTATGAGAACTAAATATATGCTAAATTACCTCACAACGAAGGAGGTAATGCATGAATAGCTTGTCTCATATAAGATCTCGCCAGTAGGACGGTCTTGTCTTAATACGTACCGTTGGCCATAAAGAAGTTTAGCATATACGAGCTGGTGGACTATCGCTAGATCTATCAATAGTGCAAAGATGTTAGCAAAGAGCGGGAGGAGACTGATGAGGCGATATTTTTGCTGGAGGGCAGTATTATAAAAACATAACCAATACGACAGAAAATATAGTACATTATTCTGAAAGTATATAGTAAACTTAATTGAGCATTAAAAGATAGTACAAATGTGCATTAATGGAAGTGATAGTTTAGTTTAGGATTCAGATAGATAGATACCACATTCCCATGCGTAATAGGTGTTGGGGTAGGAACATTTACTCCGAAGTTTAAAATATCAGATTTTTTAAATATTTCCGCCTATTTCCAGCGTATTGACATGTAATCGCATTAAAACACTTTTTTTTATTATTATTAATAGATTTCCCTGTTTTTATTTTGTAATTTCTTTGTTTTACATCAATAAAACTCAACCATTGTCGTCAATTCTGTTAAAAAGTTGAGATAATGACCGAAAGGCAACCGCATAAAATGAAACCAGCTTTCATGAAACAGGACACGGAAAAAAATTCTGACTGAGTTACTAAAATTGCCGCATTTCATATTCTTTTATAGATTGTTTTTTTTTTATTAATTTTTTACATTTAATTTTTGTAAGAATTGAATGTTGGCATTTTATGATTTAGTTTGCTTATTTTGATTTTTGATATTAATAAATAAGTTGGTTCTTTTACTGACCAAGCCTTATGACTGTCAATATTTGCTGTTCTTCTCACTTTAAATTAGTTCTACTCCAATGTATGAACATTGATAGTCTCTCCCATCACCACGCTTTAAATTTGAAATGTTGAACTCTTCGCAATGTGAATTCTACTTCCGCTCTTCCGAAGCTCAATATTTTGTGCACCGTAAGCAGCGTGATTAGCAAATATAGATGAATGATCCGAAAAGAATAAAAAAAGGCTGGCATTGAAAATTAGATCAACTGTTAAATATTAAGCGTAGCACTTATTTGACAAAATGTTAGCACTTAAACCGTATATAGATTCAGACGGAAGCGCTATGAAGCTGGTCTTTGGCGACACTGTTTTTCATGGAAGCACGAAAGAGAAAAAATGAAGTCAGACGATAAAAAGATATGCGAGGTAGTGCAGTGAGTCTGACCTGGGGCACTGATGCGATAAAACTTAAGATTTGATTAAAATAAAGTAAGCGCTAAGGCCCAACATCTGCAGTCCGAATTTTTATTCTCCCCGCCGCTTAAAAAAATTGGGAGTGATACTAACTGCCATACAAAAATGTATTTCTTCAAATTGAGATCGAGTAATTACGCGTGTATGGTTTATTGTTGTGCCGACTTTGATTCAAGTGAAGAAAATGCACCCCTTGCAACCCAGGAAGCAACCATCAAGAACGACAAGAAACACTATATCCGATTTTAGATAAAGTGTCCTCAGTTTTGGAGGACAACCATGGACGAATTCTAATCTTATGGTTTAATTGTTCTTTATGACTTGTTGATTTGCATTCGATTACCAAATGACATTATTTGTTCGTGACATTCAGACTATACATCTTCTATGGGAGGGGGTAATGCATCACTACTTGATATGATAGGAAATGTCCAATGATTGATCAGCATTGCAACTAAGAACATATAGAGGGGATTGTTCTGACATAGCTGCTATAAAATAGATAATGATGGGCGCCAAAGAATAAAAAGATTGAGTAGAGAAATCACCATCCAAACCTCTACTTGGAAAGGCACGCGCCGTACGATAATAATGGGCCGCATTATTGTCACTCACATTGCAAAGAAATACATCGGGTTCTATCAATGTTGAACGGCTGTTACGAAACGCAAAGTGAAGGAATCCGTGAGCGAAAGAAGCAATATAATTGGTAAACTGGGGAGACTTATTGTCACTCAGACTCCATAGAGCACCACCTTGTTCAGGAAGCAAGAGGTAATTTTAATGTCGCGTGTAAGCGCTTTTAGCGAATTGCAAATTATTATTAAGCAACATTGCCACACATATCCAACCTTAGGACCCGAGAAGAAAGAGTGACCTAGAAAGGATAGCAGCATCCAAACATTTACCCGAAGAAAATAGATAGTACTTGAACATCGACGATGCGTGTTGTTAGAGATTCGAGGGAAAACAACCGGGTAAACATCATTTCTTCTTTAGTTAAAATAATAATGGAATCAAATGTGGAATATTAAACATCTGAGAAGATTTATTGTCACTCAGTCTCTAAGTAAAACCTTCAGTTTTTAACGAGGAACGTGAACATTATAAGCGTGTAATATTAATGAATATGTGTAAGTATGTAGCGTACATCGATAGTGTTTTTAGTATTAATAACATTTTAAGTTGTTGTCCTTTGAAACTATCTGATTTTTATTCCATAATACAGGGTGTTTCAAAAGTCTTGGGAACATAACGATTTTTAATAACTCAAAAACTATTAGGAGTTGAAAAATGAAATTGGTACCGTTGGAACGGTTGAAGTTTCAAGTTTTGTGGGGAATCTTCAAAGTTGCTCAATATGAGCACCATTCGTCACAGGGCAGACATCTAGTCGATAGTCCATTTCCTGCCAAAGGCGTTCCAGCATCTTGACGTCAATGGTTCCCACAACTGCCGTTACTCGAGCCTTTAGTTCGTCAATATCTCTTGGAAGGGGCGGCACATAGACTTGTTGCTTGACAAAGCCCCAAAGGAAAAAGTCACACGGGGTAAGATCTGGAGACCTAGGAGGCCAGGGCATGAGAACGTCATCACCTCGCCCAGATCTCCCAATCCATCTACCATAAGGTACCATTTGCAGTCGTTTCCTTAAGACACGCCAGACAGTTGCTGGAGCAAGCTGAAGTTCCCTGCTGGCTCTTTTCACTGATTTACGGTGGCTCCGCTGAAAGGCTGTCCGAACTTGCTCAACTGCATCTTCTGAAGTTGAAGGGCGACCTGTTCGCTTACTTGGGCACAAACACCCATCTTTCACAAATTTAGCATGCCATCTGACAATTGATTTCCTTTCAGGGGCTTCTTTTTTAAATTTCCTGCGAAATGCACGCTGAACACTTGTCCACGATTCAGTCTTTGCAAATTGGAGGACGCAAAATGCCTTGTCTTGTTTAGAGAACGCCATTACTGCACCTGGAAAGATAACACAAAAATCATTAGTATGACCAAAAACTTGATTAAGCAAGCTTTAAAATGGCACCAGTTTCATTTTTCTACCTGGAATAGTTCATGAGATATACGCATTTGTAATGTTCCCAAGACTTTTGAAACACCCTGTATAATAATTCCGTTTCAAAGAAAGAGCAGTAAGTTTATACTGACGTATACGACGTTACATCAACTTATTAGAGTGGCGGATGTATGAAAATAAATCCGATCCGGTCAAATATTTTTCAAGGAAGAATATCATTTTATTAAATTTTATTTTTTAAATAAGATGCTTCAACGATTCACCAAATCAACTGACGAATCAGAATCAAATATTGATTTAGTAGGAAGAAAGCTACCGATGACAGAAATCGATAAAGCCGCTGACTTTACTTTATATATTAGATAATTCGGTGGTAAACGGTCAATATCAACATGATCAAGAACGAAGCGAAACATTTTTAATGGTTTCTTAACAAAAGACAAGCCAATCAATAGTATCAATCCATTCTTATTAAGTCAATAGATAGGAACCCTTTTGATGATTCGAACTGTCTCCGCCCATCGACAGGACACTTGCCGATCGAAGAGGACATGTAGATCGATAATACAAAGGACGAATCGATTATTCCACAATGTCTAGTGATGATGGAAGCACAATATTCGTAAATTATCCTCGAAATAGACACAAGAAACGTGGCATTATTTTTTTTGTTTGTTTATTTGTATATTTATTAGTCGAAACGGATGAATGTTTTTAGAACGAAAAAACTGTCAGTTGTAACAAAAGGGCGAATCAAAACATTTCGGCTGATTATAGAGATTTTTCAATGGAAAGGTATTTGCTCAATAAGCATAATTTGTTTCTGTGTTGGATTCACTTTAAAAATAGCACCCGAGTTGCGAATGCTTTATTTTTTGGGTTTTTTTTTCTCTCCAATATTTGATTCTATATAATAATAAGAGTAACGGTAGACGGCTTATAAAAACGAAATGAAAATCTGCGCATCTACATAGTGTTTCAGCAAAATATGACAATTGACTAAATGTAAACGAAATAGGCAATAAAAAACAAAGTTAGATATGCAGAGACCCGGAACTTTATTTAGCAACAGCTTCAGTTAGATACTACTTTATTTAAAATGTAACCGCCTAAAACGGAGACGACAAGTTCAAGGCGGGTGGAAAATGAGCCACACTCTTTGGCAATCATGTCCTTTGTCTATGGCGGAAAACACCTTCAAGATAGCAGCCTTCAGAGAGTCGACTGTGTTATGTGCGTGCTTGTTTGTATTGGCCTCGATCATGACTAAGATGCAATCGTGAAACGGGGTTGCAGTTGAATAGAGAGGACGGCCACACATCTGGGAACTAGTGCTGAAGAACATTGGTCAGCAGTCACGCCTGTGTTGTATTTACACTGTGTGCATCTTAAAGTTTCTCGTTCCTCTCTTTTTTCTGTTCTTTTTGTAATTTTTGTCAAGAGAAATTTTAAGTGCATGCGCAGTTGTGCATTACATAGCACTGACAACTAATTGCCGTTACATAAATTAAACCACAACTGCAATTGTTCTTATAAGCATTGGACCACATATTTACACCATTTAAAACTATTTCGATGAGCGATTTTTGTGAATCACTTTGCCGTCTTCTTGCTTGACAATATTGCGTTAAATGCATTCTTCCCTTTTCGTAGATTGCAACATATCATTCCATTCTGTGTTTATCTACTCTTTTAAAAAAGACGGAATGTATTATCGAATTAAATTACCTTCCGTTTTCAATTATATACATTACCTCCAATTTCAAACGTTATCTTAATGAGCTTTGCTTTTATCTTGGTAAAGCAGAAAGATTTTCAGCAAAAGTGTTAGGGAGATAATTTATATTATAAAAACTCTGATACAGAATAACTATAAAATTAGCATTTGCATAAAATAACGTAAATAAAACAAAACAAGATAAATTTACAGCGGGTTCAGTAAGTAACAAGTACAAGACTACCCATCATCCGGCAGCTATTTACTTAGCTCTAAGTATTCGTTTTACATGACATATATGTAACAAAAATTGATTGTTATTTTCAAAACTTATAATTTATTTGAATAACCTCCTTTGTAAATGAATGCACGTAATATTGTAAGTAGAGGTTCGGTAATTCATCCTTTTTAATTAAATCGTTTTAATCAGTGATTAACTGATTATATCGAAATAATCAATTTGTATGTACAGGAAATAGGATGTTAAATTACAAATAAATGTCACAAACATTAATTTATAATAAACTTTTCAAAATAGTTATGCAAATTTAGCATAACAATGACTGTGTTTGGGTCGTTGACCTCTTTTACCTATACTGTATTTCAAAAAGTTATGTTGTATCATTGATTGATACACACCATAAACTGGTATCGTCTTGGCCTTCGGAGCTTGATTTACGCCGGTCTATGGGTCTGTCCTGTGCAGTTCTAGGAGGTCCACCCTCCCAGGCTTTGCCTCCCCTCTTTGGGGAGGAGTAAGTTTATTGCTTACTGTCTGAGGCGCCCATACCGATGTATGCCGACGGGGCTGCCCAGGCAATTTTTAAATGGCCAGAGTGCTCACCTCTCGAGCGCTGGCTTTTCAAACCCCACTTTCTCGACCCGATCTTGGGTCACATCTTACTTGTGGGAGTAAGATAAAACTGGCCTTGTGCCTAACTCCTGGGGAGGAGTAAATAAAATCATTGATTGATACACACCATAAACTGGTATCGTCTTGGCCTTCGGAGCTTGATTTACGCCGGTCTATGGGTCTGTCATGTGCAGTTCTAGGAGGTCCACCCTCCCAGGCTTTGCCTCCCCTCTTTGGGGAGGTGTAAGTTTATTGCTTACTGCCTGATGCGCCCCTACCGGGGAATGCCGACGGGGCTGCCCAGCCAATTTTTAATGGCCAGAGTGCTCACCTTCTCGGGCGCTGGCTTTTCAAACCCCACTTTCCCGACCCGAGCTTGGGTCACATCTTACTTGTGGGAGTAAGATAAACCTGGCCTTGTGCCTAACCTCCTGGGGAGGTAAATAAAATCATTGATTGATACACGCCATAAACTGGTATCGTCTTGGCCTTCGGGGCTTGATTTACGCCGGTCTATGGGTCTGTCCTGTGCAGTTCTAGGAGATCCACCCTCCCAGGCTTTGCCTCCCTTCTTTGAGGAGGAGTAAGTTTATTGCTTACTGTCTTAGGCGCCCCTACCGGGGAATGCCGACGGGGCTGCCCAGGCAATTTTTAATGGCCAGAGTGCTCACCTTCTCGGACGCTGGCTTTTCAAGTCCCACTTTCCCGACCCGACCTTGAGTCACATCTTACCTTGTGGGAGTAAGCTAAAACTGGCCTTGTGCCTAACCTCCTGGGGAGGTAAATAAAATGTTGTATCATTGATACACGCCATAAACTGGTATCGTTTTGGCCTTCGGGGCTTGATTTACGCCGGTCTATGGGGCTGTCCTGTGCAGTTCTAGGAGGTCCACCCTCCCAGGCTTAGCCTCCCCTCTTTGGGGAGGAGTAGGTTTGCTGCTTACTGCCTGAGGCGCCTCTACCGGGGAATGCCGACGGGGCTGCCCAGGCAATTTTAAATGGCCAGAGTTCTCACCTCTCGGGCGCTGGCTTTTCAAGTCCCACTTTCCCGACCCGACATTGGGTCACATCTTACCTTGTGGGAGTAAGATAAAACTGGCCTTGTTCCTAACCTCCTGGGGAGGTAAATAAAATGTTGTATCATTGATTTAACAGTGAGCCGGTTGGATAGTTAGATAATATGTATGCAAAAATATCGCATTTATTCATTTAAATTAAGATATGCCTGCTGACTTACAGATGTAAGTTGAACGCAAAGATCAGAAAATAAACTTATAATTTAACTAAACTATTAGCGTGACATTTCAGTAAAATGTCTTCCTACAAAAAAACGCAAAAAGTCCAGACATCGGCTCACGTGTTATTATTACAAGCGACATGTTCTGTATCCGAGACGAGACGCCGACTAACAAGAAAAGTATTTTAAATTAATTTAGACATGCTGAAAACTAATGGAAAAAATACTACTAACATGAAATATAAAAGAGAAGATTATTTTTTTGTTTGTTTCTGAAATGATTTTTTTCTTTTTTTCATTTATTTTTTTTATTTTCAATGTTTCAAGTTTCCGGTTAAAGACGAATTAACTGCCATGTAATAGCAATTAGTTTCTTTCTCACGTAATCATCAGTTTCGACAAATCACGTGTGGACATGACGACATCTTGTCTGTCGTTCATATTTATGGCATTTTATTTTGTAGATACGTTTGCAAAAAAATTGCTTGGTTATCCTCAAGTATATTCATTAAATATATAGTAAAAAAAGACAAGGGTTATCCCGATTCTATTTTTATATTAACATATATGCTTCTGTTGTGCCCTATATGATCTTCCGCAGCCAGTCTCTTTTTAATGTTTTCATTCTTTGTTTAATTAAGGGTAATTCATCAAAATGTCACCAATAAATTAGTGATACAATTCACTATCTTTTATGTTATCTAACAATATTTTTAAAAAAATCAGTAGGTGCCTATCTTTTTTCAGTCATGAATGTCTAACATTCCTTGTTTTATCACACTTTAATTATTTAGGGGTCACTTTTGTGATCATCTAATCAGTAGATGTGGCGTAAATGAGCTTGACAAGTATCGTCCTTTACTGTTAAACCCTATCAAAATAATAATCGACTATTCTTGAAACAGAAGAGACTATTGACATTCCAAATGCAGGATGTTATTGACAATTTAGACGTCGTATTCTGGCGTGCTAATCATTTAAAAGCGATACAACAAAGACTGTTGGAGATCCATAACTGAAACCTGATGGACAAGTAAAGAAATGTCTGAAGTTGATAATATAATTGTATTTCAGAAAATAATTTATTTTTTTTAAACTATACGTTGTTGAATGTTTGGTGGCGACGCTATCAATAATAAAAAAAGTAAAATGTTGTATTTTCTTTTATAGATATCAAGCGCGAACGTAAGCAATGTTATACTGTTAGATAATGAGAGCGATTCGTTATATTGAGAAGTGTTATTGACACCTAAGGGGCAGAGGTGACCCCCTCCCAATAAAAAAAATGTCGACAAAACAACATGATTTCAAGCAAGAGATTTTCTATCTTTTTTTCTGGCGGAACTTCTCGCAGAAAAAGAGTGTTTAGGACACTGTCAATAATGGGTCCGGTCGCGTAAAATATGCTAAGTGCAGTTCGACGAGATTTCAGTCTGTTCATATATGCGTCTTTCTTTCTCTCCTATACGCGCACGAAAGTAACTCGTGCTTATTTACATTTTCTTTTTTTAATAAACCTATTTATGAATTAACATGTACGTCCGAGAGTTTCCTTTTCAGCAGACGATGGTAGATTTTCTAGAACATATGTAAATCTGTCCAGTTGTTTTGGGGATATATTAGTATAAATAAAAACTTTAAATAATACATTTGCAAGATCTATTTAATTGCACAATATCCGGATTGCCATTTCCAATTGAAATTATGTTCATATATGAATCGATCTGAGGTATTAATGTAATGTTTATTATCATAATCTCTATCTATATAGACATATACACCTATATATGTATATGTATATATAGATACATATACATATACACACATAGACATATATATATATATATATATATATATATATTTATTTCATACGTACATAAAAGTAATCCATGGACAAGTGTTTATGGCTCACAGCCGTCATCAGCATGGCTAACTTAGACAGAGATCGAACCTTCGATATTGATGTCTATAGTCCAGCGTTCTACCACTGGACCAATACGCTCTGTCTAGAAATATGTATGATTTTTATCACCTAAATATTTAATGTTATATTATGTAATTATTTTTATTGGTGATTGTAGCGTTCGTTGTTTTTTTGCTTACTATTATTTCGATTGTCTCACTTTCCTAAGTGATTAAGATGCAGAAAATTGCATTGCGAAACAGTCCGTATGTGGATGACTATATATATATATATATATATATATATATATATATATATATATATATATAAAGTCATCTACATACGGACTGTTTCGCTGTATCGAGGCGTTCAACAGAAACAGCAGTTTCTGAGATGATATTACAGATGACTTGTGTCTGTATATTTTACCATTTATCCGTTCTTGATGGCTAATAAGTCGCTGTACGTCATGTGCACCCGAGTACTTTCAGTTCCTTGAGGATACATCTGGTATTGAGTAATAAACATGTATTTCTAAATGTTTAGCGATGATTTTTTTAAAGAATAATGTTATTCGAACCATCACTGAACATTTTAAAAAATCTGTTCTTTTCTCAATACCCAAAACCTGAAAATGGCTTCGGATGGACTGAAAAGTAGTAAAGTTTAGAAATTACGATCAATTAATATTCCAGTTCAAGCTCAAAATTGGAAACTTATCAGGCATCTAGAAAAAAAGCTTTAAAAATAAAAGATGCTGACGCAAGCCATTTTATCGAGTAAGTAGTCTCCTATGGTGGACTTTTATGCCTGCAAACGCCCAGATGATGAGGTTGGTTTATGGTAAAGAACATAACTTCGCACATGTTGTGCCATTCAAACAGACAATCGCTAGATAATCCTGCCAACATAGTCAGCATCGAATTGACATTGAAAACGATAAATCACAGAAGTGTTTTTCAGTCGTAGGCAAGACATACTTACGAAAGGAAAGAAAAGCAGAGCAAGGCGAAAACATAATACGCATATTATGGCATTAAAATAGTGGATCACGGAAGAATATATCTTAGCTAATGGTCGTCTACTGGAGCCCAACCATAGAAGCTTCAGGTATATAGGTATATAGGACACCTAGGAAAACCAACGGACTTTGATTTATTAAAGTTCTCAACTTTACGTCGGATAATATGTGAGACGACTGGTTTGGGATGCCCATTGGTGGCAGTAGGAATATATATATATATATATATATATATATATATATATATATATATATATATATATATATGATTATTTTTATTTACACAGACATGTACAAAATCTGCGACACTGGCATGTCGATGTTATCGATCAACAGTTATTATAAACTGAGATCTTATCAGGCAGATATAGAATTCGATCTTAACCTCAGATCATATGAGGTTAAAATCGGATTCTATCTCTGCCTGATGAGATCTCAGTTTTTAATAACTGTTGATCGATACCATCGACATGCCAGTGTCGCAGATTTTGTACATGTCTGTGTAAATAAAAATAATCATATATAAAGCTCTATTTGATATTGAGCACTTTTTATAAACCCGGTGGAAATTCTTTGGATTACTACCCTGTGGATGTTTTTACCTGGATTATTACCATTATTATATATATATATATATATATATATATATATATATATATATATATAGAGAGAGAGAGAGAGAGAGAGAGAGAGAGAGAGTGAGAGTTTAAAACTCACAATTGCAGATTACCTTATAGAAGCCAAAGTATCGCCGAAAATGTGTAGTGTGTGTTTCAATTTTCTCTGTTTGCAAAGAGAAGGTCGTTGAGAATAAATAATAGCTTCAATGCTGTTCTCTGTGATAGGATAGAGAAGTTGTGATCTGCTAGTTACATCGCTAAACACGATGAAGAGTCTGGTGTCCTTATTCTTAATCGGGCTGTTGATGTCTCCAAAATATGAAGACCATTGTCCGCGTGATATACGGCAGCAAAAATGAAATGAATTTGATATCTAATTAACATTAAAATAAAAACATCTATTTAAATTGTTCCTCTTTAAACGCGTTTATGTGTATGGTCAGCGTCTATATTATTAATATATTCAATTTTTTAAAATTAAATTTAATAAAATTAAATTATTTTTTTATTTAATTAAAAAAATGATATGAAATTGATATCTAACTAAAATAAAAAATAAAAACATCTATTTAAATTGTTCCTCTTTAAACGTTTTCATGTGTATGGTCAACGTCCTTATTATGAATATATTCAATTTTTTTAAATTTAATTTTATGAAATTAAATTATCTTTCATTTAATTCAAAAAATTAAATAAATATTAAATCTTACTAAAATCAATTGTTTTTCTTAAATTTCTCTCCTAAAATCTATTTAAATAATGTGTAGACGTCAATATTACTAATATTTAAATTGTTTTATTTATTTATGCAAATCTTATTAATTTATTTTAGTATTTTTTTTATTTCTTTACTTATTTCTTCATCGCCCGTATCTGCATGAAATTACTGAGATTTTTCGTATTTATTAAACGATGTTAAGGAGAATATTCTGCCAAGAGGATATTCGGTTTTACTTGATGGCATCTGTTTAAGTTAGTTTTATGTTCTCTTGTTAATTCCGTTTTTTTTTGTATTCTATGTTGAGTTTAATTATTATTATAACAACGTAATGATTTTTCTTCATTCCTAGACTTAGCTATTACATTTATTTCGTGGTTTTCTCGCCAGGTGCGGTCTCAACATCCGTTAATTTTTCCTTATTTTCTTCATTTTTATTGTTTTTCTATTCTTTGTCAGCATTCAGTGTAAATTAACTATTCATGTTATGAAGTTAATATTCTCTCCGGGGATGGTCACAATATATATTAAACATTCATTTTATTTTTTATTTTTTTTCATTTCTTTCTTTCTTTATTTATTTATTTTTAGACATGTCGATTGAGTATTTATTATATGTTGCTGTATTAATTAGTATTATTATTAGAGAGAACCTAAATCATCAGCATCATCATCATAATCATCATCATCATCATCATCATGAATGTGTGCGTGTGGTGTGTGTGTGTGTGTGTGTAGTCTCAATAGCCTCTTTATAAGTACTGCAGTCCATAATAATTTCGTGTATCGTTTGAGATACATAGTCTAGGTGTGTTTATCTGTGGTAGTGGATTTCCTGCATGTCATGTTTGCAAAATGTTTTCAAACTTCACTTGCCAATGAGCCCAGCGTTTTTCAAAATTTAAAGAGTGGGCGCATTAATTGTTCCATGTTGATTGTATGCCGAATAAATTGTAATGACAAACGAGAACAGGTGTAATATGAGAAAACTTTATTCGGCAAACAATGTCGGTATAATATTAATGTTGCTATATATATTGTTTAGTAAAAACAGGAGACTTCTCAGAGGGGAGATAATTCGAAATAGTGAACATTATTTGTAATGTTCAGTACATAGAGTATAAGAGGAGAGACAGTTTGAATATATGTAAACGCAGTTTACAAATTAGTGAAATGTATATCTTATTTACCTTGATTAAAATGTTAAGACCTATGTAAAAATGTGTTACTCAGGCATAGCAATTAAATAGAATACGATACATGATAAATACCATAGGATAATGAGATTTAGTAAGATGGTAATATGATTGTATGTATATTTAATATAAGCTTACAACTATATATCAATTTTAACAGTAATAATGAATATTTCATTTATAGAATTTTTTTTAAACCAATGCATTTGTCTATTATTGCGTTCTTGATGTTTATCAACGGACTCTTTCTTTGATCTCATTATTTTTAGCGCTTCAGATGAATATTAGACAAATGTTCTGGAACGGGCTTGTACGAGATGTATCTTTTCAATATAGTCTAATTCACGGTAAAGGTATGTTGTAACGTTTACATTTCTTAAACTATAGTTGTGAGAGATGTATGGTAATTCTGATGGTGGTTGTAGAAATAACTTATATAGTTATATATACGTAATCTGATGCGGTTCGATGCGTATCCTATATGCTGGTATCTCTCGATTATAACAGCAAGTTCTCTTGGATATTTAATTTTAAAACAATATTTTTAAATAATTTATGTAATTATAATTGTTTATAATAAGTCATTTAGTTATTTGATTCAATTTTATAATTATTACTCATTTTTCTTTTGAATTAAATTTACGAGATGGTATATTAAAAATCTCAATTGAGAAAGTATTGTGAAAAACACAGTATAAACGGATACTTAAAGAGCATACCTAAGGCGACTGAAAAGAAAAGTAATTTTGAAGAATATTGGTAATGCAGAATTTGCAACTAGCGTTGTACCACATTTATTAAATATAAGCTTTAGGGTGAACTAATGTTTGTTAAATAAAAGTTAAATTACAGTTAAGCTTTTACGAGGGTTACTTATTCAGGATAGACTAATTCAAGGTACATGCACGGTGTAACTAGAGTTTATTGATGACGGTTATGTAGGATCGTATTAAATGTTGTTCAAAACACATTTATGGTTGGATATACGTACTTTGATACGGTTTGACGCTGATCCTATATATGTGTCGAAGTTAAATCTTAAGTAAATATCAGTTTTCGCATTTCCTATAGTAATTGCATAGTGTCAATGGTGGTAAGACTTGCCTCTGGTGACCGTATGTGGCGTTATATAGGTCAATTTGTAGTTGGCTCGCGTGTATATTGTATTTATATAGGGTTTACAGTAGGAAGAAACGGGATTATCGGTGCATACGAGAAATGAAAAGGCTTATTAAGTTGTATTGGAAGGACTGGACGTAATCAGATGTATTTTGAATCAGGGGAGGAATTCGCTCTTTTACAGTAAATGTACACACAGCATAATATTCATTGATTATTTTGATTTTGTACGCAAGAAAGATTATTATAAAAATATGAAAATGGTATAATCAAGTTGCGGAATGCTGTTATATTTAAACAATGTTTGCTTAATGTATACATGTATGTATATATATATATATACATATATATATATATACATACATGTATATATATATATATATATATATATATATATATATATATATATATATATATATATATGGGAAAAGAATGATGAAGGTAATCCGACGTAATGGGAAAATCAAAAAGGAAAAACAAAAAGGGATGTTTTTTATGTGTACATCAACATTTCGTCTTTATATATAAGACTTCATCAGGATGATAATACAAAAAAAATGTCATGCAAGTACGTGCAAATATAGGGTTGAAATTATGGGAAGATGGGAGGTAAGTAGTAGCCTCTACTGGAGTAAACAGTCTTATAAATAAAGACGAAACGTTGATGTACACATAAAAAACATCCCTTTTTGGTTTTTCTTTTTTCATTTTCCCATATATATATATATATATATATATATATATATATATATATATATATATATATATATATATATATTGAATAACACTGGGGATAAAATTATCCGACGTAATGGAAAATGAAAGAAGTAAGCAAATAACTATGTTATTTATGTATCATGAACTATTCGTCTTTATTGAAAGACTTCCTCAGAATAAAGAAAACAATGTAGAACAATCATACACAGTATTAATTTCGATTTGTCTTAAAGTGTCCAGACTTGGGCAATTCTGTAGAGTCGAATAAGCAGATAATGAAAACTATGATTTTGCATATGGCGTGCTTTTAATGAGATATACTGATTGTCTGCTTATTCGCATCTACATCATTGCCTAATACTTTTTTTTTCTACGAACGCGTCTTGTACAATTTGAATTTCTGTTCATTAAACTTCTCACTTCCAACCGAGCATGGTTGCTTTCTAGCAATTGAAATATATTTGAATAGCTTTTATATGTGTTTGAGTTTATGTTTTTGTTAGTCTGTTGATTCGCTTATCGTCAAATTTATTATTATATATATATATATATATTTATATATAATACTGTATTGTCATGTTTAAACACCGGTCCTATTTGATCACTGAAGTTAAGCGGCATTGGTCCTGCCCAGTACTAAACAGGTAACCATTTTGTGAATATTAGGTGCTGTACGTGTTCCACGCTTATCTCGGCATTGTCACCATCCGTATTGCACTTCTCCTTGATACGGGATTGAAGCAGTGCCGATTCACGAAATGTCTTTTCGTGGATGTCGCAAACCTTGCTTCACAATTACATGCGTAACAACACTTACAGCGTGTATATATTGTCTTACACCACTAAACAGAGGTCATAGTATAAATATATATTATATAAATATTTATAACAGCCTACGTAAATGTAATTAGGTTTCAACAAACCAGATGCTACGCCAGTGCTTAAAGCTTATAATTATAACACTTTTAAGTATTAACTTTGACCCCTGTCGAAGCATATCGCTGGGTGAAACGTAATTGTATCTGCGTAGGATATAGTAAATATATACTCATAAAGAAAGATTTTGTTTTGAGAACCTCTCTACATGGTGTTAAGTTCATTTTATCAATATATTTGAACTCCTTAAAAGATTATAATAATATATATATATATATATATATATATATATATATATATATATATATATATATATATATATATATATATATATATATATATATATATATATATCATATCATCAATGTATCTATAGTCCCTGTCTGTTCGTGTCTTGGAACAATTTGTGGTTAGAAAAGTTTTCTCTATTCTATTTTCCGCCAATCTTTTAATCTCAATGTTCTCGTCTTTTTGTGCAACACTTTCTTTCAGCATTGATAACTGGACATTCAAAATTCAAATGTCTGAATGCAACTGTCACAGAATCAGCCTTCTTTGGAAATGGACACGATTTAACCAGTAGGTGCTTGAAGCATAACACGAAACCCAAGACAGGGCACCAATTATTTTGTGACAATTCCCCACATCAATATTTTTAGACCCGGGTGCACGATCCGTACTCAATGCAAAAATGTTAAACATTTTGATTCCTTGCCAGGCCAACATAGTAATCACTCTCACTTATTTTGATGACCAGTTCGGGATGACGTGGTATAGGGAAGTCAACAATTTCAAGCCTCTTAGAAATGTCATCTCCATCTGCGCATGCCCGCAGCTGCCAATTACTGACCAGCACGGACACCTGCGAGATGTCGACAGCGGATTGGCTGGTTAATTTCCTTCTGATTGGTTATTGGCCTTACCTAACGCGTGACATCGTTCGACTGGCAAGAGCTTTTTAACTCGACGAACGTAACAGCGACAAGAGACGAGAATCACGTATGTTTTTGCTCGCCCGCTGTGTGACTGTCCGATCATCGCCCTTCGGGATTCAAGAAAAGAAATACGAAAAGAAATTAACAGTTACCGATAGAGTATTGTGAGTGGCAAAATCATTATAACTATGGCATGAACTTTCATCTGACCGTGGCGTCTCAGATATTAAGGCAAATTCGATTACATGTGACGTAAGCGAACGGTTTCTAGATTGCTATGTTTTTTTTAATTGTTTGACAGGTTTATTAACTTATTAATACAAAGTTAAGCTTTTTTTCATATTCTTTTTAATTTGTGAAAAAATATTTTCATCTAATAACACACTCTAGAAGCTTACTATTGTCTGATTAAAATAGTATTTTTTCAATAAATTAACGAAATTAATATTTAACTAATAAAATGCCCTTTTTCCAAACCAATATGAAAATACCATGAAGTTTCATCATATGTCCTGCTGGCTTGGCAGGCTGAGAGCAGGCTAAAAAAAAATGTCCACAAATAGTGGATATTTGTTGAATTTTTTTAGCCTGCTCTCGGCCTGCCATGGAGAAGCGCTCGTAAAGGCAAGATAATTCAAAATGATCCACGGTGTGGCGCGTCATTTACAGGCCAAGGTTGTTGAAGAAGTCACGAGTATTGATTTACTCTTCTCCAGGAGTTAGGCACAAGGCCAGTTTTTATCTTACTCCCACAAGTAAGATGTTACCCAAGGTCGGGTCGGGAAAGTGGGGTTTAAAAATTGCCTGGGCAGCCCCGTCGGCATTCCCCGGTAGGGGCGCCTCATACAGTAAGCAATAAACTTACTCCTCCCCAAAGAGGGGAGGCGAAGCGTGGGAGGGGGGACCTCCTAGAACTGCACAGGACAGACCCATAGACCGGCGTAAATCAAGCCCCGAAGGCCAAGACAATACCAGTCTATGGGGTGCAGTATCCATCGGAACAGATACTACACTTTGATCTTAGTCAAAAGGCCAAAGTAGCAAGGCCTATTTATTTTATTCATGTCGGATTAAAAATTGATAATTTCTTTGTTAAAATTATTCGGACTACTATTTTCATCTAAACTGTTATATTTAGATCGTTTCTGTTATATTTAGATCGTTTCTGTTATATTTAGATCGTTTCTGTCGATGTAACTATCTGACCTTCTCCATCTTCATCTGTTCGAACTTCGGAATATTTATGTCAAACTATAGAACCTTGAATGTATTTTTAACTGACTTGTTTTTATCCACGCTGGTAGAAAGTTCTCGTTCCCGGTGTACAAGTGTTGATTAATTATTATGTTATTCTTAGTTATTATTTTCTGTAGTAAAAACTAAAACTTGAAACTAAAGAATACTGTCATTTAAAACTGATGGTCAATTTACGTTTTCATCCGTCAGGCAACAACTTCCTTTGGATAATTCTGGTGTACATCTGGCTAATTTAATCTTAATATTCTTTTTTTTGATGCGTAGTGTGACTACTATATATTATATTACTTTACTATATATATATATATATATATATATATATATATATATATATATATATATATATAATATATATATATATATATATATACATATATATATATTTATATATATATATATATATATATATATATATATGATAATAATATTTGTGAATAAATATTAATTATGTATTACCTACATACATCGATGTTTCATGCTAACGCAATATTCAGTGCAGGAAGTTAATTTTCGACGGTCGACGGGCTCGAACTCCGATCACAAATCGCCACATTAGCTAATAATTAAGGAAGAATTTAACTTTGTAAATACCGAGTCGACAGGTATTTTTACAACGAGCAACGAAAGTGGTCTTACAACAACAAACTGTGTTGGAAGTCGCAATGAAGCTATTAGTACTGCTTGTTATTAAACTCACTCAGAGTGTCCGGCCTTCAGTAAAGGGGGCTTTTTTTTAATAACATTTATAAATAAATATTAATTATTTATTACCTACAGCCATCGATGTTTCATGCTAACGCAATCTTCAGTGCAGGAAGTTAATTTCTGTCGGTCGACGGGCTCAAACTCCGATCACAAATCGCCACTATATATATATATATATATATATATATATATATATATATATATATATATATATATATATATATAGGCTGTTCATAAAATTCGCCTGCAGTGTAAAAAAAGTATAAGTTTATTTGTATTTGCGATAACAATAATCTGCAACAAAATTCATAAAGTGTTATGTACTTCGTTTAAAGTATAGTTATTGAATAATTCTTCAGCAAAACATTTGCAACAATATTTACATAACTAAAGAAATATTTGCTTGTTTTTCATATAAATATTTGATCTATGGCTTCATCTAATAAAAAAGAAAACGCATCGTTTGGTGGGTTGGACTGATTTTCTGATAGGGATACGTGTATGAAACCCAACCTTGTTCATTAGAATAGTTAAAAGCTAAACTAACTCATGTGATTGCTAGGATTGATGTAAACTAGTTAGCACATCGTTTTACTTTTGGATTGCTAATGCAGGAAAACTTAAAAAAAGAAGAAAATTATTAGAAATATAGGTTTACTTCTTTCTAATCCGATTTTATCTAAAGTAAAAATATATTGATACAAATATAGGCAATATAATACTCCCAATAGTGCAGTTATACGTGTCATCTCAATGGTTGAACCGATAAATCAGAAATATATATATTGTAGAGTAGGTTTATATTAATAGAATTAGCACATCATTTATATCAATTGCAAGAATTCAAACTCAACAAATATTTGACGTACGATCGTTTCTAAGACGATTTAGGATCTTTAGTTTGATATTTTGTAGGATTCTAAGAGACTTATTGAATCCTTAAACATATTTTCAAAAATATTCAAAATCATTTTATCAACAATCATGCAGCAAATATTTGTTGAACTTTAATTCTTGCAACTTATATGAATAAATATCTTATTTTATTTATCTCAAATTACTCTCTCTCTCTTTATATATATATATATATATATATATATATATATATATATAAAATATGAAACTAAAAGTGTACTTTTAGAGGATAGAACCTATAGTGAAATAGCTTAAGCTCAATATACTTTACATTTCTCAAATTTTGAATGTTGGCTTTTCCACTGCAAACTTATCCATCTATGTAATTCCTCTGATGATAAGATTTTAATCTTTGAAAAGCCTTGGCTTAAGAAAAGAAAAAAAAATAAACATTTTGTTTTACCGAGTACACATTGTATTGCACAATCGAAGTTGAAATATATTTGCGATTCGTACATCTTTTTCTCTCTTATTTCATTTATCTAGAAAAACACGAAACATATATATGTCTATGTATATTAAAATTATGTGTTAATATTAATTATTAAGCTCCATAAAGTTAAGTCTATTTGTTGGTGTATCAATTTAAAAGAAAAAATAAGCCACTAGTGTTTACATTTTATATACAATGTGCATTTGCCTTAACGTCACGTGTTTGTTATTGAAAGAACGCTGTGTTCATGATAATTGACTTGTGGTTCAAATAGATACAGTAATGTGATTCCATACTGACGATTGCAGAAAACCACGAAACATGTATATGAGTTTATGGATATTAATAATATTATGTTTATGGATATTAATAATATTTTTTATTAATTATAATTATATATGTTCATACATGTCTAACAGTGTGCTAATCTACCATTACTATTATCGGTTCCTATATTGTATTTAATACTATACTCATTCTTTCTTAGTATTTTTAGATTGTATTTAAAAATGTATTATTATGAGGGGCGGTCACTATGTAATGCTCCCGACCCACTTCTAGTTGTCTGATCTAGATGAAATTTTGCATGTGTAATGATTTATATATGTATGGGTTATGTTGCAAAAAAAACAGCTCTGGACTAATTGTGGTTTCACATTTACATGTGTTTGAACGGAGTCAGGTGTGAAATGAAGCCAGTTGTGTTTTGCGCAGTGATCCGGTTTTTGCATTTGAAAGGACGCACAGCAAAGGAGACTTTTGATTAAATGACAGAAACGTATGGTGATGATGCCCCATGATATGACCTTGTAAAATGCTGGCATCTTGAATTACAAGTATGGCCGGAAGTCTGTGGACACTGCTCCAAGACCTGACCATCTCTCTTCTGCCATTGATGAGGCATCTGTCCATCAAGCTGAGGCTGCCTTTTTTGGAAAATCGACGCATTACTATTCGCCAAATAGCCCAAGAGGTGAAGATTAGTACAGGGTCTGTGGAAACTATAATTCATGACCATTTGCATATGCATAAGTTGTCTGCCATATAGATTCCCAGGTTGCTCACAACCTTTCCAAAAGCAAGAACGCGTCGCGCGCTTAAGGATGAATTTGGAGATGTGCCAAGATGATGAGTCAAAGTTTTTCAAAAGACTGATTACACAGGATGAAACTTGAGTCCATCACTATGATCAAGAGAGCAAAACCCAGTCAATGTAGTGAAATCACTTGGACTCACCACCTTCAAAGAAGGCAAAGGTGCAGCCCTCCGTTGGCCAGGTCATGCTCAGAGTGTTCTGGAATCAGGACGGAGTAGTGATGACAGATTTCCTGGCAAAGAGTACCACAATTACAGGAGTATATTACGCTTCACTTTTGATGAAATTAAGATGAAGCTATCAAAATCAAGAGGTGGGGCAAGATCAGCAAAGGTATCCTCTTCCTGCAGGACAACGCTCCGGTCCACAACTCGCATGTCGCCAGATCAGAAGCACGGGCGTGTTGCTATGAAATCCTCCCCCCCCACCGTCTTACTCTCCTGCCGTTGAACCCTCTGACTTTGCTCTTCTCCGTCATGAAGTTGATTTTAAAAGGAAAGCGTTTCCCAGATGATGCAGCCTTGATTTCTAGAGAATGCATAAATCTGGGTGGTTCCAATGTAGAGAAAGATTAATAACTGTGCATAGTTTCAATAATCTAATGCTATGGGAAATGAGTCATGGTCATTACTTATTGAACGCCTTTCGTACTTTTTATAGCGAGGTGCGTGTCAGAGTATCTTCTCGAACACGCTTCAACCATGTTTATAGGTGTCTTGTGTTTTCTAAAGAATAGACTATTTTGAAGAAAATGTAATTGAAAAATAAATATGGTTAGGTTTACACACACAACATATATATGTATATATTAATATATATATATATATATTTATATTTTCTGTATACATATATATATGCATATATATATATATATATATATATATATTGTATATATATACAAAAATATATATATATATAAACATATATGAACATATATATATATATATATATATATATATATATATATATGGTGGATATATATATATATACAAAACATATATACATACAAAAATATGTAAACATATATATATATATATATATATAGTATACGTATTGTATTAGCTTCAGTAGGTGTGAACTCCAGTGTTTATAAAAAGTGCTCAATAACAATTAGAGCTGTTCTTTAGTATACATATTTATTTATATAAACATTAAGTGCCCTGTCTTGTCTTCTTTGGTCTCTGTTAAGAGTACAACCGAAATATGTATGCACATATGTAACTAATAATGTTTGTACTAATAAAAAGTTATACAATATATATACATATATATATACTTTATTGTTGCATTCCAATGACTAGATGAAAATCAATTCAAACCCATAATTTTCATTTTCCTTTTTAAATTTCTTAATTTCTGTATTTTAATGAGTATTTATTATTTTTCTTTCATCTTCCATGGAACAACATTTTCATTCGAAATTTAATATCCATAATTCGTACACGTGTTACATGACAAGTTAAGGACATATATAGGTGTTTGTTCAACTGTGTACGTTATCCAAAAAATACTAACGCATATAATGGAATTGTGAAAAAATATTACACCAAAATACGGGATGAAAAATTGATGAAGTTCTATAATAATTCTGATAAAAGTTTGGTAGGCTGAAGTATATACAAGCAAAAACTCACATGAAAAAAAGTGGCAAATTGAAAGACCTCCTCCCCGAAAAAAAACACACTAAGAATGCATTCATACTCTAGCTGTTTTAAATAGTGAGATAATAAAAAAAAAACCAGACTAGTCAAAAAAGTATCATTATTTTGATCAGTTACCCATAATTAATGTTCTAAAGCACAGCTCAGTACTATTCCATGTTAGCTTCAGTTACTGGACACAAATGCGAAACTGGCAGCCACTTCTCGTTGAAATTGGCCGAAGAGAGACGAAGACCTTCTCAAACCTGATAATAACTAATGTGTTTATATTGAAGTAATCCCTAATTATTGACATGATGAATGCATTAACATTGTGGATATTCTGCTTCTCCTGCTCACTTTGTGTTATTTGTCAGCTACGTAAGGATTTATCTGAGTGTTTGGTCTTACAACATATCACGCTTTCAAATTTTTGATATCTTCACATATTTATTATTCTTGATTATATATATATTTGATGTAGAATTTGTTTGAACATTACTTTGTTTTCTCGGCGTATATTTGTTTAACGATAGGTTATATTTAAACTATGAGACGCTGATTTGTATGACCATTCAGTGTCAAAATAGAGTTTAGTCTAATGCCAAAATGAGAGTGAATCAACACTCCACAATCTTTGCAAAGTTTAACCTCATAACCATATTAAGGATGTGTGTGATACATATTCTTTTTAATCGATATATGTGACCTGGGTGTGTACTAGCACTCCGGGAAAGATAGCACTTTGAAGTAATGGTAACTAAGGAGTTTCTCAAATATAAGGCTCACTACTGATATTTAATGGCATCATAAAGATTACATACAAGTCGAAGAGAATCTTCTTATGGTTGTTTCACGTAGGTCTTGATGTAAAAAAAACGAGGCGTTCATGCAAACAAAAATCTTTTTATGAGAAATTCTATATTTGATTATTCGTTTTATAAGTAAATAATAATTTTAAGAGAGACAATTTTACTTTTAAAATATGTATTTACGTAAAAAAGTAATCAAAGTTTTGTACTTCTTTCTGTCTCATTTAATTCAAACCATAAATTATATATTTCATTACACCATGATAAGAATATATATATATATATATATATATATATATATATAATTTATTTAGATACTGTATATTACATAATTCAGCAATGTACCACGGTTTCAGGGCAGCTTTAGACATCTTTAAGGAATCTCCGTGCCCAGTGGAATCATCGGCAAGCTGAAATGATTGTAGTCACGCCCGACAGGGAATGGCGTAGACAATGACAGAAAACGGTGTATCTCTGAGGTGGTCCCCAAAAAAAAACAGGTGTGGGATAGTGATTAACTAAGACTTAAAGGAGATCGATGTTATTTCGTGTATGAAAGGCCTCTATTTTATTCCCTAGCAAGTTTTATTTATTTATTTATTTGTTAGCAAGTTTTATTTATTTATTTATTTATCTGTTATTTTTGTAATGTTATTGTTGTACCTGAAAAATACGAAAGGGGCGGCTATATAGTTCGCCGTTTGGGTTTGTGAGATTAGGGTGCTTTTTTGTTGTCGTTTTTGGGAATGAATTTATGTATCGGATTAATTGTTCGATATAGAGCTGAAAGAGATGATTCAAATATGTTTTTATGGACTTAACGTGTTTGTACATTTTTGTTTATTGAATTGGTGTTTTCGTATTTTCTGTTCTTTTTGTAATGTTATTGTTATGTCTAGTCTGAGAAAAATTGCTTGTTATTCTCTAAAACTCATTGAAGCCAAATCTCTGATCACCCATTCTAGACTTACTTGATTTGGCATAGGACTGTTTAGCGTTTTCTATAAGCATTTAGTAGTGGTGGCGGCCAGTTTCAAAATAGAGTTTTGGTTTCTAAAAAAATTATTTCGTTGAAAGCAATTGAAATAGTGGTTTCTGCGAGCAATATATGTATCAGATCTAGGTGTGTATACAGGCTGGCTGTTCGGCCTCTGTTGGAATATTGTGGAGGGCATGAAGCTCTCAATCCAAACGGTAAACAACTGAAATATATCAGATGCGAGGCAAGACACATTCTTTTTGAAGATCGATTAAAGATGGATTCAAGATATGAAATAACCTTAAGCTGCCCCAATCAACTCTAGAATATTGATACACTCTACGATGGAAAGGGAGATCAGAAGACTTGCTGAACTTCGTTTTGATCTTAATTAAGACAACTGAGTTGTACGATGATCCCTGAAGAGGCAGGCAAGTAGATATGCACATTTCAGGGCAAGTTGTCAGAAAAAGATCAACATGCATTGGAAAATATCCAGTAGATGTGTTAGCTTGTCAAATAGTGGACAAAGTTCATATGCTAAAAAGAAATCTTAAATCACACCTCCCGTCATCATCAGTCTTTTTTAGTAGACTAACCACTCTATATGTTGAACATTACGGTCAACAAACACACTGATGCTAACTAAAGGTTAATATACTAAATCTTGTTTATTTTGTCATGGAGTTGCCTAATAGCAATACCACCATGGATGAGGAGACGATATAGTATAAATATAAAAGCGATAATGTTAGCAGGTGCAACACGTAAACACATATAGGTCTAATCAGTGTCGTCGTATGAAGAGCCCCTATCCCATGGAAACCGTCCCTGATTTAGGTGCAAATTCAATGACCATAACAATCTTAATGGTCGGGTTTTTAAATCATTTTTAAGTAATCTGTGACCATGAAGCCATCTATAGCCAGTCACGCAGAGAAGCAATAGATCTTGTAAATCCATTTCGAACTATGGAATGTTGGAAAAGGACACCTGATTGTAAGTATCGTCGATATAATTTGAGGTTATGATTTTATGCTTATGTTTTGTATTTGTGACTAAGCATGTTGGGGTTACAAGATTCGTGGAAGAGGTCAGCCGAGGAGTTAAAAGACGAACACATACATAATAAGTAAATAAAATACATTATATTTGTAAACCATTCAAGAAAGAAAATCCGTAGGATATTCTCAGTGACATTGCATCGAAAAGCCTCACTGGAAACTACTGCTGATATAACAGCCTCATACAGAGTTATTCCAAGGTTTAAGTATGCATCACGCGAATAATGACAGTCCATGTAAAACGTTTACCTCCTGCACGCGTATTACTGACATGACAACGAGAATAGAAAGTAATAATTTGTGAAGTCAGCTCCAAATTACACTAAACAGCTGACCGAGATAACAGCGTTTTCTTTTTCCTTTGTCAAAAACATCGCTCGTAAATATTAGGACTTCAGACAAAGTAAGGGAAACGACAGTTTCGGGGCTGCCGAAAATGGATCCACAGTGCGTTTACTACTCTCCATTTGGTTGGTTTAACATAAGGAGTGTAGCGATTTGTAAAGAAACAAAATTAAGTAAGTACGTACTTAGTTGAATATTTTCTTTGCCCATTCTAGGGAATTTTGAGATAGTTTCCCTCCCATGTACTAAAGCAGGAAAAATGCGGAATGGGGTATTTTTCTTACCTGCTTACTCTCTTTTGTTCTTCTTTTCATTTAACTCTTAGATTTTTTGCAGACTTTAATATTGCATTTAAATATATCATTTAAATATATCATTTAAATTGCTAGTAATAAGGCGGTTTCAATTTAAAAATCGCGTCCCACAACTGAAAAGAAACATCATAGCTTCTTTGTGATCATATAAAAACGATTGGAAATTTTAAAGACATATTGATATAAAAGCGCGTATACAGAAATAGCAGTAACAGAAACTAGATTTACTTCTTAGTTTCGAGTTGAATTACCAAATGCTAGAGTAACCAATGATATAAGGTGAACATTCAGGTAAAATGCGCGGGTGTCATTTTTAACCTTATTTTTCATTTAAACTTTTAGATTCTTCAATGACCTGACTATTGTATTAAACGATATCATTTAAATTGTCGATCCTGCATACTAGAATATCATAGAGCACGATTATCGTATGCGCTGTGTAGGAGCTATATCAACTAGATAACAACAGTCGCAGCATTATCATCTAATGAAAATCGGTTTAGCAATACCGTTCCTTATATTTCAAGCGTCCGCCAATATATATATATATATATATATATATATATATATATAAAATAAAAATGGAATAAAGGATAAGCAATTCAAAAACTAGCAAAAATACACTCAAAAACTCATTTTGTATAGTTCTCCGAAATATTTCAGTCGTGTATAATACGACCATTCTCAATCGGTTGGTGAACTTTAAAGTTCACCAACCGATTGAGAATGGTCGTAGTTGCTTATCTTTTATTCCATTTTTATTTTTACATTCCGTCCGAAACATTGTTTCTTTTTCCTCATATATATATATATATATATATATATATATATATATATACAGGGTGGGCCAAAATAAGGGTCCTATCTTTAAATTTGAATAACTTGAATTTGAATAACTTCCACAAAATAAAAGTTAAACTCACCAAACTTTATGTGTGTGTAGACTGACCCTTCCGAGTTTTTTTTAAATAAACAAAACAAATTTTAGTCGAAAAACACTTCTTAAAACTTACAAAAACTAAAGTATTGTTTTTTACACTGTTTTGAGTTTTTTAAGCAAAAATAATGTTTTCTAAATGAGGGTACGTTCCTTAGGGCTAATACGGCTCATGCTTGCTTCGGAAGGGGTCCTTTACTTATTCTAAAAAAAAAAAAAAATCAATAAATAAAAAAGTTATGAATTTTTAAAAATAGGACCCTTATTTTTGCCCACCCTGTATATATATAGTTACCTAGCAGAGTTTAAATAGATGCTGTTAATGTGAGTCTATGATATGTATGCGGTAATCAGTACGACAAGGACTGACTCAATGTGAGTAGGAAATTAACTTTTTTTCTCTAGGGCTGAGTTATAGTTTTCTGAAGTTCTAAGGGCCCACTCTTCGATGATTTGCGTTTGCACGTTGAGTGTCAGGTTATGTTGGGTTCTTACCTTCCAGTGGCTTTTGACAGACATGGGGAATAACCTGCCTTGTTTGGATTACTTTGTATTCACATTTTTTGGCATAAATGGTCGCATGACAATTTTTGACTGAACTAAAAGAGCATCGTTTTATGCTGCCATTGACTTTGTTTGTCTGACCTTCAACGACACATGTTGCAGTATTTTTCGTTATGTATTCTATTATTACCTACATCACGTCAGTTACTATGATATAACTACTTTTGATTTTCTAAAATGTATTTTGTAGACCATAATATTGATATGACCAAACCAAGGTTGCAACGCCGGCTATCTATTTCAGTGTGTAGCGAAACTCCTCGGATAATTACGCTAACCGTAGAAAAAAACGTAATTACCGATCCAGTTTTAAACACACAAGATACAAGAGGCAAGGTGTGTACTTCCCCTCTCTCTCTCTTTCTCTCTCTCTCTCTCTCTTTCTCTCTCTCTCTCTTTCTCTGTTTCCTCCTCTCTCTCTCTCTATCTATCTATCTCTGTCAGTTGTTGTTTTTTGTGTTTTTATGGAAATCCCTCCAGACATGGTAATAGGCCACTTGATTAAAGGAGCTAAAAAGATACTGCTCTAAGGTAAAACAGCAGCCAACGATAAGTGTTAGATAAATTACGATGCAGAAAACGGCAATCCCCCCCCTCTGTAAGAAACAACACTCATGGAATGTGAGGACTAAAGGTAACAATAACCACTTTCTACTATCCTATGGTCCACTGTTTTCTTTCCTTTGTAGTGAAATTATTTTCTACGGTCAGCCCCCTCCCTCGTATCGTTATTATCCGAGGAATTTTTCTACATCTAAAGAGGTTAGTTTATTGCTAATCGCCTGAGGTTACCCTACCGTAAAA
>OY744535.1:74621547-74624047 GCA_963556195.1 Sepiola atlantica
AACCGCATAGATTAGTCTTGAAAAGACCAAACCCATGTCTGTGGATGAATATATTCTGAACATTCATACAATTACTTATTGGAGGAGGACTATGATGGGGTAAATGAGGGTTTCCATTTAAGCGTAAAACAAGAGTCTTCCGTAAAATAAGTTAATAAAGTAAACAGATGATTCGTACATATACAATCTATCAGCAGGCAAGTTAGATGAAAAAGTAAGCGTCCGGTTGTCAAAGGGTTCTCATCTCGAGGTGTGTGCACTAGCTGTGTCTAGCCACACTGATAACTCTTGAAAAGACGAAACATGTGTCTTCAGATTACTACATATATATAATGTTTTTACTGTTTCATATACAGTGTATTTCATGACTTATTTTTAACTACACAAAACTGACTCTATAAAGATATAATAATCTTCATGTATTACTCTGCTGACATGGCCGGTTTTTAATGTAGGGGAAAATCTAACTCCTTAAAAGAGGCCACAAGCTTCCGTCAAGAAGAATTATCTTCCGCTGACTGACGACAGAATGTATGAAGTGTAGTATCAGAATTGATAATACACTTTGTTTCTAGTTAGTTTATTGTTTCGCAATTTCATTTATTAAATTTCGCAATTTTTTAGATGAGGGTTGATAATTTGTAGAATTTGGTATATTCGGACTACGTTTCTCATCTTGGGTGTTTTCATCACAACGTTTCGGCTGATATAACCTCCGACTATCTTTAGGTGTACTTTGTCGAACCCTATTCTGACAGAAAGATGCTCGAGTTCGTCAAAGTACACCTGACGAATGTCGGAGGTTACATCGGCCGAAACGTTGTGATAAAAACACCCAAGATGAGAACAGTAGTCCGAATATACCAAATTCTACTCATTTATTGAAGTTTTCTTCAACTTAGATGAGGATGTTTATCTGAAGTGTGACTTACCTACCTGCAAGGATCATGCAGTCTTTGTTCGTATTGTACATTCTTCTAAATAGTGTTCACTCTCTATAAAAAAGAGCATAAACATTTCATGGCCGTCAGTGTTCGCACGCTTATTTAGATACAACCATAGAATTACGGAAGTAATTTAAATTTTCAGATATAAATTATTATTATCAATTCTGCTGACTAAAAGAAATACAAAACCTACCGTTGACTTTAGATAATTTCTTTCCGAATTCATTTCAGAAAGCGGTAAATGTCTGACTTGCTATTTGCTTTTTAAGCCCACCACTCACTACTTCAAATAGTTTCGTCCGGATGCGATAAAAAGACACGTTTTAACTCGTTAAATTTTGTGTGAGAAGAACGGTTATATTATATTTATTTATATAAAACTATATGAATACATACTAATTGGGATTTATTTTAAAGAGGAGGATGGATACATTTAGATACAATTTACTATTATGAAAGTACGTGTTCAACTCTTTCTCGACTCCACTCCACAGATAGCTAGACAGGTATATAGTGTGCTCAACAACCGCCCCTCTAACTGGGGCGCTTTGAGGAATAATGGCTAAACGTTTCCGCTTGTTAAAATTGTCAGCCGAACGAAGAAGATGGTTGACTAAATGTGCTATTCTGATATCACACCTATCAATGACTCTTACACTTAACTTACGGAGTTTGTTATGTTACCTATTGGAAATAAGCTAAAGAGCAAGGCTTCTGAATTTTTTCCAAATAGTATGTATACATATATAACAAGTTAGGAAGCTTAGAGGTCACCGGTGAGAGTTCTATTTCACAATAGAAATGCTCTGTAACCTATGTTTAAGTTCAATGAGTCCTGTGTGGTGGTTTTCTGTTTTGTTTTAACACATCTGATCTGCAGTTTAATATATAATTTATCCATGGTTTATTTACTGTTTATCAGCATTTTTATTTGATATTAAAGCATAAGGGACATATTGTGTAGAAGTTTCGTTTGTCGGTGGCGTGTATAAAATATTATACACGTGTGTCGTCGTTGCGAACAAAGGTTGTTGATCCTCTGTAAACCAACTCACTAGGAGTATGATGTTGGTTTATAAAAAAGTTTCATAATAAAGAAAACTTAGACTATTCATAAACCCAGCGTAAAAGTGATACAAAGGCTTTAACATGTGGACTGCCGCGTCAGAAGTATATTAATAGCTACATTGTACGCGCTAGGCATCGCGGACAGCGTCTTTCATGACCCCAAACTGCTTGAAGTGTCGCCAAGAAGAGACTGAATTCCCCACTTAATTCACGTTATTTCGTCGGCTTCCGTTTACTAAAGGTTAAATTCTAACCTTCCATCCGTCAATCACTCCTCAATGTTTTCGTTATGTAACACTAAAACGTTATTTGGACTTTTTGAACTCTCAATCATTTATATTGCATTTTCTTTACACGTTTGCAGTACACAGTAATTACGTTTCAATGGACCCACTTTGTAATTGTTTCATTTGATAATGTTCTATCTTCAACACTGTAAAGTTACATGGTACTGATTAAATATAAGAGTAATTCCATGTGTAGTA
>OY744535.1:74629047-74631547 GCA_963556195.1 Sepiola atlantica
TAGATCAGAAATTGGGGGCATGAAATCTACTAATTTTAAGGTAACACGAGCGATCCTCAGAAATTCAGACATAATACTCCCGTAAAATATATACACATATATACATATATATATATATATATATATATATATATATATATATATATATACATATTAATATATATATATATATATATATGTATATATATATATATATATATTAATATATATATACTATATAATGTATATATATTACATATATATATTAATATATATATATATACATATACATATATATACATATATATACATATATATGTATACATACATATATATATATACATATATACATATATATATACATATACATATATATATATACATCTATATACATATGTATATATATACATATATATACATATCTATATATACAAATATATATATATATGCATATATATATACATATGTATATATACATATATATACATATCTATATATACAAATATATATATAGTAAAAGAGAAGTGTGGTAAATTAAATACCATCAAAGCTTGTTATAGATGCAATATGTATTTTATAAAAAAGAAAAGACAAAATCGAAAACGATTTTTTTTTCCTTTTTTTATAAACTAACATTATGTATGTAGTTTATAGTTATACAGATATTTCGCTAATAAAATTAGCCTCATCAGTGTGGTTGAAATTCCGATGTAATTGGAAAGCCAGCTTCTGTTGGTGTGAGCCGGCGAATGAGATGTTGTTTTTTTCTCTCTCGTATGAAATCACGCAAGCACGTGGAAGGTTATAGTTTTAAAGGTTCATACTTTTTTTTATAAGCATCCGTTTGAATTTAGTAAAAAAGAAGTGTGGTAAATTAAATACTATCAAAGCTTGTTATAGATGCAATATGTATTTTATAAAAAAGAAAAGACAAAATTGAAAACGATTTTTTTTTCCTTTTTTATAAACTAACATTATGTATGTAGTTTATAGTTATACAGATATTTCGCTAATAAAATTAGCCTCATCAGTGTGGTTGAAATCCGATGTAATTGGAAAACCAGCTTCTGTTGGTGTGAGCCGGCGAATGAGATGTTGTTTTTTTCTCTCTCGTATGAAATCACGCAAGCACGTGGAAGGTTATAGTTTTAAAGGTTCATACTTTTTTTTTATAAGCATCCGTTTGAAATTTAGTAAAAAAGAAGTGTGGTAAATTAAATATATATATATATATATATATATATATATATATATTAGTGCTGACTCGATTAATAGTATTCAGCATCGGGAATCGACAAAATCAGAACATTTTGGTGTATCGGAATCGGTATCGAAATCGGAAAAAATGTCATTTAATTCATTAAAAAAAAACAAACAAAAAAAACACAATGCATTCTTATAACAGAAGATTATTTATTTACAACATAAGACGCCAAAGATCCGCAGGTTAGACATGCTGTTCCCAGATTTCGAATTTGCCTAATTTCGTTAATTTGTAAATTAGGGTTAATTAAGTAAATATTCTAAAGTTTCCTTACCTCTATTAACTTATCAAACTTTTTGAAATATTCATATTTCATTTCTCACCTGTTCGCTAAACGTCTATATGACGCCTCTCAGAGTGTTTACAGTTCAGTATTCAAAGTCTTGGAGAGTTTTTATTTTATTTTACTGGAGCCGACCTGACTTTTACCATTATCTTGGAACCGTATATAAATTCTCTGAAATATTTAATGTTTTTCGGTTTTAAATTCTTTAAACGTAATGCTTATTTCCATTTTACATTAATTAACTAAATTGTCAATTAATAGAAAAGTTAAAGGCGTATCTATACAATAGCTATTTTACTAAATTGCGATAAAAATCACACAGGTTATACTGGTACAATTAGATAAATGAGAAAAATAGTCAATTAATAGAAAAATTAAAGGCGTATCTATAAAATAGCTATTTTACTAAATTGCGATAAAAATCACACAGGTTATACTGGTACAATTAGATAAATGAGAAAAATAGTCAATTAATAGAAAAGTTTAAGGCGTATCTATAAAATAGCTATTTTACTAAATTTCGATAAAAATTACACAGGTTATACTGGTACAATTAGATAAATGGGAAAATAGTACAAATAAAAAATAAAGATCAAAATTCTGGATACAATACATAAAGAGAAAACACTTAAAAGTGTTTCAAATTAAAAAATAAATTATATCAACATTTAAAAGTACCCACTACCCCACAAAATAAGATTCTAGTTTTTAAGCGATTACGTTTGAACCCACTGATAAAAACAAACACTTATTTCAGAATATTGAGTAATGGGTTAGATGCGCATATAAATGTGACGTGAAATAATCTACCATTTCCGATCAATTCTTACTTTTAAGGTAGTTATGAAAACGTTGTTCTACTTACCCTAAGTCCAACTGGCAGTCAGAAACCCACACGTTATCGTTTTTTTAATTAATTCCTGGATGTAGGGTAAGGGTTAGGGTTAGGGTTAGGGTTAGGGGTAGTGTTA
>OY744535.1:74636547-74656547 GCA_963556195.1 Sepiola atlantica
CCCAGAAAATATTTTACATTTAATTTAATGTTGATAAAAAAGGAATAGATATAGGATTTTTAAAAGGTTGTGTCCTCATTTCTCCCTTAGTGTGCACTTAAAGATTCGGAAACATTTCATTGTATTCTTCTGTAAATCTTACATAAGAATACACATTGTGATTTTATATAGATAATTCTTCATATATATATATATATATATATATATATATATTCACAAACGCGTGCTTTGTTTTTCTAGGAAAGAAGATTCTTTACGTCGTGTGCAGTGCTCTCAACGCCATCTGTATAAATGAAAAGAACTTTATCGGGCAAACACAATAGATTATTTTCCTCATCGGTTTTAGAGGGTGATAAAAGTTTCGATTATTTTGTTTAGCGTTTTCTGGCAATTTCGATGGTCGAATATTCCTTGACCTTCAGATTTAAAATGGCGTCCGGTTGAAATAAAATGTTTGTTTCTGCAATGATTTTCCTTTTGATAGAAATCAGCAAAATAAAACAAAAGTATCCGCGATTTGTAACCTTTAATATTGTTTTTGCAGTGCACACGTGGGATACACATCGTTTTAACAACGTATATTTCAACTAAGATTCTACATAAAGGTGTGGTTGTTTTTTTTTTATGGCATATCAACCCTTTTCGGGTTATTTAATGGCAAATCAGGCCATTTTGTTGAAAGTTTTTATGCTTCAAGTTTATTATATCTTCAAGTATTCATTCATGGTGTTTTGTTTTTTTGCTTGTTTTGTTTGACGGCATATCAACCCTTTTCATGTTATTTAATGCTGAATTTGGTAATTTCGGTTAAAGTCTTTACACTTAAAGTTCTTTATGTGTTCAAATATTTGTTCATGGTGTTTTGGCTAAGTAAAAAGGTGGGAAGGAGTGGGAAGGGGAGAATGAGAAGGGAGGGAGATTGTTGTTTTTTTGTTTGGGAATTTGCAGAACATGATTGAGTTTTGCAAAGAAACATTTAAAAAAAACAATAATACATCCATGTTTGGTGCATTTTCAGTCAGGAAGTCAATAACTTCAGATATCCTGATTTGGTAGCGCCAATAGGTTCTATTTTACCAATCAATGGGGCTCTTACATTACTACCACTCAAAGCCAGAGTGGACCTGGGAGCAATGCCAACTAAAGGGAAACTCCACATTCCTTACAGCTCCCAAATGGAGGCCTCATCACTGGATGTCTTTTTAGATCATGAAAATAATACGTAAATAAATCATCGTAGTTACGCACTCTCTCATGTAAATACTACGCACCGGATTTTTTTCCTCGAAATTTCAAAAATAGATTTCTTTGTACGAGCTAGGTAAAATAGAAATCTATCTACCCGGGTACCCCACTACAACTGCTAATGGTGCGGATATAAACCAGTGCGTATAAAGGTGTTACAGGCTAAGAGCAACCTTGGTTTGAAACGCGTGTTTGTTTTCTAACAAAAGTAATTTTTCTTGATGGTAATAGCAACTTAATGAGAGCTTATACGTTTATATTAAAATGATGTGAGACGGGAAATGGCCAGCTGAGTAAAGATCGCATAGGCTGCCAGTGATGAACGCTATCTCTTTCATGGACGTGAACAAATGATGGAACGACCTAGGTTAAAAAGAAGCGTCTTAGCCATGTCAAACCCCTAACATAATCCCAGTAAGAGATCAGATTACAGCTGTGGACTAGACGCCTTGAGAATTCCCCCGTTTTACTGACATGGAAATCCTCTAATTCTGAGGACTACTCTTTTCTGGCTTAGAATCACGTTGGGTCTAGTGGAAAACACTCAACCGCCCGAGTACGGGAATTTGGCGATCCAAAGTTACTATGGCTACAAAACCGAACCAACTATTTGCGAATGCTTAGAGTGGGGCCATACGAAGCGACACTGCCTTCTCTTTCTACTACTTAACAACGAGTGCAGCTTGAAATATCTTGCAGACTACAAGAGAATTTAAAGGACTGCGTAAAAAAGTAGCAAATGATCGTATGACCACATACTCCAAAGATGCGGAAAGGAGTTAAAGAAAAACAGATTCTATCGTTGCAATTCGGCGCAACGATTTCACGTTAAAACAAAGAAATAAGGATTTAAAGACCTTGAAAATATCCAGTTGTCTACAATAGTTTTATATTCATTGCTATTTTACCTGCACTGAAATGTCATGTTAGCTACATCTAAATGAATAAATGCGAAAGTTATTTTGATTAATTAAAACTATATAACCAATCAAAAACGTTTGCTAAAATAAAAATTTTAAAAAGCACATAATACTTTTTCGGAATACTGTATAAAAACAAGGAAAATAGAAAACACAATTATTTCTTTATCTCATTTGAAATTCTATTGAAAACGCTTCTAACAAATTCAAGCCTGGTGTTATTCATTTGAACTTAAATTGCCCTATGGCTTATATATATATATATATATATATATATATATATATATATATATATATATATATATATATATATATATATATATATATAGTAGTTTTCTCGATATTAACATAGATAATTTAAAGAGATGTAATTAAACAAAAATAATAAGAATATATGTTTGTAAATGAAACTAATATCGCTCGCAACGTGGTATAAGCGAGAAGATAAAATAAAAAGAGGCACTGGATTGCCCTCTCTCTTCCTCAAATACCCATAATGCTTAGGTTAATCTATTTATACCAAAAAAAACCCCAGAAGTCTTAGTCTTGCATTAATAAGAAACTTATGACTAAAATGTATATTATTAAAAATTGTGTTTCAAGTATTTTTAGGAGAGTATTAAGTAGACGTTGGGTTTACTTTCGGCAGCCTCGTAACTCTTATTGCCTGTAGTTTGTCCTTTAGTGCTTAAATCTTATGTGCGATGTTTCTGACAAAAGCAGAAACATTGCTGTTTTCTTAGTTCGAATCTATCTATATAACAATCATGGTTGGCAAGTTTTTATTACTTTAGATGGTATTTTTTTGCTCATCACATCAAGTTGTTTCATGTTTTGTCTAGAGCCGTTGTCATATATTCTTTTTTAAATTCAAATAGCGAACTTGCTGAAACGCTGGGAAGCCTGCAATTGTAGCTAATAATAGAATAAAAAGAAGAAAGACACGTTTAACTTTGGGAACATTTAAATAATCAGTAAATTGTATTTAATTAGCTGTCTCGAACCAGCTAATATAATTCAAGGTAGTGTGGTCTATACTTACCTATAATAAACACAATGTAGGCTCGCATTCAGAAAATAGAGGACGCATAACTGACTGAGCAGATTTAATAAGATTTGCTTGGTGAAGGTTCTATGATTTAGATAGGGCCGAAACTTCTTTATCACCTAAGCAAAACACTGACCATGCCTTACTAAGTGATGTCTATTATAATGACGAAGCAATATGAAACCAAGGAGGAAAGGTGTATAGGTATGAAGATGATTTTTTTAAAAGAATATGCAAGAAAGGCTTTATACATTATATATGTTATTCTTTTATAGTATATCACTTCGGGAAATATGTTTTACATGTTTTTGAGAGGGGTAGTATTTTTCTGAGTTGAACTGCCCTTAATTACTTTCACGCATTCCAGTACTATGTGATGCGGAAAAAAATATTCTGCATAGTGATGATTATCCGTGGATGGTGAGGAATCACATACTCTGTTTACCATGGATGTGCATATAATAACTCGGAGGAGTAAACTGTCACTAAAATCCTGCTAATCCAAGTAACAGCAGTTCAAGTTGCATCCATTAAACAAACTGCTATTCAGGTTCTGAGAATAGCATGGTCTCGCAGATTATCATATATGTACATGACAATCAGAAAACAGTCGACTCCAGTTGATACAGTAATGTGCAAATTTGGTGTGCCGCATATAGTATAATGTTTGTGGAAAACATAATAACTGATTCATCGTAAATTAATCGATGACCAAAGAGGAATATATATATATATTGACATAGATAAGAATAAGGCAAAAAACTAAAAAAAAAACTAACTAAATAGTATATGAAAAATTAAATCAAAGACATGCGTATATTTATTCGATATTTCGTTTCAGTTATGAAACTTGGTCAAAAATAAAAGTGTATTAAACACACTCAGATTAAATATACACATGTTAAAAGTGGGAGGGAGGCAAGCTTTAGAGGTAGGTAGGGAAGTGAAGGCATGTCTAGGGTGAAAGTGTAAGTGAGCTTGGTTGTAAATAGGAAGTTGAGTGTGTGAAACAATATTGGTGGAAGATTGATGAGTGAGTGTGTAGAGGAAGTAATGTTAATATCAGAGGGCGGGTGTAAAAAGGAAGTAAGGAGATAGTATGATGGGTTATAAGGGTGAGATGATGAATTGTAAAAGAGAACAGGAAAATAAAGGTAACAGAAAAGAAAATGGATAGTTGAAAGGTGTAGAAAAGTGATAGGTATAGAGAGAGTATGATTTTTTGTCGGTGGGAAAAAAAGTAGTAAGGCTGAATGTTATTGTGGCTAGTGGGAGTCTGAAGAAGTGTATAAAGTGGATAGTGAACAGAAAATGAATGAAGAGGCAGATAGAAAATAGCGATATGGATATTTTAAATGTGTTAAAAGGTAATGGGGGTTGAGTGAGTTTTATAGGCAGATGGATGAAACAATGAAGTAAAGTTGAATGCAATTGGGAGCGTGGAGAATACGAGAAAAGAAAGGGGAAAGGAAAACGAAAATACAACAAAACAAGAGTTAGCCCCCTTTTCGAAATAATCTTAGCTTTTATACAATTTTATTAATAAAATTCATCCTCTAGGGCGCTGGTTTTTCAATCCCACTTTCTGACTTTGTGTCACATCTTACCGCTGTGGGAGGGAGATGAAAAAGAAATTGTGTTACCACTTTTCATGGGTGTGTCTCGTGTTAACTCAACTTTCATTGAATTAATATTTTTTAATATTGAAATGAAAAATGCAATAGCGTAAAATAAAACGGAGTTTTAAAAATCCTATTTGAAAAAAAATCATCCATCATTATCATATTCAGTGTAACGTCCGCTGTATATGCTGGTAAGTGTTGGACAGAGAATTCAACTAGCAGATAGGGAAATAGATATGATTACCTCGTAATGCTTTGAGCCAGATAAAGTGCTTATCCAATCAGTAAGCGCGAAAAACAGACATCTTAAATTGATTAAATCGTAAATTGGCGATGTTCAATAATTTCCAACAAAGAAAAAAAGGGATGAAAAAATATAAATAAACAATAGTGAAAAATAACTATTATCAACGGTAATAAAATAAGGTTATATTTAGGTTTAGGTGAGAGTAATAAAACGATTTTTCTGGTTCAAACGCTGGAGAAAATAACTAAAATAAGTTAAGTTTCTCGTGATTTTTTCTTATAAAAGTTGCATCATTTATTGTTGTCGTCAGGACTAAATAATTGTTCATGAAAATAACACATACAGTGAGTGTTTTTATTGCTTATAATGTTGTTTCATTTTATTGTCTTGAAACGTCACCGCGTTTTGATTTTGACGCCCGTTCATTTTCATTCGGCGTTTTCTTTCTCTTTACGTAATTCTGCGTCGGCAAACGTCGGTTTTGTTTGTTCCAAAAGTTGTACCAGTAGTGCATACTTGAAAAAAGTGGAAAAGTAATTGGTATTGAGAAGAGTATGATCTATGGAAGTAAATGATAAATGATATTGAAGTAGAGTGTGAACATGTGTAAGAAATTATTTTCAGATCGATGAAACATGACAGCATTTTTGTGACGCTTTCGATAAGAAAACTACCGGCCATTATCAACATTAAATGATAAGTTAATCGAGTTAGAAAAATAAGTAATCGGATATCAAATCAAATAAAATAAGATATTTTTGACCAAAAATAGCAAAGTGCATGTCAAAAGCGATGTAAAAAGACATTGAGAAAGTATATCACGTCTGAAGGTTTGCCCAAGACGTGTATAACCTTGACATCCTCACTGCCTCTAGATATGTGTTCAATAAGCCAGATACACACAGAGAGAATGATGACTTTCATCATTTGTTGGGTCTACTGGAAATCAAGGTCATTTTCTATAACTCAACCTCCAGGGAAAGCCACTGGATTTTTATCAGGGATAAATCTATGATAACGCTTGCTATTATTATTTCCAAGCGGGTTATACATAATAACTAGTTGTCTGTTAGTGTTTTTTCTTGCAATGTGTTCGTTTTTTTAACTGAGGGTTTTTTGTCAAAGCATTTTTGGGGGTGTTTCCAAAACAAAAGGATGTTGCATTGTATTGACGAATATATTTACGTCCATTGTTTTAAGATGTAATCTGTATAAATATAATTCCTAGTTTGACAAAGTACTTTCAGGAAGGAATTCAATCTTCTTACTTTGTATTGTTCTTAACCACATCCTGCCACGACTTAGCAGAAGAAACTGATGAAAAAGAATAAATTATTGTTTTTTTTTCTGACGAAAAACATCGGTGATAAAATTGAGAAAGAAACTTACTTTACTTTATATGTTAGATTATTTTGATTATTATAATAAAGTAATTCGACTTTTCATATTAACAACTAATATTCTCTCACAATTCGTCCGCTACCTGAGCCTTTAATGTCGTTCCATTTGAAGACCCATTCGATTTCTCTGATCATTAAATACATATCTTATACAGAGACAGTTTTTTGAAAAATGAATCAGCCTATATTCAAAAATTAAATTCTTATGAAACCTTATGGAACGAATTTTCTTATATTATTATATTCTGTCGTTTTCATTGATTTCCCTTTTTTTTAGAATTAATATTATAGTATGCACCAAAAAGAAAAAGTTGCTACCACCAATCACTGAGATTGGGGCAAAGTAACCGATTAGATTAAAACGTGAACTAAAGACGTTAGCCTTTGTTGCTATCCACTAGTAAATATATATAATGAAACATGGTTCGTGCGGTTGCAGACATGTATGCAACAAACGGCAGACCTGCAATACGAAAGAGAAGAGACAACCCCAAAAATTGGTTTGTCGCTCTGAAAAATAATATCTTCTTGAAAACGAGTGTCGATGTTGACAATGTTGATCACCTGAACATCTACATAATTTATGTCCACTCCAGATAATAGAAGCCCTGTTAGGTTAGGTTTTAGGTCCAGTAATTTAGCAAGCGTTACTTCTCAAGTGGTATTGCTGGCTTGCTTACTTTGAATGACAATATATATATATCTATCTATATATATATATATATATATATATATATATATATATATATATATATATATATATATATATATATAGAGATTTAGATTTTTCACTTATAAAATAGATCATTCAGTGAAGACCGGGGTTATTCCAATAAAAATAAGCTCGATGATACTCGATTACAGAGTACAGAGAATTTATATGTGATGTTATGAAGGCTTACCAAAGCATTCCTTTCAGGACACCAATGATCACCATTAAAGATATTTTTTCTTACAAATATTATTTATTCAAATTAAATGTTTTTTCCTACACGTGTTTCACTACCAAGCAGTTACTTGCTTGGCAGATCATCAGGGAAATTAAATGTCTGGAATACTGGTTTCAACTGCCGACAATACACAATGTAGCATTGCAATAGTTGAGGTCACTTAAGAAGAGAAGAGGAACAAAATAAAAATAAAAGTTAAAATTAAAAAAACAAGGAAGAACAACGATAAAAAAAGAAAGTCATAGAAAAAGTCTTAGAAAAGTAGCTCGTGCATTATTTCTTCCACCAAGCCAACAAGCAAATAATCGGTCCTAAATACATTAAAAAAAAACCAAAAAACCGGAACAATGTGCGATAATACACTTTCAAGTCGGCCGGCACAATGATGAATAAATCCCCCCCCCCCACAAAAAAAACAAAAGAACTAAATCATTCAAGACACGGCTCACAAGTTACCATTCCAATCCAATGATAGTATGGGAATTCTAAATCCAACTTCTCACAAAGAAAAATCAACATAAGTGTTCGTCCGGGTTCGAAGAGCCTTATTTCAATGGCTGATTTCTTACCCTTCGAAACAAACACACGACGAGTTGAACGTCAATCTCGCAGAAAATACCCTTATATTAAGAAAAAATCTTAATTAGTAGATAGAAGCTATTTATTCAAAATACTATTTCTAAAAAAAATTATTATTAAACCTATTCTTTATAGAAATTAATTATCTAGTGTCTGGGACGTCATTTTACATTTTGGGAAAATATCCTTCATTTAATTAACTGCCGAATTATTATCGTTTTGTTGTTTAACGAAGCGAAAAAAGCCTATCCCGCAGAATTTGTTTTTAAAAGATTATTCATATATCAAAAATAAAATGTTATTATAAAAAAGTTTTCTACAAAAATCTAGTTATTATTTTAAATAATTTAAAATATTTCCTTAACGGTGTGTCTGTTTGCAACTCTCTGTGGAGAATATTATTTTATATTCCATAAATAAATATTACTACGGAATATCGTTATCAGAAATCTATTTTCTATTTTGAAAAACTTTTTTTAATGGACGGGGTAATTTTTTGCCAACTTTACGGGAAAATATTACTCTAACTCGTTAAATGACAGGAGACTTTGTTATTGCTAATTTAAAATCCCGTACAAAATACTTTTTTTTAAAATCTAATTGTTTCTATTTTTAGAAATTAAGTCCGTGTCGGCATGCATGTTTTTAAAATTATTTTTTCCGTAATTATTTTTTCCCCATTCCTGCCACCCATTGTTTTATATATATATATATATATATATATATATATATATATATATATATATATATATATATATATAGTATGGAAATTGACAACATCTTTGAAGCACGCATTAGAATGTATTAACGTAAAATATTTTTAAAATCAACAATTGTGCAATTTAAATGAAAAATTCAATTATTTATTTATTATTTTTTTTGCAAGCTTTCGTTGTAGAACAACTTTGTCAGGCGAGACTGTCTCATAGCTTTTTTTCTTTTTCTCTTCCTCCTTATTTTGATGGTATTAACCCCGAGGGGTCAAATCACGATATGAGCAGAAAGAGACGTCAAGTTCTTAAAGACGTTAGGATAATTGTAGTTCTGGCGATGTTATATATATATATATATATATATATATATATATATATATATATATATATATATATATATATATATAGATTCATAAATAAATATTCGAACAAAAGCAGAAATAGTAGATTTTTCACATGTGGCTCAGGGTAATCTATAGAATTTTTAGAGGACCGGTCAATGTTTTTTTTGTTCGGTTGGAACCGACTGTGGTTCCGATTGCAAGCCGGTCGTTCGGTGTAGAAGCCAAATATTATTGTAATTCCACAGTATAAAATAGTGTATTGTTTTTAAATGTTGATTTATTTAGAAGAGAAGTCTCGTTGTAAATGCACTGACCGAGACGACATGAATAAAACTAAGGCCAGTGTCAAAATGAAGCAGCGAATTCGGACAAAGAGAACAAGCGGGCGATCACAACGTGATCAGTAAACGCACACATACAAGTTGACACACTTTACCAGCGCTACACGCTCCCAACTTTTATTAAGTGTTTGGCAAATAAGAAGATGCGATTGGATATATATTGGGAAATCATAAAATTGTTTGCTGTAAATTAATTGAGTGCGGGGAAAGAGAAAGATTAAGAGAGAAAAAAGAGGAAGAGAGGTAGAGAAAGAAAACGAAAACGATAGAGATAAAGACAGAGAGATAAAAAGAAAAAGAGAGAAAGAGCAAAACATTGAGATATAGAAAGAGGGAAAGAGAGAGATATATAGATATATATATATATATAGAGAGAGAGAGAGAGAGAAAAAAAAAGAAGTAGGGGAAGAGAAAAGGGGAAAGAGAGGGGGACAGAGCAAAAGGCATGTAGCGAAAAAGAGATAGAGAAAAAAGAGATAGAAAGAGAGAGACAAGAAGACCGACAGAGAGAGAGAGAGAGAGAGAAATAGAGACAGAGTAAGAGAGAGAAAAGAAAGAAAGCAAAGGAGAAAGAGAACTAGATTAAGAGAAAGAGAGAAAGAGAGAAAGAGAGAAAGAAAGAGAAAGAAAAAGAAATCTTAAGAAATAAACAGTCGAACTAGGTTTTATATATCAAGAAACGTTCTTGGGACTTCACATTTTTCCCTATTATTTTGTTCATTCCACAGATAATTGCTTCGTTTACTAGAAAGAATCTTACGAGAGATTTGAGGGTTTCTTGGATTTGTGACTGACCGCAATGTTTCGTCTAACGAGATTTATCGCGCGCGAATTCGATGCTGACCTCTACGAAACTAGGTTATCTGAACTCAGTCTTAAAACCTGTTTAACATGTATGTATCTGTCTGTCCCTTGTAGGCTGAAAGTATTCAGATTACACTCCATCGAGACGACATTTTAAATAAGGCATTGCGGGAGACAAAATTAAATTTGGTAACAGTAGGATGCCTGAAAGAAAGAAAACGGAAAAACTCGTACATTTATATAACGTTCGGTATGTTTATATTTAAACACTTATATGTGCAAGATTTACACTTAATAAACTTAACCGATGATTATGATTTTTAGACACAAGTACAAAACGTAAGTGGTCTACATGTGGGCTATATTTACTTTGATTTAATTGTATACACAGAGGATAGAACACTTCTTGAAACTTTAGATAACTCAGATTTTTAAGGAATGTTAACAATAGTTATAAGATATCATTTAATTTATATTCACCAAATTTCAATTTCTCTAGCGTATTTAAAAGTGTTTTTGAAGATAGAATATTGACAATTCAAGTCCATCAGATTTGCATTGAATTTTATCGAGATTCATTAGACACAAATTCAGCAAGATTGGCTTAATTTACGTTTTTCTTGAAAGATTAATCCTTATTTTTGTTTACATTTTCTAAAATAAAAATTACGTAATACATTTTGATCAGCATTGGAAGAATGATTTTAGACATAATGTTTAATAATATTATATATTTATGTTAATATTTTTAAGGGGAAATATGAATGACTCAAATCGGATACGTTCGCTGAATGAATTCTATATAGGAAAACCAGAGAACTACGTAAAAAATTGGTCTACGAAATCGCTTGATTCGTAAAACCCTATTAAAACTCAGCTCGTGTCTTTCAATCTAAGGTGGGTCCCTATTCTTCCTGAGATGTTTATGGATGTCTCTGCTCTTAAGTATAAATACACTCTAAAATGACCTTACTCTTTCTCTCTATCAAATGTATCTTGGGGTTCATACATTACATCCATTTCTCTTACTGCTTCTCGTAAACTTGGTTCTTTCTATCGCTCTAAATACTTTCTCACGCCTGAGGCTATACTCCATCTCTACAAATCTATTATCAGACTATGTATCTAGTACTGTTGTCATATTTGAGCTCGTGAATAGTTGTCTGATTTGAAGGGTTTTCTTAAAGTGTGAAAACCTATCTGTAATTTAATTACACATTCTTTTTCTCTGCATCCTCTCACCCAGATGCGTTATGTAACTAGTCTCAGTATTTTCTATGAATACTATTATGGCATGTGTTCTTCAGAGTTGTGTGATCTATTCCCTGCATTCTTTGTTCCAGCTCGTTTGACTCGTTAGTCTCGTGCACTCTATCAATTCGCTGTTAAATACGTTATTGTAATGCAGCTTCCGATTTCAAAAGCTTCTTTCAAATGAACTACAAGTTTATGGAACTCTTTACGTGCTAACTGTTTTCATCTTACCTAAAGTCTTCGTCTTTTAAAGGCTAAAACAAATAAGCATCTCCTGGTTTTTTTTCGATAATGTTTTTTTTTCTTGTTAGCTTCTAACATCAAGTTGCTTCAGGCTATTTTCTAGAGCAATTTCCATTTAAAAACTGCATAATTACTACATCTTACCACCCCCTAAAAGACCCCATAAAACACTCAAATACGAGAAAGTAACCTTTGTTTTAGCCCGAAATTATCTACCAAACTCTTCCCGCAAACAAGAAAAGCTCTCGCGAAAATGGCTTTAATGAAAATATACACACATCCAAGCCACCAGACAACATAAGCACATTAGTAAAAAGGAGCGTTATCTGGTCCACCATCCCTTACCTTTAGGGTAACATTTTAAATAGGCAAATACGTGATCTATTTGTATTGAACATTATCCACTAAGTAACAAGTTACATAAACTGTCTAACAGAAACACATCAGTTAATCCTGCTATCTTTCCGTAAGATCACTGACAGCCTCGAAAACAAATACTGCCATCACACTGCATAACCCTACCTGTTCACGGTGAACATTTTTCCATTACAACGGGGAATAGATAGTGAAATATTTGGTCTATGAAGCCAATCTAGCATAGACAACTCCACCACGAAACATCAAATCCATGTTGATATTACAAAAAAAAAATCATTTAACGAAATATACTCTGATCAGCATATATAATTTTAAAGCACCAGTAAAAGTAAGCAACTATTATATTGAACCTCAAAGAGTCAAACACTCAATACACAATCAAATGGCGAATCCAGGAACAGAATAATCCTACAGCTCGATATTCAAGAGATGGCTGCGATAGATTACTGAGAAACTCAGCGGTTTTCAGAATGGGACCGCACAGAAAAAAAATATTGTCCGCTTAATGGGTACACACCAAAAACACCTAGCATATAGATCATTGTGCAATCTTGTTTAAATGACTCTCATGTATAAAATATGACTTTTAGCAAAATACTCAATTATTAAACATAATGAGAAGTATTAAGTTTTAAAATATACTATACGGAAGAAACAACAAAATATAAAAGCTGTGACTGTTCGCAAGTGAATAGGTACATTCGCACATAATATAATCTCAGAATAAACTTTTCCAAATCAAATTACCCAAGAGACTACTATCCCCATACTATTTTTAAAAAATATTTGCAAATAAATAGATATTCGATTGACCCCCCCCCCCCACTTCAACACACAACAAAAAGCGTATAAACAACACGGAATATTATTAATAGGGAAGACAAAATGATAGTACACCGTCAGAAATAGATATAAACGGTGAGAATTTAAAAGCAGAATTTTGAACAATCAGCCTAATACTGGTCCGACGAAGCCTTATGCCCCCAAAAAGCAAGCCAGATTTCCCTTCGTATCCAAAATGACTAAATAGATAAATACCTAATATAACAAACAGAGAACGTAATCGCAGCGCTTAAGACGACACAAAATTTAATAAATTTCCAAATCTTAGATTTGATGATGAGGTCTTTACTCGAAATATATGATGAACTACTCTTATATTGTGCAGAGGTTCAGAATAAATAAAGTAAACTTTATTTAGAGAATAACTACGTTTTTTTTTTCTAGCTTCTCAATAGCAGGATCTTACAACTGCTTTCCTCGTGATGGATTACTATAGCATATCTCTCTCTTACTCTCTCTATTTCTCTCTCTCTCTTCCCCTCTCTCTCCCTCTCTCGCTATATATATATATATATATATATATATATATATATAAATATATATATACATAATCTTTCAGAAATGTGTACTAATAAAAATAGATATGAACTATGTAAAGGAATATGTTTGTATTATAACACGCACCCACACACGCGCACACACACACATATATATACATATATATACATATATATATATATATATATATATATATATATATATATATATATATATGTATATATACAAATAGATATCAAGAGTAAATACACGATATAGTATATATATATATATATATATATATATATATACATATATATATGTTACACACAATGATTCAGGAAAAATCTGTCACCATTTTAAATAAATCAATTATTATTAGATCTTGTAAAACCTACGATAGGGCACATTGATGTTCTTCTACAATCTTGTTATACATTTAATATAAATATATATATATATATATATATATATTTGATTATATATGTAATATACATATATATATATATATATATATATATATATATATATATGTATATATACATTTCATGATCTAAAAACTTAACAATGTCTCTTCATTTCGCGAGTCAAACTGTGAAAGCCAGAGGCGATAATTATTTACTAGGCCTTGGCTTAGACTTAGGATGAGCCCATAACTAACGGACACCTAGTGTGAATCAAATTCGCTTCACGCCAATATTGATCTATTGAAGAAGACGTTTACTCGCTCAGAAGGCGCCATTAGACATCTTTTCTATGGCGAAACACACTTTTCATACGAGGGTTGAAATATCAGTAACCCAACGAGAGCCTACGGCAGCGTCTCTCTTTCTCTTCTTTTAGTTACACGAAGTTTTTCGGGCAATGGTAGAGGTTCAGGCAGTTGGTTTTCTTCGAAACACACACTTTCCTTTGTTCACGAGACTGCAGTATGAGTCGAGAATGAAGCTGGGGTAGAGACTATACCGTCACAAGACGCGTACCTGTAGGTAAGTAGTAAACATCTCATGAGATACTTTTGGTTTTACATTAAGAATCTATAAAGATTGTCATAAAGAGAATATATATATATATATATATATATATATATATATATATATATATATTCTCTTTATGATATATTATATATATATATATATATATATATATATAGTTAGAGAATATTAACGCTAATTACATATATAAATAAATATTGCGCTCTTATTTTTTAATTTTCCGTAATAATCGAGACATTTGCTGGATATTTCTGCCACTAACTTTACGCACCCCCACACCCACAGCAATACACGCACACATACACGCACACACATATATATATATATATATCTATATGTGTGTATATATATGTATATATATATATATTTATATATATATATAGAGAGAGAGAGAGGGAGAGAGAGAAAGAGAGAGAGACAGACAGAGAGAGAGTAGCATAATACTTTAACGATATAAAGAATATATTTAACCATTAGACTATCAGGATAAAAACAACGCTCAATATAGTGTATAGAGCAATAATATTAATTGAATGGCATAATAAAATGAGAAATTGATCAGATTTTATTAATATCACTCCTTGATTTTGAACCTTAATAAAATCTGATTAATTTCTCATTGTATTATGTCATTCATTTAATTATATTTTTATATTTTTTAATTATATATCCTAGCAAATATATGCTCCCTCCGGTCGCATATTTTTGCTAGGCTGCCGCATCAGAAATGAAGGCTCACGCGTAAGCCAATGGAGCCCCAGTCATATTTCTGTGGTGGTTAGACATTGATTTTCTGTGTTTATGACAAAGAATATTTTTAGTTGAAAATAAAGAAAAAAAAAATCGACCCTACTCCGATTTTTGTTGTACCCTCGCCCATAAATAGAAAGACTTGTAGTTTATAAAGAAAGAAAAACATTTTGTGTACCCCCCCTCATTTTTTTTATATTACCAGTCATTGAAATATTTTTTAGTTAAGAAAAAAAAAAAATTTTTTGACCTCCTTCCCCCAATTTTTTTATCTTCCCCCCCCTATACATGTAAATATTTTTAATTAAAAAGGAAAAAAAACAAACCTAACCCTAACTGTAACGACGGGGTCAAAGTTAGCGTGGGTCCTAAAATGAAAAGGCACCAAAAAATCAAATACAGTGAACGCGCGCGCGTGTGTGCGTGTGCGTGTGCGTGTGTGTGTACCTTTTTTAATTAAACAATTTGATTCTACAATCAGTTGTATAGTTTTCCAGTACAATGTGTTAGTTTATTTTGTTGACATTAAAGAAAAAAAATCACATCTTTTTTTTAAATAAATAAAACATTGAATCATAAATTCTGTTGAGGTCGTGAAAAAATGATAATATTGGATATGAAAGTATTAAGAAATCAAATACAGTAAACACGAAAAAAATTTTAATTCTCGGAAAGAAAAAGTTTATCTGAACTGTGTGGGGGGGTGTGCGTGCGCACGCGCGTTTTTATATTGTAATTTTTAAATCAATTATTATTTTAATTAAACAATTTGATTTAATAAATTTGTGTTTTAAAACATAATGGCTAAGAATAAACAAACTTAGGACGGTTTTAAAAATGGAGAACTGAGCACGGTGTTTGCCAGCGTTGTTGTTTACATGTTTAACGTGCCAGATTAACGTCGGCTGCTTAATCAGATCGCCATATTTAATTACCGGAGGGGGGAGGGCACTACTGATTAAACAGCCAATCGGCTGCTTAATCAGATCGCCATATTAAATCACCGGAGGGAGGGAGGACACCACTGATTTAAGAGCCAATCGGCTGCTTAATTAGATCGCCATATTTAATTACCGGAGGGAGGGAGGGCACTACTGATTAAACAGCCAATCGGCTGCTTAATCAGATCGCCATATTTAATTACCGGAGGGAGGGAGGACACCACTGATTAAACAGCCAATCGGCTGCTTAATCAGATCGCCATATTTAATTACCGGAGGGAAGGAGGGCACCACTGATTAAACAGCCAATCGGCTGCTTAATCAGATCGCCATATTTAATTACCGGAGGGAGGGAGGGCACTTCTGATTAAACAGCCAATCGGCTGCTTAATCAGATCGCCATATTTAATTACCGGAGGGAGGGAGGGCACTACTGATTAAACAGCTAATCGGCTGCTTAATCAGATCGCCATATTTAATTACCGGAGGGAGGGAGAACACCACTGATTTAAGAGCCAATCGGCTTCTTAATCAGATCGCCATATTTAATTACCGGAGGGAGGGCACTTCTGATTAAACAGCCAATCGGCTGCTTAATCAGATCGCCATATTTTATTACCGGAGGGAGGGAGGGCACTACTGATTAAACAGCCAATCGGCATCTTAATCAGATCGCCATATTCAATTACCGGAGGGAGGGAGGGCACCACTGATTAAACAGCCAATGACTTTGCAATTTTAACAGTACTCGAGTTGAAATGGTTTAGAAAACACACCGGTTATGATGAAAATGGCTTTTATTAATTGTATGAATAATGTTTATTAATATAACCTTATCGGAAAATATTGTAAATACATATGTAAATTTGATAATAGCAGTTATAAGTGTATATTTGTAAATATTAATTTAATTGAAGGTTTAAAGGAATGACTTATGTAAATGGCAAAACCCATCTGGTGTCTAAGCGACTTTTAGTGACAGTATATAAAGAATTTCAAAAAGAGTAATTTTAGTAAAATAGTCATACTGGAGTTTCGGCTTCAGACAGACAGACAGACAGATACATAAACTCCATTATTAATAGATATATATATATATATATATATATATATATATATATATATATATATATATATATATATATATACATTAAATGAATGATGCGCCTTTTCCTAGTGACGTTACCTCAAGTAACACCACTAAACTGGATACTGAATCAGATGAAGTCAATTCTTGTCCTCGAATCCGGGAAGACTAAGAATACGCAAAGAAATATATACTATAATATAGTTAACCGTGTGAATTGGTGATTAATGTTATTCACTTTTTCTGATTTTTTAACCTAACGTTAGAGAGATAAAGGAGGACGTAGTTGTTCACTCAGCTATCTATTTATCTCATATTGAGATAAAGGTTTTTATTTAAGGATTGCCCACTTTGATAACTGAGACTTTACACTGATGCAGAAATAGCGAAGTACATGTATGTATATATATATATATATATATATATATATATATATATATATATATATATATATATATATAATCCTTATATACTAACATATAATGAGTAACAATATATCGAAATTTACAGAAGTAGTCAAAAAGTGGGTACACTAATATCGAACTTAAATATGAGGTAGAGGACACCAATAATAATAATTAAATTAAAAATACAAGAAAAAGAAATATAATCTAGTTTACCTTGCATGAAATATTCAATAAAAATAACCTAAAGCTATTCTACAGTAGCTGCACAAACTTATTAAACTAATTAAAGAAAACAATAATAAAATACTAAATGCAAGCAGTAGAGTAAATTCGTAACAACATTCGTAAAAAAGTTATCAACACAGCGACAATAAACATAACATTAAAGAGATCAAAGTATAACCACTGGTAATTGTAATAACCCACACTATCATAGCAATCACACAAAGATTAATCAGAAAGTTACTCAGGAAGAGAAAAGCTGTAACTGCACAACTCGTGCACTTCGTCCACTACAAAATAAATACTTCAAAAACATTGTTTACCAAACACTTTTGGTCGAGATCAAAGTGTAGTATCTGTTCCGATGGATACTACACCCCATAGACTGGTATTGTCTTGGCCTTCGGGGCTTGATTTACGCCGGTCTATGGGTCTGTCCTGTGAAGTTCTAGGAGGTCCACCCTCCCAGGCTTCGCCTCCCCTCTTTGGGCAGGAGTAAGTTTATTGCTTACTGCCTGAGGCGCCCCTACCGGGGAATGCCGACGGGGCTACCCAGGCAATTTTTGATGGTCAGAGTGCTCACCTCTCGGGCGCTGGCTTTTCAACCCCCACTTTCCGACCCGACCTTGGGTCACATCTTACTTGTGGGAGTAGGATAAAACTGGCCTTGTGCCTAACTCCTGTAAATAGGAGTAAATAATACCAAGCAACAATACTGGCCAATGAAAGCACGAGTAACAAGAAGCACTACGTGAGTATTACCTCCCTAAACTTTAAAACCACATATTACGACAATAAAAGAACATTTAATAACAAAAACAGCGCTAACTAAACACAGAACTAGCTACCCATTACTGTGAACTCAAAAAAAGAAGACGCTCGCCAAATATAGAGTTAACAATAGTGCGACAAGCCAGTACATGTAGACATTTATAGAACTCGTGTTGATTATTGCTGAATCAGAAATTTGGAATTTTAAACTTTAAATACTTTTAAAACCTATTAAAGTCTAAACGTAAAATAGTAAACAAAAGTGTAAACGAAATGAATTTTACTCTACGATAACAACACATGAGCAAAATTATGTAAACGAAATAATTAAATGAAAAAAAGTAAACTAATTTATCACCAAAAAAAGACAGAAAATGACCACACGTGTTAAAATAAGGTCACCTATTAATCAAACACAATCGATAGAAAACAGAACAAAATCTATAGAAAACAGAACAAAAAAAGTATGCCGAACTTTTGTTCGTGAAAAGGCTGCCTTTGCCTTATTGAAGTATTAACCCGTGAGAGGGAATAACAAATAATCTGATTGGTTAGCGAGCTAGGCTAGACACCTCCTGTAAATATTAAATGACTGAGTGACACGAGTTTCAATGCATTTAAGCCTTATGATGATCTACGACGATGAAATGCGGATCTATTTTATCAGAACACCAAAAAGCTTAACTAATCTGTAGTTTTCTCTTGACCAACAGAATATTATTCATTTCTGTTTAATGCATATGGTTCGTATAAATACCTTAAATATTGATTAATAAATGCTGATATCATAGTAAGTATCAACCTGTATCGATCATATAATTAAATTACATATCATTTTTATATTGATCAAGTTGAATCTGGAAACGTGTATACATAGAGAGTTCTACATAACTCGATTCCGTTATTTACATTTCTAATTAATACGTTTTCAATATTTCGAATGGTACATTATATATATATATATATATATATATATATATATATATATATATATGTGTGTGTGTGTGTGTTGGATAATGGCCCTATAGGAATGGACGTATCTGTTAGAAGTCGGGTTTGACTTGCGCAAGTTAACGCGGATGTAGTCGAGTGCAGAACAGGGCTTGTTCTCAAAGTCAGAGCTGACAGACGTGACAAGGTTACCGTGTGACGAGACCCCACATTAAGAGTCAGTCTACATCTGCGAGAGGCTCTGTGACGTCACTCGTTCTAGTGAGAAACGAGTTTTAGTTAGTCTGATTCGGAAGGCGAACTGAGAGGACGTCTGATTCACGATGTAAAACTAAGAGAAATATTTATCTTAAGGGAAGACAAGCGCGTGAAATCCTTTCCCCCTCTCTATGAATGGTTAAGAAACATTGTTAACTAACTACGATAAAGTAGGATTTGCTCTCTCCTACGCTCTCGATGTTGTGAATG
>OY744535.1:74661547-74679047 GCA_963556195.1 Sepiola atlantica
TATGGGCGAATTGTGTACAGTAAAATGAACCCTTTACATAAATATCCCTTGCCAACACGATTAGCAGAAAATAATGCCCACACCTTCACTGTAAAGGTCCCGAGATGCTGAAAACATTTATTGTCTAATAGATTATTTCCTAAAAAACTTGCCTTTGGAATTCTCTTCGAGATGCTTAGAGAAAATAAGCTGATTCATTTGCAAGGATTTTTTTAGAGGGGTGACCGCCACACACACAAAAAGAATCCAGCGGACATATTTTGTCATATTTCCTTGATGATCTTTCACAATCTGTCCGAAGCAACACATCAACATATCATTGGATATTCTATGAAAAAATGTCCTTCGTTAAATAATACTACGAAACAACCTCGTTCACAAACGTGCAGAACCATTTTGTGCATCAACTCAAATGTGAAAAATTCCTCTTCAAGAAGAGCATTTAGGACTGGGGGCATCTTTTCGAAAACCATAGGACGTTAGAGAACCTCACCGCAGCATCTGGCAATCGCATACGATAGTCAAGACGCCTATGGAAGTATACAGCTGACCTGAGCTGACCGTAGGTTGAGAGAGTCAGTCTTAAACACTGTGCGCAAAAAAATCTGCAGATCATGTACCGATGGCTTGTTGTTAAGTTATGGTTACATTAGCATCGAATAAGCTCTTGCAACGCCAACCTGTCCCAGCATTGGCGTTACATTAGCATCGTATAAGCTCTTGCAACGCCAACCTGTCCCAGCATTGGCGTTACATTAGCTTATACGATGCTAATGTAACGCCAACCTGTCCCAGCATTGGCGTTACATTAGCATCGTATAAGCTCTTGCAACGTCAACCTGTCCCAGCATTGGCGTTACATTAGCATCGTATAAGCTCTTGCAACGCCAACCTGTCCCAGCATTGGCGTTACATTAGCATCGTATAAGCTCTTGCAACGCCAACCTGTCCCAGCATTGGCGTTACATTAGCATCGTATAAGCTCTTGCAACGCCAACCTGTCCCAGCATTGGCGTTACATTAGCATCGTATAAGCTCTTGCAACGCCAACCTGTCCCAGCATTGGCTAAAGAGAACGGTGGAGGCTGATTTGTCTATTCCAGTACTGAATGGCCATTTCAAAGTTTATATCATAGCCGCTTTCCCAGATTTCGTTCTCTGTGTGCACCTGAAGGAAACAAGTTTGCAAGAAGCCCCTAGGATTATCACGATCAAGAAGCAGGTTAGAACCATAACATGCTTAGTTTGTAAGAATATCAAACACAACTTTTTACTGCGCCTCAAGAAATCCGTTGATCTAACTAAAAGTCATCTCGTGCACATGCTCTATGATAAAAAAGAGTTCAATAATGTTTTCAACACTATAAACCAGTTATCCATAAGTGTTGATTTTATTGTTTCAGAAAATTAACAGTAGCGTTCATCGTAATTTGAGACCATTTTTCTGTGGTCACCCTGCGTTACATCCTTTTATTTTATAGGTGTGTCCTTATAAAGTAATACGTCGGACATATTATGCAGAGGAAGGTCCTTTGAGCCAACTCCAGTAATCGCCTGATACTATTCGACTAACTCTTCCACGTGTGACATTTTACATGATCAGGTCAATGAGGTCGTTAACGATGAAATACTTTCGCGTTAATTATACTCGTCGTGCCAACAACTGATTCGGTAACTTTGTGTCTCGGAATTAACCTATGTTTTCTTAATTTTCTAAATATAATTATGTAGGTGCTTATACAAGATGTACATCCAAATAATTTCAGTAGTTATGGAGGTTACTGAGTTTTTTTTCTCATTAATGTGGCAAACCAAAGGCTTTACGAAGAGAACAATACTTTTATTGTGTAGTTGTTCGTGATTGCCCAGAACAGAGCAACGTTTTAATAGTTTTTACTGTTTTTTTCTAGTTTTTGGGGTAAATGAATGGAAGCCGATTCATTTTGTTTATGTTGTATTTATTAGTCATTTGATCATTTTATGTAAGCACCTGCATATAGGTTTAGCTTAGGGTGCGTGTTACGGTTAGGACTAGAGTTAATTGTAGGCTCCGTGATTCTTGTGAGCTGAAAAAGAGTTCTAATAGAGAGGGAGTCTGATGAATTGATATAAGACATATTTCCTAAATATTAAAAGAAGACAGAAGTATAAGAATGCGATGTTGCTGAAATAGAAAAAAAAGAGAAAAAGGAAAAAATAAATGTGCTTTGATTTATCTGAACACAAATCAGAAGTCTGCGAAAGTAAACTGGCAATAAGGGTCTAGTTTAACAAATACTATCTCCGCAATTCATAGTCTGTATATAGGGGTAAAGTCAATAAATTGCGTCAAAACTCGGGAATCGTCCTTAAATTATTTGATTTATTTTCTGTACAAGTTCCACTCACTGAACAGTGACTCCTGAATTGGCGATTCTGAATGACATTCTTATTTTTAATTTGAATACTTGGCAAAACTAAAGTCGGTATTGTCCGTACTGGTCGAGAATACAGTCTCAACAATCATTGTGAAAAAGGATTCGTTACTGTCGGGGTCAGGTATGGCTATTTATAGTCTTCCACACGCCTAGGCTTTACCTTCTCTATAAGAAAAAGTCAAGTTATTGCCAATCGCCTGATTCGACCCTATCGAGGTATACCGAAGTGGCTCTTCTGGCAATTTATCATAGTCGGAGTGATCTTCACATAGTACTCTGAATTATCCACACCTTACTTCTTCTCGGGCGCTGGCTTTTCAACCCCCACTTTCCGACCCGACCTTGGGTCACATCTTACTTGTGGGAGTAGGATAAAACTGGCCTTGTGCCTAACTCCTGGAGAGGAGTAAATAATACTTTTCTTGGCCTTTTGGCTAAGATCAAAGTGTAGTATCTGTTCCGATGGATACTGCACCCCTATGACTGGTATTGTCTTGGCCTTCGGGACTTGATTTACGCCGGTCTATGGGATTGTCCTGTGCAGTTCTAGGAGGTCCACCCTCCCAGGCTTTGCCTCCCCTCTTTGGGGAGGAGTAAGTTAATTGCTTACTGCTTGAGGCGCACCTACCGGGGAATGCCGACGGGGCTGCCCAGGCAATTTTTGATGGTCAGAGTGCTCACCTCTCGGGCGCTGGCTTTTCAACCCCCACTTTCCGACCCGACCTTGGGTCACATCTTACTTGTGGGAGTAGGATAAAACTGGCTTTGTGCCTAACTCCTGGAGAGGAGTAAATAATACTTTGTTTTGTGGTTAACCTCCCGAAGAAGAAGTGAATACACATATTGGCACAATATATCGGATGCAATATATGTATATCATTCACACATTAAAAGGCATATGATGCACTACGTTTTTACAAGTCAAAAATAATATTATTATAGCAGAGTGTTTTAGTTACACGCGTTAATTACTGTTAAATATTTTACGTCAAATTAAATAATTAGGCCATTTTAATTCACACATACGTGCTCCTCTTAAGAATAACATGATATTCTCAAGTTATATTGTTACTTCTACGTATATTCAGATCTACTCTCTCATAGACATTTTGTATTTTCATTATTTTCATTTCTATTTAGTTTAAATATACCCTACCCCTTATATGAAATATACAAACTATTAACTCTTACTTTTCATTTATTTTTCTATTTTATTTTTCTTCTTTAGTTATTTTTTAATAAACCTTTTTATTTAATTTATTTAGCCATCTATTTATATTATTTCAATCTATTAATATTAATTCAATCTATTCATATTAATTTTTATCTATCAGTCACTGTTGTTAATTATTTTATTGCCCAATGTTACTCTCTTGTATACCTTAGATAATATTCACTTTATTATATAGTATTTAAATTTATACTATCCTAACAATGTTGTTATCATATAAAAAAACAATTTTGGTTCGCTCCTAGTAGTATTTAATGTTACCATTGGTTACATGTGTAATTAAAAAAAAATCATTAATGTATTTTTCACTTATGTATTTTTTCTCTTATGAAATTTCTCCCTTCGATTCATCATACGATCAATGCTCTGAATGTTTTGAATTTTTTAATTAATTAATCAATTCGCTGTTTTTTTTGCTTCGATAATCCTTTCACTCGTGGTGAATCTTGTTACTGATGTTTTCTTTCACGAAACTTCTATATGTGATGTTATAAAAGACGCTGACGAGGTGACGTGTTTTGGTATCGTCATAATAAATAATGCAAAATAAAATATTTCCAAAAAGTGTTGGAAACGATCGTTTGCCAAATGCTAGTTGGTTTTGCATTCTTGGAACAATGTTAAAATTATTTTGATCTTAATAAACATTATAATAGCTCTTGTTGCTACTACAAGCATCCATTGAGCTGATAATAATACCTGTAATATTTGGGGTCTCCTAAAATGCTTATATTTTAATATACCTATATTTGTATAGCAATATTATCATATTGTGCTTTATAACCTAATTATGGTAAAATTATAGTCAATAGTTTATATATATATATATATATATATATATATATATATATATATATATATATATTTACAAAAAAAAATTAAATTATTTGTACGTAGTACATACGCCGGCGTTTCGAGCGTACGCTCTCATAAGTGTAAGCATTAATAATTACATCCAATCAAAAGGCGCGAATCCGGTTCACCGAGTCCACTAAGACTGTACGCCTTCCTCGTAGCCATCGGACATAATCAAGTGATACAGAATAAATTAAGTTATATTAATGATTAAATACAGCGGACTGTACACATCAGACTATCTACAAGGCTCAAACGGAATATTACATCATTTATACGTACACACACCAGTGTTTCGAGCTGAATCTCTCATCGATGTAGGAAGTTACAATTTGAGACGGTCATAATGATCGAACCTGGTTTAGAGAGTCAACCAAGACTGTGAACGCTTCCATTCTATCCTTGCGAACATTAGACATTATCGCATTATTGGAGAGAAATTTAGTTATATTATTAGTAAATACAGCGGGCTGTAAACATCAGACATTCTAGAGGGTTCGACGAACTGAATCGGAATATTGATTATGCCTAAGTGACAGTCTCTTTTAAATAACTCTTAACAGTGTTTAACTGTAATCTCTTAAAGAAGCTTTATATCAATATTTACAAATAAATCTTAAATTATTTATACCTAGATACACCTACCGTTTGAGGTTACACTCTCATCAGTGTAGGCACTGACAATTTCAGACGGTCAAACTGCTGGGATGCCATGATAAAGAAATACTGTTTTGTTTTTAAAATCCCAAAACAGTTTTCATGGTAAAAAACTGACGATCCCTTATATAAAAAAAACATATATAAAAATATATTTATATTAGAGAACATTCTTGGAAGTTAACTAATATAGTGATTGCAGTAGATTGATTGACTTACTAGACAAACATCTTTCAACAATTTTTTTTTCTCCAGTTTTGAAGGTTAACAAAACTTCCGAGACTATATATATATATATATATATATATAACTACAGTACACTTTACTGATATACAGAAATACTTTCCACAAAAAATGTCTTCCTTACTAATCTCATCCTCATTATAACTGAAACCTCATTCAGACTCCGCAGGTGCATGAAAAGCACTCTCACCCTTCTCTCATAATAATATAACGGTAACATCAGTATTATTATTTCATTTTCAGTTATTCGAGACAAGGTGTATTCAATAAATGGAATTAAATAGATAGATAAGTTGGCAGAGAATACACCCAACATCATAATTTGAAAAAGTTGCAATAGTTATATAAGTGTGGGAGAAAAGTATCGAAAATGCAAAATCTGTCCAGTAAAAAATATCCAGTGAAAACAGGTTAAAAATAGAACCTAACCAACGTCTTCTACGGCAGAACCATCTATTATTCCGATTGATGAAGTTCACCTTGATTTAAAGTGTTCACCCTATTGATGCTTTCTCCATGATTACTCCCATGCTGAATGTTTGTCTTTTCATTCTCAACCTTTTTTCACTGAACACTTTTTTACTGGACATTTATCACATGACATCTTTTGCATTTTCGACACTTTTCTTGCATCTACATTTTATAACTATTTCGTTTTTTTTCAAATTATTATTTTGGGTTTATTCATAACCAACTGATCTATCTATTTAATTCCTCTGATGATAAGAATCTATTCTTTGAAAAACCTGGCTTAAGGAAAAGAACACAATAAACATTTATTTTATTGAATACACCTTGTCTTGAATTCTTACATTTTTTTTTATATTTCTTATTTAATTTATCTTTCTCCTTATCGCTCTCTCTCTCTAGCTCTCTCTCTCTCGCTCTCATATATATATATATATAAATGTGTGTGTGCGTTAGGCAAAAAGTTTGTTCGTTTTTTTTATGTACTCTTTCCAGCTTCCCCTCTCTCTCTCTCTCTCTCTCTCTCTCTCTCTCTCTCTCTCTCTCTCTCTAACGGGTGTTTCATAAATGGTTTACTCGATTCTGAAATGGAAATGTTTCAATGAGAGATGTTCCTATCTGGCCGGCCAAATATGAACGACAGTAACCAACTTAAAGCCATAGTTGAACAAGATTGCCGTTTGACAACCAGACAAATCGTAGACATTTTCAAGATGTCCAAATCGATTGTTGAAAATGAATTGCATAAACTCAGTTATGTTTCTCAGCTTGATGTTTGGGTTCCACATAAACTGAAAGAAACAAAAGAAAGAACGAACTTTTGAGCAACCCAATACCATCGGAAGGTGCCTCGATTTGTTGGGTTTAGGTCTTACCATTGCTCTACGCGCATATTGTATAGATTTAACTTAAACACAGACATTCTGTTTTATCCGATTTTTTATTTTTAACATTCTTTTTTCTCAAATTAGACACTGATTTTTTTCTTGACTGAACGAACCAAAAGCGTAACACAATAAAAAGTGTAAGAGAAACAAAAGCGAATGGCACGATTTGCAATCTTCAGTTAATGTAGACAACTTCTGTCTCTCTCAAGTCAAATTCTTGACGGTCGGCCACAAACCACGCGAATTCTCGTGAGAATCACGGAAGAAAAATAACCTCCGGCTTTCCAAGGGCATTCCAAAATATCTTTGGCGAAAATGTGATTGAGTTCGAAATTTGCCGAAGTTTTTGTGTTGCCCGGGGGTAAATTGAATTAAAACTTACTAATTGGGGAAGTTTTTTTTTTACTTGCACAAGAAAAACGAGTATTAGAGAAGCCTATGCTTTTGTATTAATTTATGCTATGTGATGCTAAATGATTTATTTCTGTGTTGGTTCTTTGACGAGGAGCAAAGTGTAGTATAGGTTCTGATACTATACTTCATTTTTTCTGTCTTTGTTTAATGGAAGAGAAATCTTTCTAGACTAAGGCACTTTTTATTTACACTGTTCACCATATTTGTGATCAAGACATCCGAAAGCGCTTCGACATCGCGCGGATAGAGGGCAAGACGAAAAGAATAGCAGCTCAGATGCTTCAGCTATGGCTGGAAATGCCGGCGACAACACCGTCACGAACTAGCGTTCACATTTAAACGCTACTAGTTTACAAACTCCGTAAAAAATAACAGTAAACAAGTATGCTTTGCAAGTGTGTGCAACTGGTGTCTGTCTTGGTGTACTACTACAATATTCATCGTATTACGTCTCTAATTTAGTTTTGCATGTCTAAATTATTATAATTTTTGATCACCCAAATAAAAAAAACAACAATCGTTGACTTTTTGATTATAGAGTGGAATACATTTTAAGCGGTGAGATAAGTATTGGTTGACATTTGCTTCTAACGTCACATCAACAGTTTTGGTTTTCGTCAGGTTGCTAAATAAAGGAATATGCTTTACTCGGTAAGTTTCGCATGAAACTATGGAAGTACATATGTGTATTAATATACAAAACAATCTACACCGGTCTTTATTATAGAGTATTATTCAACAGTAATAATAGAATGCAAGCCAAAATACCCAACTATTTATTGGCAATACAGAAAAACACGTAAACTTCCGAAATAGACGCCATCGTTTACAAAGAAGTGTTTCATTGCCCATATTCCTCGTGACCGCGGTATTATGATAGTACAAATATACGGCCTGCAACGGATACTACCTATATCCGAATATTGGTGACTTAGAATTTGTATGAACCGACTCCATCAGGAAGTGAATAGGATTTATTTCTCGGCTCGTCATTATTGAAGTTGTCCGCTTTATTAGAACCTCTGAAAATGAGTTAAAAGTGACTCGTGCGACCGGATGAACATTATCTTTCGCACTAATAATTACATTACAAGTGTAAGTTTACGCATGTAGATAATTAAATATTTATTATTAAATAATTATATATATATATATATATATATATATATATATATATATATATATATATATATGCATGATACTACAATGTTATTCAATATATTTACTATGAACACGGATCGACGCATGACTTGTATATACTGCTATGCGGCATCAATAAAGTGACCATCTCATTAAAAATATAATTACAGCGTTTAAACACTGTTTTACTATAGTTTGCAGAGTTTTAATTAAACACACATTTACCTTACTCAACATGTTAACACAAACCTACATCGTTATTCACAACACCTGATTGTCATAACCATAACAGAAGTATAAGGATGGGGGTTATGATGCCGCATATAACGTCCACTCGATAATTTTACTGAACTAATTTTCTTTACAGTTTTTGTATATGAATGAAAAATAATAATAACAACATCTAAATCTACGTTAACAACACCTTGTGACCCCTCCTCTGTTCTCTCTTAAACATTACAGATAAAAGCGACGTAACTAAATAGTCCAGGCAAAATAAGGTTATGACATCTAAATGCGGAGATATGGCAAATTATCGAAAATTGGCGGCCATCTTGGATTTATGCAAATTAGACATATTTCCTCAACGTTGATTTCTTAGGACTTTTAGTATGATGTTCTAGACACCTCATGGGAATGCCTGGTGGTGAAAAAAATTCTGTTGCAATTTGTTCCAAGTTGGGCTCTAAAATGTGCTATATTGCCTGGACTAAAATGGGATCCATTCTTTTAGCCCAGGTTGGAAGACGGATACATTATTTATTCTCTCGCACATTGAAAATAAATTCCAAAAATAAGTTGTGATTGTTTTATTTTCATTATTTTTTTCTATCTGCTGTTTTAACCTTTTCTTAATTTTTGCCCAAACATGTCCTTTAGCCAGTGTTTACAGATACTTGTCACTGATAGTTAAAACTGTCTCAAGAAATATCCGAAGATGCCTCTGTTGTATCTAGTATGCCTGTTGTAACTACACAGTCGTATAAAACCAATTGTTGTCAAATAAGAGAAAAAGCAGAGAAGGTAAATATAATAAGAAAAACAAGCATAGATTCAAAGTTATCTCCCCTGATTGAAAAGCGACACTTATTAAGTGGAATCTTTTCTCTTAGTTCGCATCGTAAGACGAATTTATTCCCTATCTTCTTTGAAACTTTAGTTGAATAAATGTTTCTATTTTTTTCGATTTTTTTACATGTTTACTACATCTTGTTTTAACTGTTTTAACTGTTGCAACAAACACGTCCTAGGCCCACGGTTTACATATGTTCATTGTGATATTGTCTTATTCACCCCTAAAATGATGGAGGGGGACGTATATTCAATTTTATTCCGTAGAAGACAAATTAAAAACCTACACTACACTAAGTACATCCCAAGTAAATATTCATATATATATATATATATATATATATATATATAAACATGCATATATATATATATATATATATATATATATATATATGAACATGCATGTATATATATATATATATATGGACATGCATGTATATAAATATATATATATACATATATATATGTATATATATATATATATATATATATATATATATATATATATATATATATATATATATATATATATTGTGGTTTATCTTTTACTGATTCGCTACAGATTTATTCACTGATATCCCTTCTCGTGAGTAATTTTTCTGCCAATGCCTTTGACCTCGAATTTTCCTAAACATACTTTTTTTTTTTTTTAACTATTTGGACTTTTGAAAACATGATGCTATCACCATTCTTTTTCTAAACTTCCCTGATTTCACAAATTTACACTTTTTGACATGTTTCATATTTTTATAGGAGTTGATTCTCTTTGTTCAAAAGTGTATGCATATATTTTTATATGCTTTTTACATTTTTGTATTTTAAAATATATGCTAAACAGTAGTACAATTTTACTGTGTTATCCCAATGTCCTCCTCTAATCATATAAGCATACACATTTGAAAATCCATGGGTTAAGGGAAATGTGTATTCATATATGCCTTGTTCGAACAATTTGATGATTCAATTAACGTTGTAAATTTTCAAATTTTGATTCTCATCATTCACTTCCTAATTTACATTCAATATTTCTAAGTTATATTATTAAATTTATATTTCCGTCTGAAAAGCTTACATTCCTATCTCCTACTATATTTGGTCAAATAATCAGGTCCATTTTTTCACATTTTTCGATTAGAATATTTTTGTTTTTCTTTCGTCTTTCTGTATTTATTTGAAAAACGTGGCATTAACGTGCTAGCTCGGACTTTGTGGCTCCACTCCACCATCGACGCATGCGTTTTTCTTTTCACAACGACCAACACAAGCACAACAGCCAAACGCTTCTTCGTAAAAGGCTAAATGATAAACTCATTTCAGACCAGCACATCCCTCCCCGACCCTAGGGACTTTACAGACTGCTGCTGATACCGCGCAGCCCCTTTTTGCCTTTTTCCTTTTCCTTTTTGTTTGCTCACAGACAAGCTGAGCATCGACGATCCTAGGCAAGTCTTAATTGATGCTCTTATGATATTTTTCCTTATTTTTCTTTATTCTGAGGAAGTTTAAAACAAAGACGACACGTTGATGAACACATACAAATTATAGAGTTAGCTTTCCTTTTTTATTTTCCATTATGTCGGATCATTTTATTCCTATCTTTATTCATATATATATATATATATATATATATATATATATATATATATATATATATATAAATATATATATATATATATATATATTTATATATATATATATATATGTGTGTATTTGTATTTAATTGTTTTAATGGTGATTGCAGCGTTCGTTGTTTCTGCTTACTATTATTTCGATTATTTCACTTCCTACGTGATTCAGATGCAGAAAATTGCATTATTAGTCGCTCTTAACTTAATAGGACGTATTTTTCGTTAATATTTTTATTCATTTTATATGTACGGAAAACAGTCATCAGCATGGCTAACTTAGACAAGGACCGAACCTTCGATATTGATGTCTATAGTCCAGCGTTTTACCATTAGACTACGACGCCCTGCCTAAGAATATGTACAATTTTGATCACTTAAATATTTTATGTAATTTTATGTAATTGTATTTATTGGTGATTGCAGCGTTTGTTGTTTTTGCTTATTACTATTTCTATTGTTTCACTTCCTAAGTTACTCAAATGCACACAATTACATATATATATATATATATATATATATATATATATATATATATATATATATGTTAAAAATGAATATAAATTCTTTAAATTTTAAACCAAACTATATACTTTTGTTATAAATATATATGTGATGTATTTTGTTGTGATTGTCTGGTATTAAAATGGCATGCCCTATAAACAAATAAAAAAATCATCATCATCAAAATGTAGTATCTGTTCCGATGGATACTGCACCCCATAGACTGGTATTGTCTTGGCCTTCGAGGCTTGATTTACGCCGGTCTAATAGTCTGTCTTGTGCAGTTCTAGGAGGTCCACCCTCCCAGGCCTCGCCTCTCCCTCTTTGGAGAAGAGTAAGTTTATTGCTTACTGCCTGAGGCGCCCCTACCGGGGAATGCCGACAGGGCTGCCCAGGCAATTTGTAAACCCCACTTTCTCGACCCGACCTTTGGTCACACTTTACTTGTGGGAGTAAGATAAAAAACTGGCCTTGTGCCTAACTCCTGGAGAGGAGTAAATCAATATACTACAATAAAATATCTTGATCTATAATTTTGTTTTTTCTTCTATTTAATAAAGTGTTGTATGTATCCTTTTAATTCTTATATATCACTAGAAAAAAACTCTTTCAAAATCTTTCTTTCAAATACGAATTTATTAAATGTGCGTTCGTGTTAAAGTTTCATTTTTTAATGGATGACCTTTTCACCTCGGGCATTGTGTATTTCAACACCTGCGCATGGCAGCATCCCCTCGGTTGCCTGGGGCACTAACACACATTCTGGCATCTGCGGTAATTCAAAACTACGCGTGATCTTATACGATTCGAATAGTATTTTTTCATCTTGGCTCAAACAGAGAGAAACAGTATTATCTATATTTTTGTTATTATTTAGACTATTTTTCACATCTTGAATGTTATTTTAAAAACGGTTCAGCCTGTGTAATCTCCGACCTTCTTCAGATGGGTCTTGTTCATGTCGCGATTTTGTACGAAATTTCCCACGCGACCCATCATTTAATCCACGTGTGAAGCTTCTTCTTGTTCTCTCAGCCATTTCAGGGTTTAATTCTTAATTTGGTAATAATTTTATTCTCTGTATCCACGATACAACCTTCCAACTCCAGAAGACTCTCACTTTCAAATGATTATTACGCAGCGCATGTATCCGTTGCGCCACTTGTTATTCACACACACACACACACACACACACACACACACACACACACACACACACACACACACACACACATACACACACACACACACACACACATATATATATATATATATATATATATATATATATATATATATATATATAGCATTAGATAAAATGAAAGAATAAAATAAGGTGCGAATCAAATGTTATTACAATTCAAAGTTCAAGCAAAGTAATTGAAATCCTTAACCCATGGGTTTTCAAAGAAAATTCTTCTCGTCAGCGGATCACTACCGCAGTGGAATTACAGCGCGTAAGTAACTCTTTGTTTTGAAAACATGAAGATAAAAATATAAAAATATAAAAATATAATAATAATAAACCCAATTAATAATAAAATTAATAATAACAAAAAAAATTATTAAAAAATAATAAATATACGCAACACAAATTTTATCGGCACAAAACATATATTTAAGTTGACATACCCCATCAAGGTACGGCTAGAAATAATATTTTTGAAAAACTACTTTAATCAGTGTTTATCCAGGCTAGTTTCTCTGTCTTCTTCCCTCTTATCGCCTTTACCCCCTCCGCCTACTGCCTCCACTGCACTGGCTAATTAAGTGTGAAAATGAAAAAGAGAAAGAAAATAAATAAAAATATATAATAAGAAAACAGAATAAGAAATAAAGAAGAATATGCCACCTACTTGTCAAATCATATTTCAATGTCGCTTCAAGTCTTCTCATGTGGTCCAATCGGATCATCTTTTCCTTCTCCCATGTGTGTGCTTTAAAAATAAAATTGTTTCCTAATCTTACCTTTTTCTGAAGACATTCGCTAACACGAACGAAACCGGTCAAATCTCTTGTTTTTGTTTTTCTCCTGCATTTTAACCTGTTTTCCGTTTGTCTCTTTTTTCAAACATTTTGTCTACCACGGCATTTCATTTTCATGACGTATCGTGCACCTTCCCCTATATATATATATATAAATATAACTTTTTTGTAATATAGCAAGAAAAATACCAGCAGAGTGCTCGATTAATTGAGAATTTACGTTAAAAATTAAAAATTAAAAGCGTAATATTTATTTATTTTGGTATGTAAAAATTAGTACAACATTCGTACCGTCGGTTTCAAGCACAGAATAATTCGGCTCTCTGAAGCTTCTGTTGTTATCTCTGATGATGAGATGGAAACAGAAACTGATAAGAGAGCCGGATGGCTAAGCCCTTCTGTGCATGAAATGGACGGTACGAATGTTGTACTAATTTTTCTGTACCAAAATAAATAAATAAATATATATATATATATATATATATATATATATATATGTATATATATATATGTATATATATATATGTATATATATATGTATATATATATACATACATATATATGTATATATATATGTATATATATAAATATATATATATATAAATAATGTGTATGAGTGTATGTAACCCTCTAATCTATATAGATATGACCCATGACGATGGTTGTCTGCCTGCTTGACATACATTATTTCTTATCTAGTCATGTGGGTTGAAATTGACCTCATTGCTTATAGCGTTCAGAATTGAATTAAAGGGACGTTTGTTCATTTGTTCGAATTCTGCGACCAGTTTGATCAACTATGTCTACATTGTTAATTCCGCAATGATGAAACGTATACTTATGAAGATAACAATTAAATATTTATCATTAAATAAATATGTATATTTAGGTACTTTTTTTTTATCTTTTCAACATATTTTGATAAATATTACGGAAAATGTATGTCTGCATATTTTGTTTTAATCTATTTAAATTCCGTAGTTGTTTTCTGATTTCAAGCGAGAACTGACCTACGTATCTACTTCATTCACTTATATCTCTAGGACTTTCAGATCAATCTACATCAATATTCTGGGGTTGTTTAGAGTAAAGAACATGATGCTAAGATATTTATAAGTATGTTTTATTATATTTATTATTTATATTTATTTATTATTTTGGTTATAGTTCGAGTTCAATAATAGTCAAAATATACGAAATAGCTTATAATACTAACACTAGTAACGTATGATCGATACCATGATTCGCGCTAAACCTCCTTATGAATATCTACACACCATGTTTTTGAATCGGTAACTAATAAAATTAAATTGTAATCAACATAATTCTCTAGAACATCGTAAAAACACAGTAGCTTTTGGTTTCAGCGTTCTTTATGCGAACTTACGGACATATTTTAACACGAAAAACTTACATTATTAAATGAAACATTTTGTAGACAATCACATTGTAATTTATTTACGTCAACATTAAGTTAGAATAGGCGTCTCTTTAAACAATGGAAGCGGTTTTTGATTTGGTTTATAACTGAATTACATATCGATGTTACAATGCACAAAAGTGATGAAAATGTAAACTTAGAAATATATATACATATATATATATATATATACATGTTTGTGTTTGTATACATATATATGTATACATATAAATATATAAATATATATATAAATATGTATACGCACATATGCATATATATATACGTATTTATACATACATATATATACATATATTTATATATATATATACATATATACATATATATATATACATATATTTATATATATATTTACATATATATACATATATATATACATATATTTATATATATATATTTATATATATATTTACATATATATACATATATATATACATATATTTATATATATATATTTGTATATATATATATATATACATATATATACATATATATACATATATTTCTGTATATATATATACATATGTATATATATGAATATATATATATATACATATATTAAATATATATATACAAATATTTGTATATATATACATATATTTTATATATATATATACATATATTTATATATATACATCTATTTATATATACATATATATACATACACATATATTTATATATATACATATATATACATATATTTATATATATACATATTTATATATATATACATATATATATATACATACATATACATACATACATATATACATATTTATATATATATATACATATATACATATAGTTATATATATACATATATATACATATTTATATATATACATATATATACATTGTATATATACATATATATATACATATATATACATTATATATATACATATATATACATATATTTACATATATATGTATATATGTACATATATATACATATATTTACATATATATACATATATACATATATATATATACATATATATACATATATACATATACATATATATATATATACATATATACATACACACATATACATATATACATAAACATATATACATACACATATATGCATATACATATATACATATATATATATACATATATATATCTACATATATATACATATATGTACATATATATATACATATATACATATATATACATATATATATATACATAAAATATGAAACTAAAAGTATACTTTTAGGCGATATAACCTATAGTGAAATAGTTTAAGCTCAATATACGTGATAGAGTAATTATACAGATAAATGAAAGAAGAAAGATACACATGTACGAATGACAGAGTTATTTCAACTTCGATTGTTCAATGCAATTTCGATTGTTCAATACTGAGCTTGTATAGGGGAGGCGGTAGGCGGAGGGGTAAAGGCGATAAGAGGGAAGTAGACATTGAATCTAGTTTGGTTAAATGCAAAGTGTACTCGGTAAAAACATCTTTATTTTTCTTTCCTGAAGCCAAACTAATAAACTGAAAAAACAGACCGTTATTTATATTTTAAAACTTATTGTCTGACGTGGATGCTATTTCTCTGTTTTGCGTGACAGACAAACAAAAATACTATTTTAAAAAATTAACATGAATTCTGCTTCAAACTAGCATCTAACAAACTAGACTAAATGCTATCGCAATCTTAAACGTAAAAGAACAAAAAATGAAAATTCGATTCAAAACTTAACCTACTATCAGATTATGTATGGAATACTGTAGAAATATTTGGGCTGGTAAATCTCTGCCCTTTTTTAGGGTTTTTGATAAAGTGCAGAAACGTATTTGTAATTTGAGTAGCCTTACCTGTTCTTCTTCCCTCCGCCCTCTCTAACAGAATTATGTAGCTAGTCAAAATCTCTTCTATGAATAATATTATGGCATGCGTTTTTCAAACTACTCTGATATATTCCCTGCTTCTTTTCTATCGGTTAGTTTGTCTCGGTGGTTAAGTGGGGTACATAAAATCGCTGTTACGATCACTCATTTAAATGCAGCGGCCTATTCCAGTAGCGTATTTCTAATAACTGTAGTATCGTGGAAATTTTTACCTCCTTAATACCTAAAGTCCTTTTTAAAGAAACATCCACTGTCTTTGCAATATTCATCTTTCGTTTGTGTTAACTCCTTAGATAAATAAGTGTCATGCCTTGTCTTGAGCGATTTTCATAAAAAAATCATGACATACAAACGAGCATGCTATGTCAACATTAAGTTGTAAATACTGACAGACGAATAATTATATTAAACCGATTGTTTGACCCAACTTACATATAAAGTAACGACAAGTTTTAACTATTCCATTGCCTTTTATAGCTTTTTTAACAAAAGACACAGACAACAACTTGTTTCCTCGGTGGGTTATGCCAGATATTGATCAGTGTTGTTATACAATTGTACATTCTGATCATTATTTTAAAACTAATATTTAAACGATAGCACAGAGTTTTTAATCCCTTTTTACGTGTACTTAACATGCCTGCAGCGTCACCAAGAACAAAAGTTATAACAAAAGTTCCGATATTTCAAGCGA
>OY744535.1:74681547-74694047 GCA_963556195.1 Sepiola atlantica
ATTTAAGTGTGGGGAGTAGACCTCTTCAAAATTGACCTTTTTCTTCAAACATATGGAAACTGATATTATTCCCATTCTCCAAGGTCTGAATTAGCTAAATATACCAGTTATTGTGATCTTGGACCTTGGCTATGCCTGCCTCAAGAGCCATGTAATTTTATTGTTGACGTTTTTCAAAAACGCTGCAAAATATGGGATATTATGTCCTTATTTTCATTGTAGCTTTCCAGAGGTTGATGCTATAGCATTGAAAGTGGTACCAAATGAAAGCTAATAAAATTTTCATGTATATGGTAGTAAGCAAATAAAACACATAAACACCTGTGTAAATTTTAACTAATTTTAATGCACAAACAGCTGGGACACTACAAAAAATCAGTTTGGTAGTATGATAGAACTGCACTGACACATATATTACATAAGAAACTGTCAGATAGGATGTTACCAATACATGTATTCTCACTTGTTCAATGTGGCCTTTTTGAAACTGTCAAATTTTTTCCTGTGGTACTCCACAACTTGTAGTAAGCAGCTTCTTTGCTCTGGGTCACTTGTGATCTGAGTTGCAAAGTCACTCCTTAGTTTCACACCTCTCTCAGCCACATCATTGGTCACTTTCACTGACCTCACAAACCTCTGTGCATTCCTGTAGTCATTGTCTTCCCAGGTGTCAGCAGGAGTAGTGAGCCAGTCACATTTCACTCGAAGAGCATCAAACAGAAAGTGAGACTCTGGCCCTACCAGGTCTGTGAGAACTGTAGCTGTATTGATGACAGGAAACACTGGCTTGCCTTTCCTGTAACTCTCAGGTTTCTCTGTTTCTGACAGCTTGACTGCGAGCTTCTCTTTTGCAGACTTGGTTATGCTGGCATGTGAACTGAACAAGGTGAATGGCACTAGTTCCTGGGTCAGATACCAGCGGTGGTTGTTCATTTTCTTGAGAACAGAGGTTGCCAGTTCATAGTCATACTGCTTGTATTGCAGCATGTTCTTCATAAGCTGGAGGTCATGGATAGGTGCATCAGCTGCAGATGTGGTGGTCACCCAGTGGCTGGTGTAGAATAAGGTCAGGAACTTGTTCATCCTCTCCAGCTTGAAGATAGTGTCCGTGTTGTATTTTAGTTACTTGGAAAACATGAGCATCTCTATACAGTAAATGTTCCTGACCATCAAGCGGGCTTGGTGAATGGCACCTGGCTTGGCCCAGGGGATACCTCGAGGAGGTTCCTCACCAAGCAGGATCAGGCACAGCTCTGCCACCTCTCTGTAATCTGCCCTCGGACTTGCTTCCTTAAGGAAATTGCTTAAGACTGCAATTGTACTTGTCTTCTTCTGTTTCAAGTCTTGTTCAACTAGGCCCAGAACTCTTGGGCAGTCCTTAACCAACTTGTCCCACTTCTCTTTCACATTGCTGAACATTGGGTTGGCAGGACTCTTGACCTTGCTGAACACAGCCTCCTCTACACTTCCAATTATTACCTCTGATATGTGATGGCGACAAGCGAAGTATAATACCTTTTGCCTAGTTTTTCTTCAATAAGCTTTGCTGCACCCTTGTTGATGCCACTGTTGCTTGCTGTGGTATCAAATACCAAGCCTACAATGTTGTCTTTGAGACCCCATGCTTCTATCAGTTCCAATGTAGCATTACACTGTTGGATTCCTGTGGAACTTTCTATGAAGGGCACACCAAGCAGCTTCCCTTCTTCATACTGTGGAGTACCAGAGACGAGCACTGCAAGACTTTCCACTGGGTATCTTTCACCAAGAACATCCCGTAGAAGTTTTCCATCCCAGTGTAGTGTGCAGTAATCTGGCGGACTTTCCTTGAAGTTATTCATGTAACTTTGGCACAAGTTATGACGAGTGTTTATCCTATTTCGTCTTGTAGTAGAGGCTGATATAACAAAGTCATCAAGATTTGCGCCTCCTGCCTTCAACACTGCAGACACCATGGCTGTAGTCTGGTTGTCAGAGAGTGACAACCGATCTGCAGTGCTACAAATCTCTTCACTGGTCATAACTGAGTGTGGAAAGTGTAAGGTTATCGTACTTGGTTTTGATGAACAGCTTGGTGTTGTCTCAGTGTATTCTGAACCCTCACTAGTTCCAGAGCCTTGACTGTTCTCTGGGTCTTCATCACTTGAAATTTTCCCAACTTCTGCTGCTGCAGCAGTCACTGATGATAACATTCTCTCTTCTCTTTCTTCTCGGAAGCTTTTCTTTCTAGACTTCTCAAACACCTTATCATGACCTGACAGGTGTGCCAGGCGAGTTGTCTGTTGGTCTAAGTAGAAATTGACGTCCTCTTCCTTGGTCTCCTTTGTGAGCAGCCTGTTGCTTCTTATCTCCTCCACAACATCCTTTGCTCCAATATAAAATAACTTGTCTACGTCCTTCAGAAAGTTAGCTCGTTTCTCTTCCTCTGGTTTGTTATTTCTTCCCTTGTTTTTAACAATTTTCCTGTACTTTTCATGGAGGATCATGAAACGGTTGACTGCATTTGGTCTAGTTAGTGTTTTAATCCTTGCCATATTCCAGAATGGCAAAACGACATCCACTGTATCATGGGCTAAAGACCTATTGTCACTGTTGGGATTATCATTCCTCAAATGCAGGAAATACTGGAACACCTGGCGATTAGTAGGAAGTTGAGGGCCCCTGATGCTGGAGCTGGGTTGCCCAATGAGATACACATCACTGAATGACCTTGTGGCAGGAGTTGCCACCTTTCTTCTCTTTTCAGTTGGTTCAACCTGTTCACTTGTATCGCTGACCACTTTCCCACAGCATAGTTGTCTTCCAGATGCCATGTTGTCAGCAGTTCACAAATCTTAACAAATCAGCTTTAACATACAATCTGAAATGAAGAGATAAAACATACTTAGTGATAATAAATTATATACATGCATTAAGAGTAACATTTTTGAGATAAAGTTATGTATTATATGATGGAATCCTTTCCAAGCATAAAAATATATATGTTTGTGCATTAAAATTCATTAGAATTAACACATGTGTTCATGTGTTTACTACCATATGCAAGAAAATGTTATTAGCTTTCATTTGGTACCACTTTCAATGCTATAGCATCAACCTCTGGAAAGCTACAATGAAAATAAGGACATAATATCCCAAATTTTGCAGCGTTTTTGAAAAACGTCAACAATAAAATTACATGGCTCTTGAGGCAGGCATAGCCAAGGTCCAAGATCACAAGAACTGGTATATTTAGCTAATTTAGACCTTGGGGAATGGGAATAATATACGTTTCCATGTGTTTGAAGAAAAAGGTCAATTTTGAAGAGGTCTAGTGGGGAGGCTATCATATAATGGTTTTAAAAAGTTTGAATAATATAACTTTTATAATAAATTTACCATTTTTAAATGTGTACTAACATCATCCTCACGTACCTTAGGACGACTCATGCGAGTCGAAAGTACTTGCAAGTACTTATTGTATACACGGGAACAGTACATCACATGGCTGAGAAAAAGGATCGGAAATAGAATAGACAGAAGCGTTTACTTCTGTCAAATAAAACGGTATACATGAAAGAATGCTGCTTTAATACACCCCCCACATACACACACACATATATATATATATATATATATATATATATATATGTGTGTAACACTTATGAAACTCTTTTCAATTTATTTGATTTAAACACAAAGGAAATCATTAGAAAGATTGAAAAAATCATAAAAAGTATTACTAGACATACAAGTTCTATTAATTTTTACAATATTTGCATTAATATATATATATATATATATATATTACTTAGTATACACATATATATTGATACATCCATTTTTAGTAATACATGAATACAGGCTTCACTTACAGACTTAGTAGGCTACGTTTCCTCACGTCGAGTTTGTGAAATGTAATCGAATTTAGAACACAACCGCGGGTTTGCTTCCCAGTTGACTACAACATTGAAACTAATTCTTGTTCAGCCTACCTCTTTAATAAAATGCTACACAGTGTTATGCATCGTTACTCATCATACCTTATCCTCGGGTGACCCCTTGGCCTTGATAATCCTTACCACATTAGAAAAAAAAAAGAATAATTTTCGAAGAAAAAACTATCAGCATCAGGTTAGAGACGTGACCGGAATAACCATATTTCTCATGATTTATGTGAATTCATGTTTTACACTGTTCCCTTTGAAAAGTTTTTAAATTTTTTTTCAGTTTTTTTTTTAACTTCATCGATTCAGACCTTATTTTGTGTGAATATGAATATATGTGACACCATGAGGAGAGATATTGTTCATCATTTTTGATGGAGGCTGCACATAGGTGTATGTATATAACACATCCCTCAATAAGTCCTAGGCCTACAAGAAGACAATTAATTTAGGCAAAATTAGGCTTTATTTATCAACATAGGCTCTTCTAGCGTAATACACTAATTCAGTATTTGGCCTGAAAGGATTCCGATATCACTTCTTCATGCGAGTATAAAACAATGCCATAATAGAGAAAGGAGATAAAACAGTCATGTATATATATATATATATATATATATATATATATATATATATATATATATATCATATCATACAATAAGATATAGCACAAAAGATGTAATGTAAAATGCTAGAATTACCTTTACTAGACAAAGAAAACAACCCACCAAAGTTGTATGAAGGAAAACTAATGCAAACTAAATCCGCCACATACCAATGAATATTGCATGCATAAAACCTACTCTATCGCTAGGACTTTGAGTGAAGTAGTTCTATTATATGACAACTCAGAAAGATACAAAATTATAACATGTTGATTATTAAGTATAGAAGTTCTAAAACTCCGATATCAACCAAGTTATAGTGAACATATGTTTCTGAGATAAATGTATTATGTTGCTTCATCAGCACATATAAGAGAGTCATCAACATTCTGCTAATAAGCAAGACAGACAGTTGATGTCAAATTTTTAATAATAAATGTATCATAATTTTAGAGCTTTCTAAATTGATGTATATATATATATATATATATATATATATATATATGTATGTATATATTGTATATATATATGTTGTATATATATATTGTAAATATATTGTATATATATATATTGTAAAAATATATATATATATTGTATAGATATATATATATATAATATATATATAGTGTATACATATATATTATATAAATATATAGTGTACATATATATATACATATATATTGTATATATATATATTGTATATACACATATATATTGTATATATATATTGTATATACATATATATATATATTGTATATATATATATTGTATACATATATATTGTATATATATTGTATATATATTATATATATATATATATATTGTATATATATGTATATTGTATACATATATATAGTATATATATGTATATAGTATACATATATATATATGGTATATAGATATTGTACATGTATATATATATACACATACATATATATATATATATATATATTGTATATATTGTTATATATAGCATATATACAATATATTGTGAATATATTGTATATATAGGATGTATATATATAGTGTATACATATATATTATATAAATATATAGTGTACATATATATATATATATATATTGTATATATATATATATATATATATATATATATATATATATATATATATATATATATGTTCGTAATGTTACTCGTGGGCAGTAACTTGATTGATGGAAAAGTCACAAACTTTCCACGCAGATATTCCGACTTTACAATCCATCGGTCGGCGTTTGTAGGGTGAGTAAATGTTAATACAAAGCACACAAGCGGTTTTATCCACGTAATTTTTCTTAAAAATAATTTTTTTCGAATGTGAATAAAAATCGATAGAAGTCAAGCTGTATGTTTCCAGAAAGTGGGAAAAGGTCGAATTATTCACGGAAGGAAGGAACAATACGGAATGCGGAGACAATGGCACGAAAAAGTGGTGGTATTTTCGTGCAGAGGTCGGATTAAAATAGAACACATTTGAAAATGGAAGAATACAAACAGTCAGCGTAATCTATATATAAAGAAAGCGCATTTTCTGTCTTTTGCGTGTTCTCCAAAAACTAAAGAATTAATCAATAAAATGCACAGCACACACCCACATATATATATATATATATATATATATATATATATATATATATATATATATATATATATATATATGGGAAAAGAAGGATGAAGGTAATCCGACGTAATGGGAAATGAAAAAGAAAAAAACAAAAAGGAAGTATTTATGTGTTCGTCAACGTTTCGTCTTTATTTGGTAGACTTCTTCAGGATGATGATATAAAGTAAAATGTCATAGACATATAGGGTTGACATGGTGGGTTGAAGGGAGGAAATAGTAGCCACTACTGGAAAACAGTAGGGACCGACGTCCGGACCCGGTGAAGTCAGTTGCGAGGAATGAAAATAAATGTTGAAAAAACTGAGTGAGATATATATATATATATATATATATATATATATATATATATGTAGTATGAGTTATAAATTATTCTATTCATGCAAACGTTATTGGTTACATATGTGCATGCAACGATTTCTTTCGAAATACAGCTTACTCAGGCCATATAATATATTTGACGTGGCCTGAAATTAAATAAAAGATATTTTCTCAAAATGTAAAAGACGTCCTAGACTTTGGATAATTAATTTTTTTGAAGAATAATTAAAAAAAAAAAACTAAATGTTTAGAAACAGTATTATGGATAGATATTTTATGTCTACTATTTAAGGACTTTTTTTCTCAAGGGGGGTTTCTGCGAGATTATTGTTCATTTTCCTCGTGGTGTGTTTATCTCGAAAGAGAGTCAGTCAGCCCTGGAAAAAAGGCTCGCACGACCACATGCATTCAGGACGGCCATTTATGTTGCCTTTCCTACTGATGGAATAGATGTGGAATGGCCATACTCTCAGTGGCTTGGAATGGTAACTTGTGAACGGTGTTTTGACTGTTTGGATTTTGTTTGAGGGGCATATTTTTCATCGTTGTGCCGCCCGACGAGAAGGTGTATTCTCGCACATTGTTCCTGTTTTTTTTTAATGCATTTGGGGCTAATTCTTTGGTCGTTTGCTTAGTAGCAACAATACTGCGAAAATCTTACGAGCTACATTTCTAAGAAATTTTCTATTTTTTCCTTTATATCTTTTTACTTTTTTCTTCTCTTCTTATGTAGCCTCAATTAAGGCAACACCACATTGTGTATTGTCGGTTGTTGAAACCTTTATTCCAGATACTTAATTTCCCTGATGATCTGCCTAGCGAGGACCTGCTTGGTAGTGGAACACGTGTAGGTAAAACACTCTTTAATTTGAATATATATATTTGTTAGGATTGCCTTTATTTCCCTGTACTAATCTACGGGGAAGCCACACCTCCTACATAACGCTATGAGGAAACACGAAATAAAGGAAAATACACCCAATTACAATATACATATTTATTACATGTTGATAAACATAAAAGTGCTACAACATAACATTACAAGTACATACAATATTTCGTTTACTCCCCACTTGTGGTGGAGGCCTACTAGAACTGGTAGGATGTGCATCGTTTCGACTGTGTGGTATGCTGCAAACTTCAACCTTACTCTTCCGCTTTTGTCTGTCGCTACTCTCTTTTTTCTAAGGGGACATAACCATCCGGTGCCCCTAGCAACCGGTGTCATTCATCTTATTCCCCTACAATACTACCCCCCCCCCAACAAAAAATACAGAGTATCTGAAAATCAATACAAACAAGGAAATAAAAACATTTTTTTACATGGAAACAAAGTTCTTCAAATGTCTAGGCCATCTCACATGTCTGCCTGAACGTGTCTTTTTTTCGACAGGATGTTTCTCCAATGTCATGTCTGCAGACACTGAGTTTCGAGGTGCTACTTCTAAGTATGCATCCTCCAGTACTGCAGGTTTTAGCCTGTCCCCTGAAATGTTTTGTTCTTCGTTCTTAATACGAACGCTGAAGACCTTGTCGTGTCTCTTGACAACCTTAAATGGACCACGGTATGGTGGTTGCAGAGAATGTGACCTAGCAGTATCGTGGATAAATACGTGTGTACACGTTTGTAAATGTTTAGGCAAATATACCTTTGTGTACTTATTTTTGTGGTCAGTCTGTCAACGAATGATGTTACATCCCACACTTTCTCTGATGCCTCGAAAAAATACTGTGCGAGTAGCCGTAATGTGGTTCTAAACAGAGCTTCTGTTGCCGAACAGTCAATGTCTTTATTTACTGTGGTGCGCAGCCCCAACAGTATCAGTGGAAGATTTTCTAGCCACTTGGTAATGTTAGTGAGCTCCGCACGCAAAGAAGCTTTCAGGCTGCGGTGTAATCGCTCGACTATACCATTTGCTTGGAGTTGTTAAGCCGTAGTGTGGATGTTCCTGGTGCCCACAAGTTTTGACAGTTTGTAAAACAGTTCAGACTAAAACTGTCGACCTCTATTTGTTGCAACGTTCTCCGGGACACCGAATCTTGCCACCCAGCCGGCGAGGAATTTTCTGGCGGTTGTGTATGCCGTCATGTCTGGCATTTGTAAGGCTTCAAACCATCGCGAGAATTTGTCGATGCATGTCAGCAGATACGACTGACCTTCACATGTGGGAAATGGTCCTGTAATATCAATTTGAATGAGCTTGAATCTCTCATCTGGCACTGGGAACGTGCCTAGAGGGGCTCGAGTATGGCGACCAAACTTAGCTTTCTGACACTTCACGCACATTTTCGCCCAAGCTCTCACATCTGTTTTGATCCGCGGCCAGACATATCGGTCTGTTAGTAACCGTATCGATGCGTTAGCTACAGGATGAGATAGGCCATGCACTGCATTAAAGATATCTCTGCGTAAGGATGCTGGAATATATGGGCGTAGTTTGCTTGTACTGGTGTCACATATCATTTTGTTGTTGCTGGAACGAGTGGTTATCGTCACCAGATTTAATGAAGTTGCATTGCTCTGTAGAAATTCTTGCAGTTTTTCGTCTTTCTGTTGTTCCTCAGACAAGGTGTTGCTGTCGATAGAAGGTTCCAACAAAAAGGAATTAATTCCGCGTGACAAGGTGTCTGCTGGGATGTTGTCTTCTCCCTTGACATGTTGTATGTCAGACGTAAACTGGAGGATGTAGTCCATCTGGCGAATCTCTCGGTGAGAATATTTGTCCGAAAAGGAGTGCAAGGCGCCTAATAAAGGCTTGTGGTCTGTAAGTATGTGGAACTGCTGACCTTCCAGGAGTTGGCGGAAATGTCGTATCGCGGAGAATGAGGCCAACAGTTCTCTGGAAAAAGTACTGTAACGGGTTTCTGCCTCCGTCAATTTTCTAGAGAAAAATGAAATGGGTTTCCAGTCCGTATCACATTTTTGTTGCAGAACAGCTCCAATACCAATTGCAGACGCGTCTACTGCCAGGCACAGTTTACGGTTAGGTTGAATGTGCGTAACCTTACGGTCTCCTCCAACATGGACTTTACTTTGTTGAATGCGAGTACCGCATGCTCTGATAATGAAATGTCGCAGTTCTTCACATACGTCAACAAGTTTGTCAATGGCAAAAGTACTTGAGTACAGTGGGGGAGAAACCTACGGTAAAAATTCACTAGTCCTAAGAATTGGCGTAACTTTCTCATCGTAACAGGAATGGGAAAATCTCGAATGGACTTGACTGTCTCTGACGATAGGGAAATTTCTTCCTCTCAGATATAGTGCCCTAAAATATGACTTAATATTGACCGAAAACACACTTTAATGAGTGTAATACCACACCATATTGCTTCAGGCGTTCAAATACTTGTCGTACAAGGTCAATGTGTTTATGTATATTCTGGCTAGCAATGAGTACGTCATCTATATATGCACAGACGAATGGCAAATCACGCAAGACCTGGTCTATGAATTTCTGAAACCCAAAAGGAACTCGTACAAATTGAAACATTCCGAATGGCGTAATGATGGCCGTTTTGGGGATGTGCTCAGGTTCCACCGGTATTTGGTGATATGCCCGAATTAAATATAATTTTGTAAAAAAAATATTATTTTGGGCCACTGCTGTTATGTCCTGGATATGTGGTACTGGGTACCTATCAGGTTTGGTAACTGCGTTCAGTGCTCTGTAATCCCCACATGCACGTCATGTGTTAGGGCTTTTGCTTACTAAATGAAGAGGTGAAGCCCATTCGCTCTTTGAAGGGCGAACTATGCCTAACTTCATCATTTGCTGGAATTCCGCCTTAGCAGCTATTATCTTTCCAGCTGCCAAACGCCTGGCTTTGCTATGGACGGGTGGACCGGTTGACTCTATGTAATGTGTTACAGAGTGTGGTAAAACTTCCTTATGAAAGGAGGGTATGGAAATTGAAGGGTATTCCTTCAAAAGTCTCAGGAACGCATCATCTTGGTTTGTTTGTGCCACTGCTGGACATAATAGAGTACCAGCTTTGACCACACCACATGCTGTGAGTTGTGTTTCTGGATCTCTTAAACACCGGCCGGTTATATCTATAACAAGGCCGAATGCTTGCAAAAAATCAGTACCCAAAATAGCGCTACTTACATCGGCCACTATAAAAATGTGGGTAAATGATCTATGCTAACCTAGATTGAGATCCATACACCTCTCCCCATATGTATGTATTAACAAACTGTTTACAGCACGTAGTGTAAACTTACAGGGAGGAGACTTCTTGTCGGCTTAAGTTGCAGGAATAAGGGACACCTGTGCCCCACTGTCCACTAAAAAGGACGTACCCGAGTTTCTGTCTACCACATAAAGTAGGCGGCCAGAGTGGGATGCACCGACAGTCGACGCCGCTTTCTTCTGTCGGCTAAGGCTTTTCCCGGACCCTTGTAATTGCAAGGTGGAATACAAGAATTTGCCTTATCGCCAAATCTCTTGTGCTTCCAACACATTTCTCTCTCCTGGTATTGTTCTCTGGAGGGGATTCGGGTATCATCGCGCCTTTGGCGTTGCTTCTCCTTCAGGGTTAAGTTTGCTACTTCCTCCGCCATCTTATTCATGCGGACTTCCAATCTCTGCGGCCCCTCCAAGTCTCGTTAGCACATCGTCCTCCTTTGATGTCTGCACACTGGCCACAGCTGACGGCTGTGTGGACAGTATGTCAGCTACGTAGTCCACTATAACCGCAAACTGTTCAACTGGTGTGGATTCGCCCTGCGCAGCGATTGCAACCTTTGGTATTCGTTGGAGGAAAATATGTTTGACGATGCTCTTATCCATCGCCCCCTCGGCCAACTTTTGTAGGCGTTTTAGGAATTGCGACAGTTTGCTATCTCCCAGAGTCACAATCGTTGTAACTCTCTCACGAAGCACGTCATATGGCTTCTCCGTGGGAGGGGAGATGATTAATTCTCTTACCACCGCGATTACGTCTTGTGGCAAGATCGATGCTACATAGCAGAATTTATCTGTTCGCCCAGATATAGCTGTCTCTCGAAATAACAAGTCAAGCTGGGCGAAAAACAGAGCGGGGTCGTCACGTACACCCGTCAGGTTTAAACTAAACGTTGGCGACGCCATTTAAACTATGTATTTTATAGTTTGTTTATTGCCTACGGCGAGTGTTTGCTTATAAAATTCGCGCACCACACTGGCCGCACAGTAGTAGTAGTAGCAGTTACCTATAACTTGGGAGGGGGGGGGGGCTGCGTGACGTGGCAAATTGAATCATTCAATCACAGGGCAGGTGCGCAGTATGAATTGGAGAAAAAGACAAGCGGCAATATTAAAACACGAATATTTTAGTTAATATTCATATATATATATATATATATATATATATATATATATATATATATATATATATATATATATATATATATATATGGGGTAAGGTGCACGATAAGTCAGTAAAATAAAATGCCGTGATAGACAAACTGTGTAAAAAATGACAAACGGAAAACAGGTTAAAATGCAGAAGAAAAACAAAAACAACAGCGTTGAGCGGTTTCGTTCGTGTAAGCGAACGTTTTCAGAAAAAGTGAGGATTTGAAAACAATTTTCTTTTGAAAGCACACACATGGGAGAAGGAAAGGATGATCCGATTGGACTATATGAGAAGACTTTAAGCGACATTAAAATATGATTTGACAAGTAGGTGTCATATTCTTCTTTATTTCTTATTCTGTTTTCTTATTATATATTTTTATTTATTTTCTTTCTCTTTTTCATTTTCACACCTACTGAGCCAGGGTTTTTTTTTTCTTTTTCTTATATTTTTATTTACTTTCTTTTTCTTTTTCACTTTCATACTTACTGAGTTAGTATAGGGGAGCCGGTAGGCGGAGAGGGTAAAGGCGATAAGAGGGGAGAAGACAGAGAAATTAGTCAGCATACACACACATACAGTGGAAGATATATATATATATTCATGCATGTAAATATGTATGTAAATATATATGAGTATAAATAAACACAAACAAAACATAGGAGTTGTCATGAAATTGATACACC